>JAAKFY010000031.1:0-42500 GCA_011823955.1 Dissostichus mawsoni
ACATACGTGACATTAACAACACGGCTGTAGAACATAACATACGTGACATTAACAAGAGGGCAGTAGAACAATAACATACGTGACATTAACAACACGGCTGTAGAACAATAACATACGTGACATTAACAACACGGCTGTAGAACAATAACATACGTGACATTAACAAGAGGGCAGTAGAACAATAACATACGTGACATTAACAACACGCAGTAGAACAATAACATACGTGACATTAACAACACGGCTGTAGACAATAACATACGTGACATTAACAAACACAGCTGTAGAACAATAACATACGTGACATTAACAACACGGCTGTAGACAATAACATACGTGACATTAACAACACGCTGTAGAACAATAACATACGTGACATTAACAACAGGGCAGTAGAACAATAACATACGTGACATTAACAAGAGGGCAGTAGAACAATAACATACGTGACATTAACAACAGGGCAGTAGAACAAACACATACGTGACATTAACAACAGGGCAGTAGAACAATAACATACGTGACATTAACAACAGGGCAGTAGAACAATAACATACGTGACATTAACACAAGGCAGTAGAACAATAACATACGTGACATTAACAAGAGGGCAGTAGAACATAAATACGTGACATTAACAACAGGGCAGTAGAACAATAACATACGGACATTAACACACGGCTGTAGAACAATAACATACGTGACATTAACAAGAGGGCAGTAGAACAATAACATACGTGACATTAACAACAGGGCAGTAGAACAATAACATACGTGACATTAACAACACGGCTGTAGAACAATAACATACGTGACATTAACAACACGGCAGTAGAACAATAACATACGTGACATTAACAACAGGGCAGTAGAACAATAACATACGTGACATTAACAACAGGGCAGTAGAACAATAACATACGTGACATTAACAACACGGCAGTAGAACAATAACATACGTGACATTAACAACACGGCAGTAGAACAATAACATACGTGACATTAACAACAGGGCAGTAGAACAATAACATACGTGACATTAACAACAGGCAGTAGAACAATAACATACGTGACATTAACAACACGGCAGTAGAACAATAACATACATGACATTAACAACACGCTGTAGAACAATAACATACGTGACATTAACAACACGGCTGTAGAACAATAACATACGTGACATTAACAACACGGCAGTAGAACAATAACATACGTGACATTAACAACACGGCAGTAGAACAATAACATACGTGACATTAACAACACGGCAGTAGAACAATAACATACGTGACATTAACAACACGGCAGTAGAACAATAACATACGTGACATTAACAACACGGCTGTAGAACAATAACATACGTGACATTAACAACACGGCAGTAGAACAATAACATACGTGACATTAACAACAGGGCAGTAGAACAATAACATACGTGACATTAACAACACGCTGTAGAACAATAACATACGTGACATAACAACAGGGCAGTAGAACAATAACATACGTGACATTAACAACACGCTGTAGAACAATAACATACGTGACATTAACAACAGGGCAGTAGAACAATAACATACGTGACATTAACAACACGCTGTAGAACAATAACATACGTGACATTAACAACAGGCAGTAGAACAATAACATACGTGACATTAACAACACGCTGTAGAACAATAACATACGTGACATTAACAACAGGGCAGTAGAACAATAACATACGTGACATTAACAACACGGCAGTAGAACAATAACATACTGACATTAACAACACGGCTGTAGAACAATAACATACGTGACATTAACAACACGCTGTAGAACAATAACATACGTGACATTAACAACAGGGCAGTAGAACAATAACATACGTGACATTAACAACAGGGCAGTAGAACAATAACATACGTGACATTAACAACACGCTGTAGAACAATAACATACGTGACATTAACAACAGGGCAGTAGAACAATAACATACGTGACATTAACAACACGCTGTAGAACAATAACATACGTGACATTAACAACAGGGCAGTAGAACAATAACATACGTGACATTAACAACAGGGCAGTAGAACAATAACATACGTGACATTAACAACACGCTGTAGAACAATAACATACGTGACATTAACAACAGGGCAGTAGAACAATAACATACGTGACATTAACAACACGCTGTAGAACAATAACATACGTGACATTAACAACAGGGCAGTAGAACAATAACTACGTGACATTAACAACACGGCAGTAGAACAATAACATACGTGACATTAACAACACGGCAGTAGAACAATAACATATGTGACATTAACAACACGCTGTAGAACAATAACATACGTGACATTAACAACAGGGCAGTAGAACAATAACATACGTGACATTAACACAACACGCTGTAGAACAATAACATACGTGACATTAACAACACGGCTGTAGAACAATAACATACGTGACATTAACAACAGGGCAGTAGAACAATAACATACGTGACATTAACAACACGGCAGTAGAACAATAACATACGTGACATTAACAACACGGCAGTAGAACAATAACATACGTGACATTAACAACACGGCAGTAGAACAATAACATACGTGACATTAACAACACGCTGTAGAACAATAACATACGTGACATTAACAACACGGCAGTAGAACAATAACATACGTGACATTAACAACACGGCAGTAGAACAATAACATACGTGACATTAACAACACGGCTGTAGAACAATAACATACGTGACATTAACAACACGGCTTGTAGAACAATAACATACGTGACATTAACAAGAGGGCAGTAGAACAATAACATACGTGACATTAACAACAGGCTGTAGAACAATAACATACGTGACATAACAACACAGCTGTAGAACAATAACATACGTGACATTAACAACACGGCTGTAGAACAATAACATACGTGACATTAACAACACGCTGTAGAACAATAACATACGTGACATTAACAACAGGGCAGTAGAACAATAACATACGTGACATTAACAAGAGGGCAGTAGAACAATAACATACGTGACATTAACAACAGGGCAGTAGAACAATAACATACGTGACATTAACAACAGGGCAGTAGAACAATAACATACGTGACATTAACAACAGGGCAGTAGAACAATAACATACGTGACATTAACAACAAGGCAGTAGAACAATAACATACGTGACATTAACAAGAGGGCAGTAGAACAATAACATACGTGACATTAACAACAGGGCAGTAGAACAATAACATACGTGACATTAACAACACGGCTGTAGAACAATAACATACGTGACATTAACAGAGGGCAGTAGAACAATAACATACGTGACATTAACAACAGGGCAGTAGAACAATAACATACGTGACATTAACAACACGGCTGTAGAACAATAACATACGTGACATTAACAACACGGCAGTAGAACAATAACATACGTGACATTAACAACAGGGCAGTAGAACAATAACATACGTGACATTAACAACAGGGCAGTAGAACAATAACATACGTGACATTAACAAGAGGGCAGTAGAACAATAACATACGTGACATTAACAACAGGGCAGTAGAACAATAACATACGTGACATTAACAACAGGGCAGTAGAACAATAACATACGTGACATTAACAACACGGCAGTAGAACAATAACATACGTGACATTAACAACACGGCAGTAGAACAATAACATACGTGACATTAACAACAGGCAGTAGAACAATAACATACGTGACATTAACAACAGGGCAGTAGAACAATAACATACGTGACATTAACAAGAGGGCAGTAGAACAATAACATACGTGACATTAACAACAGGGCAGTAGAACAATAACATACGTGACATTAACAACAGGGCAGTAGAACAATAACATACGTGACATTAACAACACGGCAGTAGAACAATAACATACGTGACATTAACAACACGGCAGTAGAACAATAACATACATGACATTAACAACACGCTGTAGAACAATAACATACGTGACATTAACAACACGGCTGTAGAACAATAACATACGTGACATTAACAACACGGCAGTAGAACAATAACATACGTGACATTAACAACACGGCAGTAGAACAATAACATACGTGACATTAACAACACGGCAGTAGAACAATAACATACGTGACATTAACAACACGGCTGTAGAACAATAACATACGTGACATTAACAACACGGCAGTAGAACAATAACATACGTGACATTAACAACAGGGCAGTAGAACAATAACATACGTGACATTAACAACACGCTGTAGAACAATAACATACGTGACATTAACAACAGGGCAGTAGAACAATAACATACGTGACATTAACAACACGCTGTAGAACAATAACATACGTGACATTAACAACAGGGCAGTAGAACAATAACATACGTGACATTAACAACAGGGCAGTAGAACAATAACATACGTGACATTAACAACACGCTGTAGAACAATAACATACGTGACATTAACAACACGGCAGTAGAACAATAACATACGTGATTAACAACAGGGCTGTAGAACAATAACATACGTGACATTAACAACACGCTGTAGAACAATAACATACGTGACATTACAACAGGGCAGTAGAACAATAACATACGTGACATTAACAACACGCTGTAGAACAATAACATACGTGACATTAACAACAGGGCAGTAGAACAATAACATACGTGACATTAACAACACGCTGTAGAACAATAACATACGTGACATTAACAACAGGGCAGTAGAACAATAACATACGTGACATTAACAACACGCTGTAGAACAATAACATACGTGACATTAACAACAGGGCAGTAGAACAATAACATACGTGACATTAACAACACGGCAGTAGAACAATAACATACGTGACATTAACAACACGGCTGTAGAACAATAACATACGTGACATTAACAACACGCTGTAGAACAATAACATACGTGACATTAACAACAGGGCAGTAGAACAATAACATACGTGACATTAACAACAGGGCAGTAGAACAATAACATACGTGACATTAACAACACGCTGTAGAACAATAACATACGTGACATTAACAACACGGCAGTAGAACAATAACATACGTGACATTAACAACACGCTGTAGAACAATAACATACGTGACATTAACAACAGGGCAGTAGAACAATAACATACGTGACATTAACAACACGCTGTAGAACAATAACATACGTGACATTAACAACAGGGCAGTAGAACAATAACATACGTGACATTAACAACACGGCAGTAGAACAATAACATACGTGACATTAACAACACGGCTGTAGAACAATAACATACGTGACATTAACAACACGCTGTAGAACAATAACATACGTGACATTAACAACAGGGCAGTAGAACAATAACATACGTGACATTAACAACAGGGCAGTAGAACAATAACATACGTGACATTAACAACACGGCTGTAGAACAATAACATACGTGACATTAACAACACGGCAGTAGAACAATAACATACGTGACATTAACAACACGGCTGTAGAACAATAACATACGTGACATTAACAACACGGCAGTAGAACAAACATACGTGACATTAACAACACGGCAGTAGAACAATAACATACGTGACATTAACAACACGGCAGTAGAACAATAACATACGTGACATTAACAACACGGCAGTAGAACAATAACATACGTGACATTAACAACACGGCTGTAGAACAATAACATACGTGACAGGGGCAGGGGGGCAGAGGGCAGAGGGCAGGGGGCAGAGGGCAGGGGGCAGGGGGCAGAGGGCAGGGGGTAGGGGGCAGAGGGCAGGGGCAGAGGGCAGAGGGCAGGGGGCAGAGGGCAGAGGGCAGAGGGCAGGGGGTAGGGGGTAGGGGGCAGAGGGCAGGGGGCAGAGGGCAGGGGGCAGAGGGCAGGGGGTAGGGGGCAGAGGGTAGGGGGCAGAGGGCAGGGGCTAGGGGGCAGAGGGCAGGGGGCAGGGGGCAGAGGGCAGGGGGCAGGGGGCAGAGGGCAGAGGGTAGGGGCAGGGGGCAGAGGGCAGGGGGTAGGGTGCAGAGGGCAGGGGCAGAGGGCAGGGGGTAGGGGCAGAGGGCAGGGGGCAGAGGGCAGGGTGCAGAGGGCAGAGGGCAGGGGGCAGGGTGCAGAGGGTAGGGGGCAGAGGGCAGGGGCAGGGGGTAGGGGCAGAGGGCAGGGGGCAGGGGGTAGGGGGCAGGGGCAGAGGGCAGGGGGCAGGGGGCAGAGGGCAGGGGGTAGGGGGTAGGGGGCAGAGGGCAGGGGGCAGAGGGCAGGGGGCAGGGGGCAGAGGGCAGGGGGCAGAGGGCAGAGGGCAGGGGGCAGAGGGCAGGGGCAGGGGGGTAGAGGGCAGCCGATGGTTTTCTCTGCCATCCTGATCACTCTCTGCAGGGCTTCTTGTCCGCAGCTGAACAGCATACCACACAGAGATGGAGTATGACAGCACGCTCTCGATGGTCGCCCGGTAGAAGGACACCAGCAGCTTCTTGTTCAGTCGGTTCTCCGAAGCACCCTCAGGAAGTGTAGTCGCTGCTGGCCTTCTTAACTGCTGCAATGGTGTGTGCTGTCCAGCTGAGGCTCTCCGATATGTGACCCCCAGGAACTTAAAGGTGGAGACCCTCTCCACTCTCTCTCCATTGAGGTGAAGGGGGGGCGGGTTCTGGACGGTGCTTTCTGAAGACTATGAGGATTTCTTTTGTTTTGCTTGTGTTCAGATGTAGGTTGTTTGCTGAACACCACGCAGACAGCTTCAGGATCTCGTCTCTGTATGCCGACTCGTCTCCCTTATATATGTGGCCGACCACAGTGGTGTCATCTGCACATTTTATAATGGAGTTGGAGGGGTGAATGGGGGAGCAGTCGTGTGTGTAGAGTGTGTAGAGTAGAGGGCTCAGCACGCAGCCCTGCTTAGGGCCTATTTTCACTGTCTGAGGACGGTCTGTTAGGAACTTATTTATCCAGGCGCATAAGATGGGGGGGAACCCAGGCTTGACAGTTTTTCCACTAGTATGTCAGGTATGATGGTGTTAAAAGCTGAGCTGAAATCAACAAACAGCATCCTGATGTTGTCGCCTGGGCCTTCTAGGTGGCTCACAGCTGTGTGAAGGACCGGGGCGATGGCATCATCCGTGGATCTGTTAGCTCTGTAAGCAAACTGATGAGGGTCGAGGGAGGGTGGGAGGCTGGCTTTGATGTAGTCGGCTATCAGTCTTTCGAAACATTTCATCACCGCCGATGTTAGGGCTATGGGCCTGTAGTCGTTGAGCTCTCTGACTGGTGTCTTTTTGGGGACAGGAATGATGGTAGCCGTCTTCCGACAGGATGGAATGCTAGCTTGTGACAGGTTGAATATCCTGGTCAGGGCCCCTGAAAGCTGGTCAGCATAAGCTTTGAGTACTTTGCCGAGTACTCCATCGGGTCCTGCGGCTTTTCCAGGATTCACAGACCTCAGCGTCACCTGATGTTCTTTGAGAGTGGGAGGTGGTATGGAGCTAGTAGTTGGCAGGGACAGGGTAGAAAAGTGGGGGGGTCTGCTAGCCTCAAAGCGGGCAAGGAAGTGGTTTAGTTCCTCTGCAAGGTGGGCGTCAGCTCTAGTAGTGCCAGATGTTTTGCCCTTACAGCTGGTGAAGGCGCTGCCAAACGCACCGTGTGTTGTTATGAGCGAGATTCTCCTCCACTTTTCCCTTGTAGTCCTCCTTCGCAGCCTTGATGCCTCTCCTCAGGTTCGCCCTTGCCATGCTGTACTGGGCTGCGTCCCCCGACCTGAAGGCTGTGTCACGGGAACTCAGGAGAGACCGCACCGCTCTTGTCATCCATGGTTTTTGGTTTGGGTAGACCCGAATGCGTTTTTCCACAGTTACAGTGTCTGTGCAGAACCTCTGTGTGTTCCTCCAAGTCTGTCTGTTCAAATATGTCCCACGCTGTGTGTTCGAAGCAGTCTAGTGAGAGTGCCCCCTCGGGCCAGGTTCTGATATATTTAACCACCGGCTTGGTGTTACTTCTGAGGGGGGCGTAAGCTGGGATGAGAAGCAGTGAGAGGTGGTCAGATAGTCCTAAATGGGGGAGTGGTACCGCTCTGTAAGCATGCTCTAGATAAGATATTATTTTATTATTGATTATAGGTGAATAACACAAGCTATCTGCAGTATTTCAAATGTGGACAATCAGCTCCATTATGACCAGCTGCCACTTTAATGTGAGGGTGGGGATTTTAGATTATACATTGTGTAACGTATTCAAAACATAACAAAAAAATTACACAAATTAATAAAATATGAAACAAAAATGTGTTTTAAAAAAAATGTGGTGGTCTACACTACAGGGAGGAGAGAGAGGAGAGAGAGGAGTGAGAGGAGAGAGGAGAGAGAAGAGAGAGAGAGAGAGAGAGGAGAAGAGAGAGGAGAGAGAGGAGAGAGAGGAGAGAGAAGAGAGAGAGAGAGAGAGAGAGAGGAGAGAGAGGAGAGAGAGGAGAGAGAAGAGAGAGAGAGAGAGAGAGAGAGAGGAGAGAGGAGAGAGGAGAGAGAAGAGAGAGAGAGAGAGAGAGAGAGAATTTCTCTCTCTCTCCTCTCTCTCTCCTCCCTCTCTCTCTCTCCTCTCTCTCTCTTAATTGATATAGATTTGTAAGGACTTCTGTCCCTAAACACAAATAATTGTAATAATAATTCAGATGCATCTTCTGTTGAACGAGCTTCTACATTACAGGAGAAAGGGATCTGAGTCAAATGTCCTGAAGAAAAAGTGTCAGACAAATATAAATAAAAAATCTGAAAAATCTGCTTTTACGGCAATTAAAGAGTTGCTCCTCAAAACCTACATTTAACCCAGTTGTAGTATTATTATATAAGTACTTGTGATGTAAATATGTGGCTGCAGTATCGCAGGTGTCCAGCAGAGGGCGCTGTGTCTCCAGTCTAACACAGAGACACTTTAATATTCATAAATAATACAAATAAAAAGACTGAAACTTAGATGAAATATTTCCTCATGTTCGTATAAATAGAATTATTTCTAAAATAATGAATGAACGTTTTAAATAGGTGCAAAGAAAATTAAGCCTTTAGAAATACAAATATATAAATATATATATTTATACATTTATATCATTTTCTAATTTGATTATTTATTACTTAAATTATTAAGAACTCCCAAAAATAATAATATTAATGATTATTGATCTGTACTCACTTCAGCATTAGTACTTTATTACACTTCACAATTAAAGTATTCATGTGTATTTTACTGTCACTGTGACTCTGTGGTGCGTTCAGGGACACTGTGACTCTGTGGTGCGTTCAGGGACACTGTGACTCTGTGGTGCGTTCAGGGACACTGTGACTCTGTGGTGCGTTCAGGGACACTGTGACTCAGTGATGTGTTCACTGTCACTGTGACTCTGTGGTGCGTTCAGGGACACTGTGGGTGTTTCTCAATGTCGAGGAAGGATCCTCCAGAGCCACTATTTCAAGGATGCTACTTCATCGAGTGCCGCCGAAGGACTGTTCCAATGTCGAGGATGCTTGGAATTCTACCGAGGCCGGCGAACTCCGTAGCGGGAAAGTTCGAGGCTGCACATGTGTAGACTCCGCGGACTTAAAATCCCCACAATGCTTTGCGCACGGACCAATTTCCAAATCGTTGGCGGAAATAGCGCTCCATTTAAGGCGGGGCCTCTCATATGAAGCACACCTGCACACCTGTTAGCCTGTTCCACCATTCTTCGTTTTCCGAGGCTAGGAAGGATTCTTGCCTCGCTTCTGAAGCAAGTGACTCGGAAGACATGTCCTACCAAGCAAGCGTCCTTGACATTGAGAAACACCCAGAGACTCAGTGGTGCGTTCACTGTCACTATAACTCAGTGGTGCGTTCAGGGACACTGTGAATCAGTGGTGCGTTCAGGGACACTGTGACTCAGTGGTGCATACACTGTCACTGACTCAGTGGTGCGTTCAGGGACACTGTGACTCAGTGATGCGTTCACTGTCACTGTGACTCAGTGGTGCGTTCAGAGATAAAAACACATTTTGGTCAAACTGGCCTACATTACCCACAATGCACCTCTCCCTCCTCCAGCTATGTGACATCACTCGAGGACATTTATCATATTTCTTATTGTCATAATTATATTGTTTTACAACGTCCACATTAAACTCCTTTATGTTTATATAAATATTTAAATGTTTTGTTAACGACCCAGTTTCCCCTCTCGCCTACATTACCCACAATGCACTGCTTCACACACATGTTGTTATATATCCATGTTATTTCTGTGTTAGATAATATTTCTGTTTCTCCTTCAACGATTATGTTTCACATTCAGAGAGAGATGAGTCAGAGCAGAAACAATACGCTGCCTCCCACTGTTGTGTGAGAGTGTGTGTGTGTGAGTGTGTGTATGTGTGTGTGTGTGTGAGAGAGAGTGTGTGTGTGTGTGTGTGAGAGTGTGTGTGTGTGTATGTGTGTGTGTGTGTGTGTGTGTGTGTGTGTGTGTGTGTGTGTGTGTGTGTGTGTGAGTGAGAGAGAGAGAGTGTGTGTGAGTGTGTGTGTGAGTGTGTGTGTGTGTGTGTGTGGTGTGTGTGTGAGAGAGTGAGAGTGAGAGTGTGTGTGAGAGAGAGGATGAGTGAGTGAGTGAGTGAGTGAGTGAGTGAGTGAGTGAGTGAGTGAGTGAGTGAGTGAGTGTGTGTGTGTGTGGTGTGTGTGTGTGGTGTGTGTGTGTGTGTGTGTGTGTGTGTGTGTGTGTGTGTGTGTGTGTGTGTGTGTGTGTGTGGTGTGTGTGTGTGTGTGTGTGTGTGTGTGTGTGTGTGTGAGAGAGAGAGAGAGAGAGAGAGAGAGAGAGAGAGAGAGAGAGAGAGAGAGAGAGAGAGAGAGAGAGAGAGAGAGAGAGAGAGAGGAGAGAGAGAGAGAGAGAGAGAGAGAGAGAGAGAGAGAGAGAGAGAGAGAGAGAGAGAGAGAGAGAGAGAGAGAGAGAGAGAGAGAGAAATTATAAAGAAAAATAACATTAAAATAAAGTGTAAAATGAGATAAAAAATCACAACCGTTTTTCTATGAATTTTCACTCAAACTGCACCGTTAACGTTCACTGGGCTCCGTGATGATCAGTCAGTGATGAAGGTACTCTTCCTCTTCCTCCTCCTCTTCCTCCTCTTCCTCCTCCTACTCTTCCTCTCTGCAGGTAGAGGACGCAAATACTCTGAAAAATAATTAAACAGCTGACCCGGTTATTCCTGTGTATCAGGCCTACATTTAGCTGCGGTGCGTTCACTGTCACTGTGACTCAGTGGTGCGTTCACTGTCACTGTGACTCAGTGGTGCGTTCACTGTCACTGTGACTCAGTGGTGCGTTCACTGTCACTGTGACTCAGTGGTGCGTTCACTGTCACTGTGACTCAGTGGTGCGTTCACTGTCACTGTGACTCAGTGGTGCGTTCACTGTCACTGTGACTCAGTGGTGCGTTCAGGGACACTGTGACTCTGTGATGCGTTCACTGTCATCAAAGTGACTGCAGAAAGGTCAGGGGCCTCATTTCTAAAGCCTTCCGTAGGATTGTCGGGAAGGTTGCTTACGTAGGACAAAGCAAATAAATACGCACAGACACTTTCCGATTCTTAAAACACTGCGTGCCGGCGCAGGACTTGCGTGCGACACGTCCTACGCCGGTTTAAATCACAATCAACTCGAGACGCGGCCAAATCTACCAAAATATGGAGTTCTTAGTTTCCATAGCTCCTGTGTTTTATGAGCGACTTCTCAAGTCTTAGCAAACGGCATAAAACATGATTAAACATGATAGTATATAAAACCATGCTCGTATCTATACAACCTATAGAAAAGCCAAACGGCCTCAGTTTAGAGTATTTCTGTCCTCCTGCCGCATCGTTTATGAGAATACATGGCATAACATTAAGACAACATAATCGAGGGGTGATCAATAACATTTCCGTATTTATTTATTTCTCCAAGTTATGTGTTTGTGTGCTGAGGAGTCTCAAACAGGCGTTAGTTTCATCATTTTAAGATTAATTCTTTTAATTAATGAATTCTTCATATCTGATAAATCAGAGGTAACATTCTATTGATGGTATTAATTCCACATGTTTCTCTCCGTTCTTCCTTCTGCCAACGGTGTCGCAGTTTCTCGTCTCTCCCGTTTTTGTGCTTAGTGCGTACGCATGGGTCAGAGTGTGCGTGGAGGACCGCACATTTTCCCGTCAAGTTTGTTTTTTTATAAATCGCAAACATTGCGTAGAAACTGGCGAACGCCATCTGTTGAGCGGACGCACCGTTTATAAATGAGGCCCCCGGTGACTCTTACAGTCTCAGATTAATCAGGAACTCCGGTCAGGAAACGGGAGCGAAGTCGGAGGAGGAATTTGAATAATTATAG
The DNA here is from genome assembly GCA_011823955.1 of Dissostichus mawsoni. Taxonomy (NCBI): domain Eukaryota; kingdom Metazoa; phylum Chordata; class Actinopteri; order Perciformes; family Nototheniidae; genus Dissostichus; species Dissostichus mawsoni. Next base: position 12,404 of record JAAKFY010000031.1, read on the forward strand.
ATTATTAAAATAATAAATTAATTTTTTTAAATCATCTAGTATTTAAAATATTATAATATGATTTATAACTGGATCTACCGCTGCTTACGTCCTGATGTTCATCTGCTCCTGTAAATATCTCCTTTAGAGATGAATGCCTGAACCTGCTCTGTAGAGATTCTCCTCCTCAGATTTCTCCACTCTGAGATTTGATTCCTGCGGGATCTCGGCTGATCTGAGATCTGATCTGATCTCAGATCTTTAGAGAAGCAGATTATAATTCAGGATGTGTAAACGAGACATTTTTAATAATAATAATATTTTAAAGCTTTATTTAAATAAAAATGTATTTACATTTTTTTTTAACTAGATCTAGATCTGAAGCTGATCTCAGATCTGATGCTGATATCAGACCTGAAGCTGTATTTTAACCTTTGAACCTGAAGCTGATCTCAGATCTGAAGCTGATCTCAGATCTGATGCTGACCTGAAGCTGATCTCAGATCTGATGCTGATTCAGACCTGATGCTGATCTGAAGCTGATCTCAGATCTGATGCTGACCTGAAGCTGATCTCAGACCTGATCTGATCTCAGATCTGATGCTGACCTGAAGCTGATCTCAGACCTGAAGCTGATCTCAGACCTGAAGCTGATCTCAGATCTGATGCTGACCTGAAGCTGATCTCAGATCTGATGCTGATCTCAGACTGATGCTGATCTCAGATCTGATGCTGATCTGAAGCTGATCTCAGACCTGAAGCTGATCTCAGACCTGAAGCTGATCTCAGATCTGATGCTGACCTGAAGCTGATCTCAGACCTGATGCTGATCTGAAGCTGATCTCAGATCTGATGCTGACCTGAAGCTGATCTCAGATCTGATGCTGACCTCAGATCTGATGCTGACCTGAAGCTGATCTCAGACCTGAAGCTGATCTCAGATCTGATGCTGACCTGAAGCTGATCTCACATCTGATGCTGATCTCAGACCTGATGCTGATCTCAGATCTGATGCTGACCTGAAGCTGATCTGAAGCTGATCTCAGACTGATGCTGATCTCAGACCTGAAGCTGATCTCAGATCTGATGCTGACCTGAAGCTGATCTCAGACCTGATGCTGATCTGAAGCTGATCTCAGACCTGATGCTGACCTGAAGCTGATCTCAGATCTGCAGAGAGTCTGAAGTTTATGTAACGCTGCAGTCTCAGACAGGAAGTCGTGATCATCAGAGCGAGAGTTTCTCTTTGCAGAACTAGGTCGAACATCTTATTTTAACAAGCTTTTAACAGGCAGTGAAGGCACCGTGAGACGAGAGGACTGATATTTCTGATCTTCTCACCTGCACATATCATGTTTAACCCTCATTGCACCAGAAAACACACGTTTGATTTGAGAGCTGCTTATTTACAGCTTCCACTCTGAATATCCTGCTGTGTTTGTCTCTAACATAGAAAGTGCTGATCCTTACCGTCAGTTTAGCAGATACTTAAAGTGTTGCCCATGTTCCTACTGTAGGTGTCATTCGTACACGAACGCTGTTTTTAAATGACTGGTTTTGTCCGAAGTTTGAAGAAGAAAATGTTCTGGAAAGAAGCTTCGAGAAGGCGTGTTTGCACATTAGTGAAATATAAAATGTAATGTATGAACAGAAGATATAAATGTGTGTTATCAAAAGCTAGTTTGATCTGATCAGATAGTTTGTTACACCTCTATTCGCTAGGGTTAGCTCACATTAGCTTACCCTAACCCTGTTTCTGTCAGTTAGCTGTTAGCTTTAGCTGCATCACTTCTCAGTCTCCTGGCGGACTCGAGGACTCTGGTCTGCACGAAGCTCTTCAAAATGAGACACAAGAGACTAAACAAGTCTTCTTCTTGCTTTCAGAACACTCAGTGTTAGCGTTGAAGCTAACGCTAGCTAAACAAAAGTGTAAAAGTAAAAAGTTCTTCTTATTCTGGTCTTTTTCTTCTTCTAGTCTGATTTATGAAAACAAAGAGGGACTGTAATCAGATTTACAGAAACCGAGACTGAGACAGAAAAACGTCTTAAATCTGATCTCCTTCGTAGTTCATTCCTTATGTATGCTTTAGCTAATGCTAGCTTAACCAAATGCTAAGGGGCAGTGTTTTCCTAAGTCAGCAAACAGGTCCAGCTGCATTATATTTCCTTCTCCTGGAGGACCCTTACTAACATGAAGCCCATCCAAAATGAGACTACTAAACAAGTCTTAAATCTCATCGCGCTCGTAGTTCATGCCGCCAGTGTTAGTGTTGAAGCTAACGCTAGCTAAACAAAAAGTCAGAAGTTTTCCTTGGTAGTTTTGTCCGTTAGCTTCGGCTAGCTGATTTACATAAAGCAGAGACGACAAAGACACGCAGACGAGTCTCGTCTTAAATCTTGAAATCTTGAATCTCATTTCCTTGTAGTTCATACCTCCATGTGTTGGTGTTAGCTTTAGCTAAAGCGCTCAGGTCAGAGTTGTTTCTGTCAGTTAGCAAACAGCCTTTCCGTCACTTGTTCCTCCGGTTTAGATGAAGCCCAGAAAATATGAGTTATGTGAGACAAAAAAAAAAAGTCTTAAATCTTTTCTCAATTGTAGTTCAAACCGCCATGTGTTTGTGCTAAAGCTACGCTAGCTAAACCAAAATGCTACGTCTTCTTTTGTTGTTTTTGTTTACATTTGATCCGCACTGATTCACATGAAGTAAACAAAGACGGACAGAGATGTGAATATGAGACGCAAGAACTCTAATGCTAAGCTAACTAAAGTGCAAAGGTCAGCAGTTCTTCTTCAGGTGTTTCTGTCGGTCAGTAAACACCTTTACCTTCATTCCAACTGGAGCACCGTTTTGTACATGTAGAAAACAAAGACACAAATATCAGATACATTTTTTTTTAATCTTGTTCAGACCTCCATGTGTTTGTGTGGGCGAGCTAAACTAACGTCGTAAGGTAAACACGTTATTTTATCCGGGAAACTCGCCTAAAGCGTCTAAATGTTCCCAAATTTAGTCACCTGCTGGCTAAATGGAAATCAAGTGTTCTAAGGGTTTCATCATCATATCCTGCAGTGTGGATTCAGACCCTCCAACAAAGCAACCTACATACATGTGAGATATAGGAAAGGAAACCCCCCAAAAGCGCAGATTGAGACGGAAAAACCCCCTGAAATCAAACTGGATTGTATTTGAGCCTCTGGAAACGACTGGTGTGAACATGGAGCATTCAGTGAAGGTGGGAGCAAACATCAGGCGGAGGAATATTTTTAGGATCTTCTTCCAGCGCTGTCTCTCTCTCTCTCTGTTATCTCTCAGCCTCTCATCATTCAGAGAGGAGGAGGAGGAGAAGGAGGAGGAGGAGACAGAGGAGTAAAGCAGAGCAGAAACACTGGCTGTGTAATCTGCTGCTGGATTCTCTCCGTGGGATTATCTGCAACTTCCTCTGGGTTTTTATGGACGTTTTTCTTCTTTCTTTTACCGCGTTTTTGTCGTTGGACGTGTGATTGCATGACAAGACGTAACATCCCGAGAGACTTCATTCATCGCCGGAGCGTCAGTACTTGAACGCACCATCCGAAGGAGAGAAAATCCCACCTGCAGCCATGTGCGTCTAAAAGAAAACCTTAAATGGAAACGGATGAATCACCCAGCATGCTTCGTGGCTTTTTCGCTGGTTTAAAAAGCGAGGAGTCGTGTTTGAAGCGAAGAAGGTTTCAACTTCCAAACTCCTGATTTATTCATCCAGAGTCGATCAATAATTAAAGGCAACAAAGTCGACAAGCAGAGCGTTCAGACCCTCCGACTGCAGAGAATCCAACTTCCTGCACTTTGAGGAGCAAACGTGCAAAAATAAAAACACGTTTCTGCACTTCTTTAAAAACGGATTTAACAATTCTTCGGCTGCAGGACATGTCAGATTAGTCTGACGTGTTGTCGCTTAATCTGCGGTAGAGAAACGCTTCAGCATGTCGTCAAACAGCCAATAAATAATGAAATATGTTTATTATTATCTGATCCGTCTTATTAAGATAAGATAAGAAGTACTTTATTGATCCCACTTTGGGAAATGTTTGCAGTTCAGCAGCATAAAAAGACAAGGCATTGTACATTAGAGAAATAAAAAGACTAGAAGTAAACAATTCAAAATGTAAACACAAATAGAAATAAAATAGCATTAAAAAAGGACTTTACTTCCGACATTAGGACTTTATTCTCGCTCACTCGTCGAAAACCCTCCGAAGAAATGTCGTCTGAGAGGAAACCAACGAGCTTCAAACCCTAAGGATGTACTTTCTTTCATTCTGATGTTTTTTAAGTCATCTTCTCTTCAAATCGGGACATGTGACTCAGCGGCGTCTCAACGTTTCTCCCCATGGAGCGTAACACCTTCAAGACTCAAGACTCAAGACTCAAGGCTTTTATTGTCACTCGTACAGAGCTACAGTTTAGATATGGCAATGACAATCTGAGGCTCCTCCAACAGAGAAACACAATAACACAGATCAAATAGTAATACAATAAAATAGAATAGAAATAGTGCAGTAGAGTCTATATACAAGTGATTGGAATATGATATATTAGATAAATAATTTCTAAGTAGCACCGGATGAATGTTATGGATCTTCTTCACAGAGTTCAGGTGTTTAACAGTCTTATGGCCTGTGGGAGGAAACTGTCTCTGAGTCTGGTGGTTTTAAATATGATGTATTTATTTCAACAAGGACCATGCCTACAAACACATTAATCTCAGAAAAGAGAAGAGATGAATTATGCCAGATTTGAGCTAATAGCTAACTTCCATCTGCAGTCCTTTTCGACCTGACCTTTCAGCCTCGCTGCCGTTTCCTATCGGACATGTTTGGTGTTTTTCACTGAAGAAGCGAGCGTCCTCAGAGGTTTGTTCCTCTGGTTCTCGGGGAGATGGCGGCGGCCATCGCCAGCTCCCTGATCCGACAGAGGCGCCAGGCCCGAGAAAAACAACACCGAGAAGGTGACCACCAACAACAAGAGGAGGACAAGTCCCAGCAAAGACAAAGACCCGCGGTCTCTGTGTGAGAGACACATCTTCAGCGTCTTCAGCAAGGTGCGCTTCTGCAGCGGCAAGAAGAGGCCGGTCAAACGGAAACCAGGTGACCAGAACACATCAGAATCAAATCAGAATGCATAGAGTGGTGGTTGTAAGATCTCACATTCACCCGACAACTCAGCGTCCATAAGGTCTGTGGTTAAAACAAGCTGATTGATCCTCTACGAGATTAAATACGTCAGTAAATATTTTTCCACCCACTGATGGATTTAAAATCGGAGATTGCTAACAGGATCTAAATAACACGACTAAACGTCATCACGCCCAACATTAGCCGCCTTTAGCTTAGCGTTGGTGACGTCAAGTCATGTGACCGTGCTGTAGTTCCTTTATAGCCCAACATTAGCCGCCTTTAGCTTAGCGGTGGTGACCTGAAGTCATGTGACCGTGCTGTAGTTCCTTTATAGCCCAACATTAGCCACCTTTAGCTTAGCGTTGGTGACGTGAAGTCATGTGACCGTGCTGTAGTTCCTTTATAGCCCAACATTAGCCGCCTTTAGCTTAGCGTTGGTGACGTGAAGTCATGTGACCGTGCTGTAGTTCCTTTATAGCCCAACATTAGCCTCCCTTAGCTTAGCGGTGGTGACGTGAAGTCATGTGACCGCACTGTAGTTCCTTTATAGCCCAACATTAGCCGCCTTTAGCTTAGCGGTGGTGACGTGAAGTCATGTGACCGTGCTGTAGTTCCTTTATAGCCCAACATTAGCCTCCTTTAGCTTAGCGGTGGTGACGTGAAGTCATGTGACCGCGCTGTAGTTCCTTTATAGCCCAACATTAGCCTCCTTTAGCTTAGCGTGGTGACGTGAAGTCATGTGACCGTGCTGTAGTTGCTTATAGCCCAACATTAGCCGCCTTTAGCTTAGCGGTGGTGACGTGAAGTCATGTGACCGTGCTATAGTTCCTCTATAGCCCAACATTAGCCGCCTTTAGCTTAGCGTTGGTGACGTGAAGTCATGTGACCGTGCTGTAGTTCCTTTATAGCCCAACATTAGCCCTTTAGCTTAGCGTGGTGACGTGAAGTCATGTGACCGTGCTGTAGTTCCTTTATAGCCCAACATTAGCCGCCTTTAGCTTAGCGTTGGTGACGTGAAGTCATGTGACCGTGCTGTAGTTCCTTTATAGCCCAACATTAGCCGCCATTAGCTTAGCGGTGGTGACGTGAAGTCATGTGACCGTGCTGTAGTTCCTTTATAGCCCAACATTAGCCTCCTTTAGCTTAGCGGTGGTGACGTGAAGTCATGTGACCGTGCTGTAGTTCCTTTATAGCCCAACATTAGCCGCCATTAGCTTAGCGGTGGTGACGTGAAGTCATGTGACCGTGCTGTAGTTCCTTTATAGCCCAACATTAGCCGCCATTAGCTTAGCGTTGGTGACCTGAAGTCATGTGACCGTGCTATAGTTCCTCTATAGCCCAACAGGACGCTTGTTTATTTGTTCATAAAGGAACCAGTGATGCATTAAATAATTTTCTCTTTATCCCAAAATGAATGTTGTTGTGAGAGAAACAGATTGTTATTCTCAGGTGTGATGAAGTGTGATCTTCATCGCTTCAGGAAGCTGCAGGATTTTATATTTTCACCTCAGCGTCTCTCAGATGTTTTCACAGTCCCACACACGTTTAAATATAGCTCCTGCACACTGGATTATATAGCATATATAAATATATATATTATAGCTCAGAGAATAAAACACAAAGACGTTCTCGGCTGTTGAAAACTGATAATGATAGAACAAATAATATACTTATAATATCAATTAAATGAATGATGAATTCATATTTGTATTAATAATAATAATTGGAGCCCCACATGTTTTTTATTAATAAAACCCGTTTAAATATACAATTACAGCAACTTTTAGTCTGTTAAATGAAATGTGTGTAAAATGTATTATCCACATATTTATAGTTATTATGAAATACATGAATCATGTTCAGGTGTAAATTGGGAGAGAAACTGCTTATATAATCACATGCTTTTAAATATAACCGTCCATTTGTTTATGATCCTCTATAAACATAATTAAAATACTTCTAAATGGTGACATGTAGTTTTTTTGGCAAACAGGTATTTAAATAGTGTGAATGATTCACATTAAACTTGGGTTTTAATGTTCTTCAGCGCCAGGCTTTGTTTTTGTTTTCAGACACTTTAGTATTATATGAAGTTATTATTTATATGATGAAGTTGAGAGGGTTCAGAGTTTCCTGTTGGAATCAGGCCTGTATTTCAGTCTCTGCTCCACATTCGCTTCTGTATTTTTGGACCTTCTGGCCCACATTGTCCTCTGGAGCCTCAGAAGCTCCATGTTTACAGTGTGTGTGTGTGTGTGTGTGTGTGTGTGTGTGTGTGTGTGTGTGTGTGTGTGTGTGTGTGTGTGTGTGTGTGTGTGGTGTGTGTGTGTGTGTGTGTGTGGGTGTGTGTGTGTGTGTGTGTGTGTGTGTGGTGTGTGTGTGTGTGTGTGTGTGTGTGTGTGTGTGTGTGTGTGGTGTGTGTGTGTGTGTGTGTGTGTGTGTGTGTGTGTGTGTGTGTGTTGCAGAGCCGCAGCTGAAGGGCATCGTGACTCGTCTCTTCGGCGAACAAGGCTTCTTCCTTCAGATGCAGCCGGACGGAGCCATCAGCGGAAACAAAGATGAGAACAGTGACTACAGTGAGACACACACACACACACACACACACACACACACACACACACACACACACACACACACACTGCAGCTCTGAGGATTAAAGCCCCTCTCTCTCTTTATCTCCCCGCAACATGCAGTTATTTTAGGGACAGCGTGGGAAACATGTCTCTATAAAGTCTATAAATAGTCAGAGAGGGAATACTATGGGGCTTTTATTTTGAAAAACGTGCCTCTTCTTTAGCTTTCTGTAAAGATAGAGCAACACTATGATACTTTTATTTTGAAAAAATGAGCCTGCTGATCTTCCTGTAACGATAAAGTAACACACTGGGACTTTTATTTTGAAAAAGCATGCCAACGCTTCCTGTTAATCTTTGAGGCTTTTATTTTGAAGAAAATGCTTTTTCGTAATTTGATTTAACGATACATTTACTATATGGGGCTTTTATTTTAAAAACATACCTCTTCCTGGCTTCTTTCAAGGATACATTGTAGGGCTTTTATTTTGAAAAACATCCTGATCTTCCTGTAAGTATAAAGTGTTTTTAAGTTATGTCTTTAGGGCTTTTATTTTGAAAAACATGCCTCTTCCTGGCTTCTTTTAAGGACACATTGTTGGGCTTTTATTGTGAAAATCTAACAATCTAATATACACTTCCTGTCCCCCAGCTCTGTTCAACCTGATCCCAGTGGGACTCAGAGTGGTGGCCATTCAGGGCGTGAAGGCAGGACTCTACGGGGGATGAACGCTGAGGGGTTCCTCTACACATCAGTGAGGAGTTGTCTGTCTGTCTGTCTGTCTGTCTGTCTGTCTGTCTGTCTGTCTGTCTCTCTCTCTCTCTCTCTCTCTCTCTCTCTCTCTCTCTCTCTCTCTCTCTCTCTCTATGGAGCTTTTATTTTGAAAACCCTGCCTCTTCGTCAGTTTCTGTGTTTAATCTTTTTGTTTATGAAGTCTTATAGAGCGGAGCAGTGATGACGTGTTCCTGTAGTTCCACCCTGCAGGAAGCTGCTGGTTCCCTCGAGAAAAAGCAACAGGATTTCTCCAGAGGATTTTGGAATATTGTAAAAAATAAGATCTGTGGAAAACGAACCTGTTTGATAAATACACGTTTTGTTCATCCGGATAATCTCCACGTGTCTACCCTACTTTTATAATGTTCTAATCATAAATCTAATGTCCAGAAGCTAAATGCTAACGCTGTGCTATAAAGGAACTACAGGCGAGTCCAGCAGCACGACTTCAACGTCATGCCAACTTCAGATCCATATTCAAACATACAGATTCTAAATGGAACGAGTTGAAGCGTTTGTTTGAACAGTCTGCAGGAGGCAGGTACGTGCTTTCAAGCAGAACAGGGCAAACTAACTTAGAGGAGTGTTACGTGTTCGGCGTAATGACGTACAACGTCTCCACAACTTCTGTAGTCCTATTCAGCCACTTGGTAACAACCATCGTTTTTCAGACACGTCAACTCTTCAGAAATCCCAGTGGGGTCACTGCTGATGGATCTAATGTCCTAGAACAAAACGTGATCCGTCTCTTCAATGTGTCTCAACCACAGACCTTATTTCAGCTATTTTCCTAAATCCTATGGAGAGATCCCATTGGCTCTGAGACCAGGGAACAGGAAGTGGTGAAATGCTGACTCACTTCCTGGTTTTAGGACTCGTTCCTGCACCACTCTATTGACTCTGAGTGTCTGTCTGTCTCTCTGTCTCTCTGTCTGTCTTTATGGAGCTTTTATTTTGAAAACCCTGCCTCTTCGTCTGTTTCTTTGTTCTATCTTTTAGTTAACTCTTTATTGACTCTGTGTGTGTGTGTGTGTAGGATGTGTTCACAGCAGAGTGTAAGTTTAAGGAGTCAGTGTTTGAGAACTACTACGTGATCTACTCCTCGACTCTGTACCGGCAGCACGAGTCGGGCCGGGCCTGGTTCCTGGGACTCAACAAGGACGGAGTCATCATGAAGGGGAACCGGGTGAAGAAGACCAAGCCCTGCTCACACTTTGTACCCCGCCCCATCGAAGGTACACACACACACACACACACACACACACACACACACACACACACACACACACACAACACACACACCACACACACACACACACACACACACACACACACACACTTGAAAGAGATGTTCAGCCTGCAGCCCCTGAACATTACATTACATGTCACTTGTCACTTGTCACTTGTTAGACACTTTTATCCAAAGCGACTTGCATACATTCAATACTGTGGGAATCCCCACAGGAACCATTTGGGGTGAAGTGTCTTGTCCAAGGACATAGCGGAATGTTGACTGCAGCGGGATTCGAACCAGTGCCCCCGTGATCCGAAAATCAGCGCACTAACCACTGAGCCACAACCTCCTTCTGAACTCACCATGAGTTTATCAAAAGCCCCTGAACTGAACTCAGAAGCCCCTGAACGCACCACCAGCCTCTAAAGGTCGTGGTGTGTTCAGGTGCGCTCAGCAGAGGTCGTCCTGCAGAAGATCTAATATCACAGATGGAGGATTAACAGAACACTCAGGATCTGTTTACAGCCCCCCCCCACATCTTCATTTAAAAATACCTGTTCTCCTCTTCCTCACGTCCTTCCTCCTCTTCCTCTGCATACTCACATAACGTATCTGGACAACATCTGTCTGCATATGTGTGTACATATTTATAAATACAGTATATATATTGTTATATGAAATACATGTGTAGAAAAGGCCCCAAAGTGATAAGTTATTGTTATATATATTCAGTTATCATACAGAGTTGATACCTGTTTAGTCATGTCTTCATAGTGGGAGGGGCTAACCCACGTGCTGCATGTCCCGTCAGGGCTCAAAGACTCACAACCTTACAGATCAGACAGTTAGCTGTGAAGGGATCGAGGGAGTCATCCTCCAGACCTGAGGGACGGCAGGGCAAGCACCACACCACTGTGCTGCCAAGGACACTTGTAAGAAACCAGATGATCAAGTTCCAGGTCACTCCTTCAAAGGGAACAAGAGTAAGCCATACTGTCCGTACTGTAATAATGAGGACCGCTACCTCAGTCAGTGTACAGCAGTGTAACCAAGCTGAACAAAGATCAGCTGACAGCCTGGATAAGAAGTAACAAGAGGTGTTGGCGCAGTGCACGGCCGCACCAGGCCGCGCACTGCAACTTAAGAAGACATGTGGCCTCAGCCAAGGGAAACATCTCCAGGTGCTGCATGATGTGAACTCGAGGCAACCTAAGGAGACGGCCTCAGCACCAACCTCGGAGAAGCATGGCACGAGGGCCACGACTGAGGTACTGTACCTGAAGGCAGTCAAGTCCTTCTGAAAGTCGTCCAAGTTCGCATCCATTATAGGGATCGATCCATCGACACCTATGCCATACTTAGATTAGATAGAGCTTTATTGTCTCCCTTAGGAGAAATTTGTCTTGGGCATCGAGATAATAAACATAAAACATTTAGGACAATCAGTCATAGATACAGAACAGAGATCACACAGAAACAAACAAGAAACATGCAGGTACAGAACTTTCCCTATTGCACATACATAAATCAAATATTGCACCTTCCCTACTGCACCTATGCGTAGTGTCCGTCAAATTGCACATATCCCTATTGTATCCATACCTATTTACACATATTGCACTTTCCCTATTTAACCTTCTCGATTGCACAAACTACACTGTAAACATTGCGCCTCCCAACAACTCCTAACGCAGCATAATCACAATTGTTTCGGACTGTTCAGCAGCTTGATCGACAGTGGAAGAAAGGAAAACTTATACCTGTTCAATTTACAGTTTGGTAATCTATACCTTCTGCAGCAACTCAAACTCTCTATACAGGATGTGTTTGGGGTCGCATGTGATTTCACGGCCTTGCTTTCTCCCCATCTCCTCAAATATCTCCTGAAGAGAGGATGGTGGAAGCATGCCAATTCTTTTTCAGCCCTTTTTATCAAGCTCTGGAGTTGGATTTAGATTTAACTGACAAGTTACCAAACCATGTTGTGATGCCATAACGAATAATAGACTCAATTGCTGCCCTGTAGAACATTAGCATGATACATTTATCCACTGCATGAACCCTGAGCCTACGCAGGAAATGCAGGCGCTGGCTTATCTTTGAGCACCTGATCCACCTGATGGGCCCAGCCTAACTGAGCATCAAAATAAATCCCTAAATATTTAAAACGTGTAACCTGCTCAACTCCCTCCCTGTTGATAAGGACTGGGCTGTGATCACCTACTGACTTGGGGTCAAAGATCATTTCCTTTGTTTTTTAACATTTAACACCAGGTTGTGCGCCTCACACCACTTCACGACCTCTTCAATCTCAAGTTTATAAATAGAAATGTCTGAGTCTCTAGTCAGTAGACTAAGTATGGCTGTCATCAGAAAAGAGTGTGAAGAGAAGAGGAGAGCTAACGCAGCCTTGTGGTGCCCCTGTGCTTATGACCTGTGTGTCAGAGAGGGTCGAGTTTACTTTCACCTGCTGCTGTCTTTCAGTTAGGAAGGAGTGATACCATCTGATTAAGTAAGGATTCACATCCATCTGTTTGAGCTTTTTTAACATAATTTGGGGAAGAATAGTATTAAAAGCTGAGCTAAAGTCCATGAACATTAATCGAGCATAAGCTGAAGGGTTTTCCAGGTGTTTTAAAATAAAGTGAGTTGTAGAGGTCAGAGCATCATCTGTACCTCTACCATCGCTATACGCAAACTGGTAGGGGTCCAAGAGGTGTTGCACCTCAGTTCGCAAGTTCCCTACAATAATCCGTTCTAGTGACTTCATAACTATTGAGGTCAAAGCCACTGGTCTGAAGTCGTTGTTGTCATGTGGGCATGGTTTTTTTGCAACTGGTATGATGACAGCTTTCTTCCATATTTGAGGGATGCTTCCCGTGTCAGCAGAGAGCTGGAATAATGGACTCCAGGCAGGGGTGAGCTCATCTGCAAACGTTTTCAGCAGGAGTGCCGAAATACCTTCTGGCCCACTGGCCTTCTTAGTATGCAGTTGTTTGAAAACCCTGGCATCTATCATCAATTCTTCTTCTTCGATTGTGTATTGGGTCACAGGTTAAAGAGGTTGACAAGTTATTACATGCATCAATGTTATAAGCAGAATTAATATCAAAACGTTTGTAGAAGTTGTTAAGCTCATCCAGAACATGCATTTCCCTCTTGCCGGAGTTCAGATTTGTAATTTCTTTCACAGAGTCCAACAGTTCTTTCGAGTTCTTGTTGAGAGAGCCTCTCGGACACTCAGACTATGTTGCTCTCGGGCTTCTTTAAGTTTCCCCTTTAGTTCTCTTTGAGCTGATCTCAGTTGTATTGCATCGTTCTTTTGAAAAGCGATATTTCTTCGTCGGATACACTGTTTAATATCCGATGAGATGTAGTCTTTATTGTTTGGATATATCCTAATGGTCTTTTTTGGCACAACAGTATCGACAGAAAAATGAATGTAGTCTGTGATGGTCTCAGCGATGGTATCGGTGTCATTGTCCTGGTAGAATACTTCCCAGTCTGTGGCCAGGAAGCAGCCACTTAGCTTTTCTTTATGCTCATCCTGCCATAGACTGACAGTTTTAGAGACAGGTTTGCTTCTCTTGATGGCAGCCTTAAAGGTGGGGATTAGCTGGACGGTGTTATGGTCCGAATTTGAAAGGGGGGCTCTAATCAGAGCAGCATACGCATCATCGAACTACGCTGCTGCCAGAGGCTGCAGAGAAGTTAGGTGTGCAAGGACCCCAGAGGACTTGCCATTACGCACTCAGACAGGATGTGCAGACCCTTCGTGGTGCATAAGTCTCCTTCTCCATTTCTTCTCCTGCCAAGCCGAAGACCAGGTTCAAGATTACAGGTGCCTTCACCACTGCTCACATTGGACTAGCAGACCATGCCTACCCTATGGAGCAACTCCAGGAGAAGTACAAGAACCTCATTGGTCTTCCCATCCAGACCCTCACCAATGTGAAGCCTCTGCTTCTCCTTGGAAGTGACCACCCACATCTCGTCACCCCCATTAGACCAGTCAGGTTAGGCCCTAAAGGAGGACCGGCTGCCATTCACACGAGGCTAGGCTGGACGCTGCAGGGCCCAGCCAGTGTTGTCCATCATCTCGCACAACCACAGCAGTGCCTTTCACATCAGTAACCCACAGGTGAGCGAGCTGATGAAACATGTCGAGATGTTGTGGCAGGTCGACACTTTTCCTTTCAGAAGCGAGAAACTAGTCACACGTTCGAGGGAGGACCAAGAGGCCATCAGTATCCTGGAGACCAAAACCATCAGAGTATAGGTTAACGGCATAATCCGTTATTCCACCCCGCTGCTACGCCGGAAAGACATGCCACTCCTTCAAGCTACCACAGAAGCCGTCATGCCCAGTGTACGGAGTATAGAAAGGAGATTGGCCAAGAACCCTGCGCAGGCTGAAGCCTACAAAGTGGAGATGGAAAAGCTGATCAAGGCAGGCTCTGTCATCAAGTATGACCCTGAAGTACCAGTAGAGGAAGGTCGTGAGTAGCAATCAGTAGCAATCAATGGAGATATCAAGGACAAGTTCCACCAGGTTGGACTCCTCCCAGATAATCGAGCCCTGCTCAGATTCGTTTGGCGAGACAGCAGTCAAGATCCTCCTGCGGTGTACGAGTGGCAAGTGTTACCCTTTGGAACAACGTGTAGCCCTCGCTGTGCTACGTTTGCCCTTCAGCGCCACGTCATCGCCCATAGCGATAGTTGTCAAGACGCATCCATGAGTACTCCTACTTTTACTCAAGTACAAGATCTGAGTACTTCTACTTTTACTTAAGTACAAGATCTGAGTACTTCTACTTTGACTCAAGTACAAGATCTGAGTACTTCTACTTTTACTCAAGTACAAGATCTGAGTACTTCTACTTTTACTCAAGTAAATGTTATTTTTCTGTGTTTCCTCTGCAGTCTGCATGTATCTTAGACTTCCTAGCGGATAAGAATATATATGTATATATAATTCTCCTTCTTCTTCTCTTTCCTCCGCAGTGTGCATGTACAAGGAGCCGTCGCTCCACGATCTGGAGGAGAAGCTTCTGAAGTCGTCGAGGAGCCCGACGATTAACGGGAGGACAGACAAGGCCTGGAGGATCCCGAGGAGCAGCCGGAGGACGATGAGCTCACAGAGCAGGACGCCTCATAGCCTGCAGCGCCCCCTACAGGCCAGGAGGAGGAAGAGGAGGAGGAGAAGGGGAACTCCCTTTGTAACACTCCTTCTGTTCAGCAACAACCACACCGACAACGACGACAAAACAAAAAAAGAAGCTAAAAATCTACAAGAAAAAAAAAAAATGTTCATGTTTTTTTGGGAGGGCGGGGGGGAAGTCTGGTTACCAGCACCGTGAACCTGGAAACTTTTGGACCCTGAAGTCTTATGATGGAAATGTATAGTGTGTTGGGCAATGAGCACAATAAGTGGCGTTAATTAGCATATGTGGACAATAGTGAGAAAAATACTTTGGACAGTTCTGATTCAAGATGCAAGGCTTTTATTGTCATTCGTACAGAGCCACAGTGTAGACATGTCAATGGAAATCTGAGGCTCCTCCAACAGAGCAACACAATAAAACCGATCGAATAGTGCAAGTGTTTTTGAGGTTATTGAGGAGTACATCTCTGACATTTTGAGGATCATAAATGTCAGTTTTAATCAGAAAGAGCACATAGTTGTACTCCAAGTCTCTCCATTTAGACTCACGTGAGACCATTGGGTATAGAGAGCACAAGATGAACGTTATTATCTCTACTGTGGACCATTTCTCTTCCAATAAATAATCAATCCGTCCACTCCCAATGATCCAGGGTCCCCTAAATCTTCGGGATCCTTCTGTACATCTCTATCATAAACGTTGGGGTCTTCAACATGTCCAGGTTCACTTTAGGACTCTATGAGCTGGAAACAGACTGGGAGGGGGTCGATGGGAGGAATAATAATCAGATGATGATGATGATGATGATGATGATGATGATGATGATGATTTACATTTTATGCAAAAAGCCCTGCTGGTGGCTCTCCATGAATCATCGCTGAGACTCTGAAGCTTTAAGCCATGTAGAAACTCCACTTCACGTCCTGATGAACGCTCGCACTTTCACGCGCTTCTTCTGCTTCTTCTTGTCCGTGCCGTTCTGTCCAATCAGAGAGAAAAGTTTCCGTTCGTGCATCATCTTCTTTGTTTTGTTATTGTTTTCGGGGATGCAGAGAGATAAACTAGTCCCAGAGGCGGAGGGATACGGAGGTAACCTGGTTTCTAGAAGCTTCCAGGAGCAGATTTCTGTATGTTTTGCAGAATCGTCACATTCCTGCGATATTTAGTCAGCTTTTACTCGGACTTCCTCCCATCCAGGCGACTTCCCTCTCACTTTAGAGACGTGGAACTATCGTAGCTCGTATTAATCCGACGTCAGCGATCCCTCTGTGTTTAGAGAGGGTTTTCTGAACGTAAAAAGGTTAAAGGAAATTTCCTGTCCCTCTTTCTTCGTCTTGATTACCATATTTAGAGGAAATAAAAAAGTATGAACTGAAATAAAAAGTTTAAAGACATCGATAAAGAAGAGAAAATATAACAAAAAGCTAATTTAAACTTGGATTAAAAAAATATAAGGATTCTGTCGATTTTAGAAAAGGGACAAAAACACGTCATGATATAAAAAAAAAGAAAAAAACGTCATGATATTTAAAAAGAAAAAAGAAAACACGTCATGATATTTAAAAAGAAAACACGTCATGATATTTAAAAAAAAAAAAACGCTGATGATGTTCTGCCTGGACGGAGGAAGCTCGTTTAAAATCTGAAGATTCAAAATTAAATCAGTGATTTTGAGGAATGTGAACAAAGCTCCGTCTTCGTGATGCGTTCAGGGACTGAGCGGGTTTGATGTTTTTTTGGGTGTTTGATGATTAACACTACTACACTAACAGCTGATTGAATTTTCACGCAGCATGTTTTCACAAGCCTCAAAACGTGCACAGAAACACGACTGTATTCGGGGGGGGGGTTTGTTGTGATGCAGTCGTCACGCTGCGCTCTGATTGGTGCACTTTAAAAAAAAAAGGGGGGTCGGGCACATTTATCCCGCCTGTCGACCCCCGATTAATATCACTGCAGCTTCCTGATTGGTTACGTTTATCACGGCTGATTGTGTTGTTGGATTTCAAATATATTTGATTTTGAAATTCAGTCAAAACCGCGGCACGTCATCAGCGTAGCGGCGCGTTTAGTTTTACTGATGCACTAAATTGTACAAAATTAATCATTTAAATCAAACATTTCTACATTTCTTGCTCACATTGCAGGTTTGATTATGAGTCCAGATGTATTATTTTTAACTCGTAAAGAACCAGAAAAGTCCGTTTGTAAAGGTTTTAGCGTGCAGTGAACGCACCATACCTCGCGAAACACGTCTTTAAGTCATGAGGCGTTCAAGAAACCTTGGAATCCGGATGTTCTCTGACTCAGAGAGGACGCTGATGCCATGATAGAAAACACTGAAATTGTAAAAATTTTGGCAAATAAGAAATTAAACGAAATTGTAATTTAAAGACAGCGCCTTCAGACTGATTTAAAAAGCTGCTGCCTTCAGGCCAGAAAGTCACGTTTATATTTATTTATTCAATCTTTTTAAAAGCAAATTGGGAATTAAATTACAATTTTGGAATTTAAAGACATGTTGATTTATTTGTTTTTATCACTACTGAAATTGTTAAATTGTAAAAAATGATGATAACGTTTTAACTAAGTGCAAAACCAACTGAGACACGATTCACCAAGGAGTCGAACAGAAGTCGTGTTTCGGTGCGTTTGGAAACCGGACGCTTACCGAATAGTACTTGAAAATAGTTTGAGGTGAACTCTGGTTATTGGAAAGCTCCCTTTAATTCATGTCCCTTAAAGGGCCTTGATTTAAGGGGAATTATTGGCAGAATATAAATACAATATTTATCAAAAACTTGTCTTTAAAAGCAGAATATACAGTTTTTATAAAGTGTGTTTCTGGCGTCAGCTCCTCTCAGAGTCCGTGGTGCGTTCAGGTGTCGGCTGATTGGAGGATTTGGGGACTTTATTCTAACACTGCCCTGCTTCGTTGAGTCGAAGAGCACTGCCTGATCTGAAGCTGTTTCACTGCGACCTCGTCTCATCTTCCTCATCCTCACCCCTGAACAAAAACACACAAAATCTAATGTATTTATGTTCTGCCCGGAAAAACCAAACAGCTTCCCTTCCTGTAAATATTTATATTATTATTATTATTTATTCTTAATGCGAGACGTTGAGACGAGGCGCAGAACCTTCATCTTCCTCCTCCTCCTCCTCTTCCTCTTCTTCCTCCTCCTCTTCCTCTCTTCTCCTCCTCTTCCTCCTCTCTTCCTCGTCTCCTCCTCTCTTCCTCCTCTTCTCTCCTCTTCTCTTCTCCTCCTCTCCTCGTCTTGATCCCTTTATTCCTCAGAGGTTTTCCAGTCAGCATCTTCCCACTCTTCCCAGTTTACAGTAAACAACAACAACAGGCTCCACTTCCTGTTTGTTTATCCTCAGCGTTATAAAATCACTGCCTTCCTATAAATAATAATACTATCAATAATCTGTTTAAATGTTTTATAAAGTGCGCAGAGCAGCAGCAGAGAAGCATGTTTTCACGTGACCGTGTTGCGTAGGTTTTGCACTTTTTCTCGTTAATAGAAATTACATTTTGGCTTTTTGCTGATTTTTTATGAAATATTTTACAATTGATTTTAAGCGTTTTGCCTCAAATTGTTCCTCAGGTCATTGTCAGGTAATTATCATTTCATTTTGAGAAATCTCATCTATTTTTCCTGCTGCATGATTTCTTGTTCTATTAAAAAATATTAAGTAAAATATTTATTTTTTTTTTTGTTTTTTAAATGAAGTTTGACCCCTGCACTTCTTCATCCAGAAATAATGCAAAACTCCATCAAATAGGAATTTAAAGCCACATTTTTTATAAGTAAAATTCCTAATTTGCATTCGGGACACAAAGATCAAAAAGTTGAATCAATAAAATTAAAAAAAATAAAGTTAGTGATGAATCCCTAAAAGGTGCATTAGAGCTTCAGACTGCAGACAGGGAATTCAATGTTTACTTTTGAATTCATTCAAAGATGCTTTTTGGGAAACTTCGTCTCCTCCAATCAGCCGACGCACGAAACCTTCAGAATAAAAGACAAGTTTTAATTTGAAGGGGTCCTTTATTTAGCATGTAGAGGAAACCGTAATCATAACGCTGACATTATCTGACGCTCCGTCATGAACCACGCTGCTGATTCTGCCGCCTTTTTGAATTCAGTAATTGAGGGGGCGGGGCTACTGAGCTTGACTCTGATTGGCTGCCACGACCATGGGATTTTTTATTTTTTGGTTGCAAATGGACGGACGGATGGATGGACTGAAAGAAAGGAACCAATCAAAATCCACCATCAAAATCCACCGTACTGCCTCTGAGAGAAAGTCTTCCAGTTCGGGGTTTCGGGGTCGGACCAAAACGAGGATTTTAACGGGAACGCTCGCGGCGTTTCTCCGTTAGCTCCTCCGGTCCGAGAGGGGAATGTTTGTTCGTGAGACTTCAACCAAAACATTCACAGGAATGTTGAAACATGAGAGTCCTCTTTACAAACGTCTAACGCTGCCTTCAGGGCCTGCCAGGAAATCACGTTAAAGTCAATTTTACTTTACGTTTCTTCCTATAAAAGGATCAATTAAGAAATGATATTTAAAGTCAGAGCCTTCACATTGATTTAAAGCTGCTGCCTTCAGGGCCGGCCAGGAAATCACGTTAAAGTCAGCTTTTATTTACATTTGTTCCCCTAAAAGGTGCAATTAAGAAATGACATTGGAATTGGAATTTAATGACAGCGCCTTCAAAAGAAAATCATGTCTATATTTATTTATTAAACTTATCTTTTAAAATCAAATTGGGAATTAAATTACAATTATGGAATTTAAAGACGTGTTGATTTATTTGATTTTTATCACTTCCAATGCATTTCTCAAAGAATTGAACCGTAATGACCAGATGGACGTTGATTGGTCCTAAAATGGGAATTACATTAATGTCCACATGACGTAAACGTGTGATTATGGTAAATCTAGCGTCCCCTGAAGGCAGCATCAGTGTGTAAACATGGACGTAGAAAGAGTAGAAAGGACTCTGCAGTTAAAGAGTCAGCAGCAGGTCGACTTCCCATGAATCCGTAATGAGCTGATAATGACTTTCAGTTTATCCGTCAGACCTGCTGCTGCTCTGTCTGTAACTTTATCCAAAAAAAAACGAGGCTAGGCCTGTTGCATAATGATGATGTCATCGCCCCGCGACACACTGACAGAGGACGACGAGCTGTTCGAAAAAAACGTCTTTTGTTGTTTCGCTGATGTTTTCACCTTTTTCCGACACACCTTCATATAACGCGTCATATATTAAGGAAAACAAAAAAGTCATCGCAAATACGCAGCAGGATGAAAACGATTATTGAAAATAAAAAGGAAATAAAAGCTTCTGTGTCTTCTCGTCTCTCTGAGTTCTGTTTATGTGTTATAAGGTGTTATTGACTGCAGGAGATGTCTTAATGTACTTAGTTATACTTAGCTATGTCAGAAATGTGAGAGGCCACTGTTACATCCCTCTTACTCCGTTCTAATTATCTGTGGTACCACAAGAGCCCATACTGGGCCCCCTTTCATTTCCCATAGCGCTGCACATTGGGGTTTATTTAAACAAAATATAACATATTTTACCGTTATTATCGCAACAAATCTTCCTTTACCTAAATCAAAATAAAACAGGTCTTCATTTTCCTTCCAGCAGATAAAATACTAAGCAGGCTTTTATTGTGAAAGGTCAGAAGGGAAGCAGGGGATCTGGTATTCACTGATGCCTTTATTTGCATTATAAAAAGCTAAAAAACATCCGACTTGTTCTGTAAAATATTGTGTTGTTTTTCATTGCTTTATTGGGGTCTATTTCAACAAAATAAAATATGTTCTTCCTTCGTTATTGCATAGAAGCTTCCTTAAAGGTCACCTATCATGCTACTTTTAGGCAATAGCATAGGTCTCAGATATATAAAAATATATAAAAAACATGTCTATGAAGTGTTTGCTCAAAAAACCAAACAGATCACCGATTCTAGCCACGCCTCATATCCCTCTATTTCACTTCCTGTTTCTAAAGTGCTGATTCTGGGTATAAACAGGTCTCTCTTGAGAATGAGACCCTGTGTCTCAATTGCTCTCTTGCCGGTTTTACCACAAGGTGAGTTCCTTTTTATTTCCAGCTTCTTCACACACATGCTCTCCAGTACAGGTTAGCTCTGAGTGTTAGCGATGCTAATGTAAACACAGGCCATAATACGTCCAAAACAGTCGGGCATTTTTTCTGATAACAACGTTTCTGATAGTGCCGTGGGTCCACATTTCAGATATTACGTCATATCGGACGCAAATCTGTATCAGCTCCGTTGTTCCCCCGTTTTTAGAGATTTGGGTACAGAGGAAAAGAGAGAGGGTTTTATTTCCTGACGCTGCGTGAGTTCCCCGACACACCGGGGACACACCGGGGACACATGTTTATGTAGAGAAGACATCACAAAGTGCATTTTGCATGATAGGTCCCCTTTAAAGTGAACAACGTTTTTATTCATAGTTTATTTTTAACTTAATATTTATCCACAGGATTACCTAAAACTGCAGACTACAATAAAGGTCTTAACTCACCGGGGGCGATAAAAAATAAACTAGGGCTTTTATTGTGAAAGGTAAAGAAGAACTCATTACCTTTATATAAAAAATAAGGGAGAAAACTGGATTCATCCGTTTATTAAAGAGGGATCATGAAAGTACATAATGTGAGACGTCAGCTAGTCACAGCGCTCTTGTTTTGAAATTCAGTTGTATGGCCTTCAAAGTAAAAGATTTCCAGCTGCTTCAAAGTGAAAGAAGCTTTTTCTCAATAAGATCCTTCAAAGTAAAAGTCCTGAATCTGTCTCACAATCAGAAATAGTATTTCTAGGTAGGTAGGTAGATAGATAGATAGATAGATAGATAGATAGATATAGATAGATAGATAGATAGATAGATAGATAGATAGATAGATAGATAGTAGGTAGATAGATAGATAGATAGATAGATAGATAGATAGATAGATAGATAGATAGATAGATAGATAGATAGATAGATAGATAGATAGAAATACTGTAGTAGCAGGAATATAGGCTTATAATATACTGTATATACATGAGATAGTAATACAAGGCATGAATCAATAAGGTTTCATTGATTGGCTTTTATTGTGAAGCAGCTGCAGTTGAAGAGGCTCAAATATTAATAATATATAGCACATTTTCTATATATGTATTTAACATCCAATAATAACATGTATTCTATATTTAATTGCCAGTGTTCCCCTCAGTGTGTGCAGTGTTCCCCTCAGTGTGTGCAGTGTTCCCCCAGTGTGTGCAGTGTTCCCCTCAGTGTGTGCAGTGTTCCCCTCAGTGTGTGCAGTGTTCCCCTCAGTGTGTGCAGTGTTCCCCTCAGTGTGTGCAGTGTTCCCCTCAGTGTGTGCAGTGTTCCCCCCAGTGTGTGCAGTGTTCCCTCAGTGTGTGCAGTGTTCCCCTCAGTGTGTGCAGTGTTCCCCTCAGTGTGTGCAGTGTTCCCCTCCAGTGTTGCAGTGTTCCCCTCAGTGTGTGCAGTGTTCCCCTCAGTGTGTGCAGTGTTCCCCTCAGTGTGTGCAGTGTTCCCTCAGTGTGTGCAGTGTTCCCCTCAGTGTGTGCAGTGTTCCCCTCAGTGTGTGCAGTGTTCCCCTCCAGTGTGCAGTGTTCCCCTCAGTGTGTGCAGTGTTCCCCTCAGTGTGTGCAGTGTTCCCCTCAGTGTGTGCAGTGTTCCCCTCAGTGTTGCAGTGTTCCCCTCCAGTGTTTGCAGTGTTCCCCTCCAGTGTGTGCAGTGTTCCCCTCAGTGTGTGCAGTGTTCCCCTCAGTGTGTGCAGTGTTCCCCAGTGTGTGCAGTGTTCCCCTCCAGTGTGTGCAGTGTTCCCCTCAGTGTGTGCAGTGTGTGCAGTGTGTGCAGTGTGTGCAGTGTTCCCCTCCAGTGTTTGCAGTGTTCCCCTCCAGTGTTTGCAGTGTTCCCCTCCAGTGTGTGCAGTGTTCCCCTCAGTGTGTGCAGTGTTCCCTCCAGTGTTTGCAGTGTTCCCCTCCAGTGTGTGCAGTGTTCCCCTCAGTGTGTGCAGTGTTCCCCTCAGTGTGTGCAGTGTGTGCAGTGTTCCCCTCCAGTGTTTGCAGTGTTCCCCTCAGTGTGTGCAGTGTGTGCAGTGTTCCCCTCCAGTGTTTGCAGTGTTCCCCTCCAGTGTGTGCAGTGTTCCCCTCCAGTGTGTGCAGTGTTCCCTCCAGTGTGTGCAGTGTTCCCCTCAGTGTGTGCAGTGTTCCCCTCAGTGTGTGCAGCGTTTCCCCTCAGTGTGTGCAGTGTTCCCCTCAGTGTGTGCAGTGTTCCCCTCCAGTGTTTGCAGTGTTCCCCTCCAGTGTGTGCAGTGTTCCCCTCAGTGTTTGCAGTGTTCCCCTCAGTGTTTGCAGTGTTCCCCTCCAGTGTGTGCAGTGTTCCCTCAGTGTGTGCAGTGTTCCCCTCAGTGTGTGCAGTGTTCCCCTCAGTGTGTGCAGCGTTCCCCTCAGTGTGTGCAGTGTTCCCCTCAGTGTGTGCAGTGTTCCCCTCCAGTGTGTGCAGTGTTCCCCTCAGTGTGTGCAGTGTTCCCCTCAGTGTGTGCAGTGTTCCCCTCCAGTGTGTGCAGTGTTCCCCTCAGTGTGTGCAGTGTTCCCCTCAGTGTGTGCAGTGTGTGCAGTGTTCCCCTCAGTGTGTGCAGTGTCCTCAGAGCAGACAGAAGATGAATTCCTCTTCTTGTTTGAGGCGTGTTTCTGATTCGCTGCTCGTTAAATCTTCATGAAGCTCTTCAGAGCATCAGAGAGTCAGATCTGTGTGAATGTATTTATACTCAGAGAGCTTTCAGTCTGTTTCCACTCTGCTGATTTCAGAAGGAGCTGAGACACAGAAACACTTTCCTCTGTATGGTTTTATTGTGAAGGACACTGCGCTGCAGTTCATGCTTTTACTTTGAAATGCAAACTGACAGCAGCAGTTAGGATGGTTTTGTGTTAACCTGAGATGGAGAAGTTCCAGAGTGTAGGAATACTCTGTTACAGTCAAAGTAGAAGTACTCAGATATCGTACTTGAGTAAAAGTAGAAGTACTCAGATAAAAAAAAACAACAAAAAAACAAAGATGGCGCCGCGGATGGCAGCTTCGATGTTACGGTGCGCTCTGTTTTGTCTTGTTTTGGGCGTTAATTCAGTGTTCACATACTGTACACCGAACTCTTTCAGCAGGGAAGAGCTCCTAAACATTAGAGAAACAACTCCAGCGGATTACTTTCCCACTTTCTCTGTTCTTCCATGGAATTACTGGACATTCTCGTAAAAGGTTCCCTCACCTGCATTCGAGCTCTCAAACGCCACAGGAGAGGGAAAAGAGCCGGTGTTGTGTCAAATGACGCACCCCATCATGAAATGCCCCCCTTGTCACGGGATTTCTAAATGACACGTTTACACCTTTAAACGATGTTTAAAACGAAAAGTAAACGTTCAGGGTTTTTATTAATGGTAATCTTCAGACTGTGAGTTGTTTAGTGGTAGCTCATATAGTCTTGATTCTTGTGGTTAAACTTTCGCTCCGTATTTGATGGTAGTGGTGTCGGAATTCATTCGTCACTTCCTTTTCAGTTTTTTTTTAAAATCTTTTTTTTAATTATTATTGTTACGTCCTGTCTGTGTACACGTGCTTTAAAATGTATTGTTAATTTTACATTTTTCATATCATAATCAAAATATATGTTTACAAATGTTACATAGTCTTTGTCAGCATATTTTTGCCACGTTATGCACCCCTTGCTATCTTACATAATAAAAGGGTCACATTCATGAAACTTGCTCCATTTATTGGTACTAGTCCTAGAACCATACCTGAAAAATGCTTGAGGATTGGATTAATAGAAATTGAGAATGCAGTTTAGTTCTGTGGGAACGTAATTTTTAGGAGACAAGGTTTTAACAGCACTCGATAGCAGCGTCCATGGCAACCACCTTAGCAACCATGAAACGTTGAATGTGTACAATTTCCTTTAGTAATCTTCGTATAACTAGCAAACTAAAGACCATGTACATCCACTGCACAAATAATCTGAAATAACAACTCATATTTCTCGCATCAAATTACATCAAAACGCATTTTAATGGCCAAACTAACCTTAAAATAGGCATTTTCCACCGAGAATAAAACGAAGGTCGGCCATGTTTTTTTTCTGCTGAGAGAAAGTTGAAGATCACGTGACATAGATGCCAGCCATTGGAAATGAATGTTGAAAAAAAACGTAGGGATCCTACAATTTCAGAGGCGTTTTTGTAGAAATACTACGTCCCAAGTTGTGGACCAACGTAGTTATTACACGTTTAGATGTGAGACTGGGTTGGTCACACAGATGTACAGGAACTGAAAGAAAGCCTTGCCCTTACGAAAAAGCATCTTCAGCCAGGGTTAATTGGGGAAAGAGCGAGGCTGTTTTAGTGGGCCAGTGGAGAGTAGGGGACATTCCTAGTCTTCCTGGCGGCATCAGGTGGGGTAGACGAGGGATTAAAGTCCTAGGGGTGCAGTTAGGGACTGAGGAGTTTCAAAAACAGAACTGGGAGGGAGTGCTTGACAAGGTGGAAGCTCAGTTGTCCAAATGGAAATGGTTGCTACCTCAGCTGTCATACAGGGGAAGAGCTCTGATTGTGAATAATCTCGTTGCCTCTTATCTTTGGCACAAGCTCATAGTGTTGGCACCACCACCAGGGCTGGTGAAAGAACTACAGCGGTGCCTTGTAAACTTTTTCTGGTCTGGACAACACTGGCTGAAGACTTGGGCCCTGTATCTCCCTGTGGCAGAGGGAGGGCAAGGGCTCAGACATTCAGTCCAGAACAGCTGCTTTTAGACTGCAGACTGCTCAGAGACTGCTGTACGGAAGCGGGCAGCGCTGGTTGGATCCTGCTCGGCTACTCCTCAGGAAGGCTGGAAGGCTTGGGATGGATAAACACCTTTTCCTAATCAGGACGACTGAAGCTGACCTGACGGGACTTACATCCTTCTACAGGTCAGTTCTTAACGCCTGGCAGACACTAACGGCACGTCCACACAGCGGCGTGCGTTGAAGCTTCAACGCTTCTGCCCATTCACTTTGAATGGGGTGACGTCACGCTTCGCCGAACTGCATTGTGGGAGCGAAGCGTAGCTTTTCTGGCGTTGCTCGCTGCAAAAGTTGAGCAATGTTCAACTTTTGAAGCTTCGGCGGAAGTCAGCCAATCGAATCATATGCCAGTACAAGCTCTAGCCAATCAAACAGCGTGCTTGTGTGTCCGGGGCGGGAGATTCATGTGATTGGTTGTTGTCGAGTTTCAGCCCCCCCCGCCGGCAAGCTTCAACGCACGCCGCTGTGTGGACGGGCCGTAAAGGTCACACGGACCCCGGACCAGAGACCGGGAATGTGGTTGTTCGAGGAGCCACTCCAAAAGAATGACCTCTTCCCAACTGCAACCTTTTCATCTGTAGCTTTGGGAACAAAGTTTGTTGAGGCTGGCATCACCAAGCTGGGTCATCTAAAAAAAACATCAGTTGAAACTCTTTGTAACACCGTAAACATCAGGTCTTCCAGAGTGCTATAGAGGATCGTTGAAGACATCATGCAGTCCCTGTCGGCGCCAGAGAGGGCATTCATTGAGGATCCTGCTAGATTGGACACTTTGAAAGAGGAAAATGACTATGAGTTTCCCTCACTCGCATTAATGCTATTTTTGCAACTGCTAAGCTAGCAATTTGGAGGACCAGGAAGAACCAGATGCTAGGGCAGGGCTGGACAGATGTTGTTCAAAGTGTGAAGGGTTTGGTGGCTGCTCGGCTAAAAGTAGAACATGCCTTTACAATGTGACCAACAACCTGCCTGCTTTCAGGACTCTTTGGGGGGTCAATCACGTTCTATGTACGGCAAGGGAAGATGGTACGCTGGAGCTGAAGTTTTAAAAAAATAGTTTTTTTATGTGTGAGCTTTGATATGATTTTTTAAAAAGAAAAAAGAAAATGTCATGAATGTGATGATTTTGTAAGTGTTTGTTTAAAATGACTTAAATAAAGGTTTTATTAAAAGTCAAAAGTCTCTCTCTCTCTCTGTCTCTCTGTCTCTCTGTCTCTCTCGCACCTCTCTCTCTGGTATTAGAGATAGCACTCCTCTCCTGATCACATGACACATCATATAAACATAGATTTCATATTTGAAGTTGTTGATAAAGAAGTCCTGCTTTGTTCCAAACGGACCAAAGAAATAAATGATGTATGGTGGCCCATAAGGTCAGAGAGACGTAAATAAAGCAGGGACCTGATTGGCCGGTCCGTAGTTTAAAGAGTTAAACGTCGCTGCCCGTGAACACACCATTAGTGATCAAAGTGATCAATAAACTAAAGCTCAGCCTAGAATCATAGAGAGTCTTTATTCAACAATATTTAGAAACATTGGAAGAAAAGATCACAGTTTGACATTTAGAACATTACAGTATTATTCCAGATATTGCAGTCAGTTTCTGTCGTCAGGAGAGACTCTCAGACCTGCAGAGGAACCAGAGACACTGAGGAGAGACTCTCAGACCTGCAGAGGAACCAGAGACGCTGAAGAGAGACTCTCAACCTGCAGAGGAACCGACAGAGACGCTGAGAGAGACTCTCAGACCTGCAGAGGAACCAGAGACACTGAGGAGAGACTCTCAGACCTGCAGAGGAACCAGAGACACTGAGGAGAGACTCTCAGACCTGCAGAGGAACCAGAGACACTGAGGAGAGACTCTCAGACCTGCGAAGGAACCAGAGACGCTGAAGAGAGACTCTCAGACCTGCAGAGGAACCAGAGACACTGAGGAGAGACTCTCAGACCTGCAGAGGAACCAGAGACGCTGAGGAGAGACTCTCAGACCTGCAGAGGAACCAGAGACACTGAGGAGAGACTCTCAGACCTGCAGAGGAACCAGAGACACTGAGGAGAGACTCTCAGACCTGCA
The DNA here is from genome assembly GCA_011823955.1 of Dissostichus mawsoni. Taxonomy (NCBI): domain Eukaryota; kingdom Metazoa; phylum Chordata; class Actinopteri; order Perciformes; family Nototheniidae; genus Dissostichus; species Dissostichus mawsoni. The sequence goes on from JAAKFY010000031.1 coordinate 40,263, forward strand.
GAGGAACCAGAGACGCTGAGGAGACTCTCAGACCTGCAGAGGAACCAGAGACACTGAGGAGAGACTCTCAGACCTGCAGAGGAACCAGAGACACTGAGGAGAGACTCTCAGACCTGCAGAGGAACCAGAGACACTGAGGAGAGACTCTCAGACCTGCAGAGGAACCAGAGACGCTGAGGAGAGACTCTCAGACCTGCAGAGGAACCAGAGACACTGAGGAGAGACTCTCAGACCTGCAGAGGAACCAGAGACACTGAGGAGAGACTCTCAGACCTGCAGAGGAACCAGAGACACGCTGAGGAGAGACTCTCAGACCTGCAGAGGAACCAGAGACACTGAGGAGAGACTCTCAGACCTGCTGAGGAACCAGAGACTGAGGAGAGACTCTCAGACCTGCAGAGGAACCAGAGACACTGAGGAGAGACTCTCAGACCTGCAGAGGAACCAGAGATGCTGAGGAACCATCAGAAGAGAACGCAAAACCAGCATAGAGAGGTTCAGTGAATGTGGTTCTGAAGGTGTGGAGGTGGATCAGTGTGTCAGAGGAGACTCTGTAGAAGGAGAGAGAGCCAGCAGAATGATCCAGATACACTGCTACTCTACCAGAGGAGGAGGAGGAGGAGGAGGAGGAGGAGGAGGAGGAGGAGGAGGGAGGAAGAGGGGATGTTTGTTATGTTATTGTGCCAGACATAGTAACGACCACCATTGCAGCACAGACTCCAGGACTGATCATCTCTCCAAACCCACAGTCCTCTCTCTTTCCTCTCCTGCTGATTCCTCTGTAAGTCACTGCTATAGAAACCCCTCCTCTCCGCTCGACCTCCCAGTAACAGCGACCAGTCAGAGCTTCTCTACACATCAGCTGAGGACAGGAGTCAAACCTCTCTGGATGATCAGGATATGGCTCCTCCTCCACACGTGTCACCGTCCTGTTGTTGTCAGACAGTTTGAGTTTCCTGTGTGCTGTGTTTGAGTCCAGCTCCAGTTCACAGGCATCTGATGGAGAGAACAGCTGCAGGTTATCATCTGTTCATTTATTAACTACTTTACTGACAATCACTGACAGGAAATCATTCAGACTGACGTCTCATATTCACTGAGACTGATGAGAGAGAGAGGAGGATGAGAGAGAGGAGAGAGAGAGAGAGAGAGAGGATGAGAGAGAGAGGAGGATGAGAGAGAGAGAGAGATAGAGGATGAGAGAGAGAGGATGACCTCACCTCATACCTCAAAGACCGTACCTACAGGGTAACTTGGAGAGGGTCCGAGTCCGACCCTTGTCAATTAACTACAGGGGTCCCTCAGGGCTCTGTTCTTGGTCCCCTCCTCTTCTCCTTGTACACAAACTCGCTCGGATCTGTCATTAGCCCGCATGGTTTTCATACCACTGCTACGCTGACGACACCCAATTAATTCTGTCCTTTCCCCGCTCAGAGACCCAGGTCGTCGCACGCATCTCTGCTTGTCTAGCAGACATCTCTCAGTGGATGTCTGCTCACCACCTCAAGCTCAACCTTGACACTGAACTGCTTTTCCTTCCGGGAAAAGACTGTCCCACTCTTGACCTAACAATCAACATCGGCACCTCTATTGTTTCCCCTGACTCAGACTGCAAGGAATCTGGGTGTGTGACCCTAGATAACAACCTGTCCTTCACTGCAAACATCGCTGCTACAACCCGCTGCTGCAGATACACTCTTTACAACATCAGGAGGATACGTCCCCTCCTGACCCAGAAAGCCACGCAGGTTCTGGCCCAGGCTCTCGTCGTCTCATGCCTAGACTACTGCAACTCCCTCCTGGCTGGTCTACCTGCATGTGCCATCCGACCTCTGCAGCTCATCCAGAATGCAGCGGCTCGTCTGGTCTTCAACCTTCCTAAATTCTCCCACACCACGCCGCTCCTCCGCTCCCTTCACTGGCTTCCAGTAACTGCTAGAATCCACTTCAAGACACTGGTACTTGCGTACCATGCTAATGGATCTGGCCCTTCCTACATCCAGGACATGGTTAAACTGTACACCCCAGCACGTGCACTCCGCTCTGCATCGGCCAAACGGCTCGATGCACCAGCACTGCGAGGGGGACCCAAGTTCCCATCAGCAGAAACACGTGGGTTTGCTATCCTGGCTCCAAAATGGTGGAATGAGCTCCCCATTGACATCAGGACAGCAGATAGCTTACACATCTTCCGGCGCAGACTAAAAACTCATCTCTTTCGACTCCACTTCGAGCGAT
>JAAKFY010000031.1:50000-72500 GCA_011823955.1 Dissostichus mawsoni
TGTCTTGCTTTTTTACTATACTGTCATGATTGGGAGTAACGGAATAACATGGTTTGTTTAGATTCACTGATATCAATATCAAATAAGAATCATCTGAAGCATTTAAATAAAAATGTTCAACCAGAATTAAAATATTAAACAACAAAACAGATATAATGACATTAATCTGTTTATTAACAACGAAATAATACAAATGAAGTACATGTGCCTACATTTAAAATAACACATTTATACATGTGTACAATCAAATATAACTGTCCTTTGCCTCATTTATAAAGTATAAATCTTAGCATCTCACTAGCAGTGGCAACTGCAATCAGTTACAGCTGCCCTAAGTCTGTAGCCAAGTCTAATAACACCAGTGTACACGTTGCTGTGTCAATACAGATATTTATTTGTTAATTATTTGTCTTTACTAGTAATAATACACCTGGTTTATCGTAGCAAGCAGTGGAAACTCCCTCCAGAAGCGACAATTGCCAAGGGCTTGCGTTGCAACCCTCACTCGCAATATTTCTTTTTTATTACAATATATTTTTAGTAGCCTACTATCATAAATATAGCACGTTTGTTTATTTTAGCAAACCACGTACTCCAAGTAAAATTGAATAGAAATGATAATTTATAATCTTTTTGAAAAATAGAGATCGCACATCAGTCCTGTGTACAGATCAGTTCGATAAAGTCATGCCTAAACAGCGACATTTTACACGATAAATACGGGTTTAAACAGCAGCATTTGCCACGGAAGGCGAGTGGCAGCTATACCGTAAACCTTCTCTTACTCTGGCATCTTGTGGCAACTCCCGTTCAGCAGCGGCAGATGCCTCGGCAAGTTGTGGCATCTGTGGCAGATGCCGGAAGTACTTGCCACAGATGCCACGGAGTAGTGGCCTCTGTGGCAGATGCCGGAAGTACTTGCCACTGCCTGCAGATGCCACGAAATGCGCTTGCTGTCTCTCACTTTAATTCACAGTTTTACATTTATTACCCTAAATTGTAACTTCAACTGCCCAGTTCAGTTGTGACATTTAAAATCATCCGACAGAATTTAGAGGCATCTCCTCATAAATGACCAGTGATAATAAAAAGCACATTCAAACTTTCATTCAACAAATCAGTTAATTTGCTCATTTCCACATTTGTATACTTCAACTAGTCCCGCATGAATTCGGAGGACCTTTCCTCACAGGTGGCAGGGTACTAAACTTTCAACACACTCAATTCATTCCACTCATTCAACAAAGACATTCGAGAGATATTTACCAAGTTTGAGAGAACCTTACCGAGAGCAAAAACCCAGCTCTCAGGGAGAGAGCTTACCGGGAGAGAGTATACCAAGGGGACCCCCCCCCCCCCCCCCTCCCCTCTCTCTCTCTCTCTCTCTCCCTCTCTGCCAGTGTCTTTATGCTCAAAAACAGGACAGAAAAACCTAAAGACACCTCCGTACCCATATTTGTGGAAACTGGGCATGGCCTCTGATGTACAGGACTGGACATGACCAGACATATTCTATGGCTATGGCATAACCACCTGTTTGGGGCCTCAGTCTTTCTCCTTAAGTCAGGAGCCCCCCTCCCTGTGTACTGCTGTGAGGGAAGAGGGAAGACACTGTCTCTCCTCTCTTATCAGTGACACCCAAAACCATAATAGGCCTTACACACTCAATTTAAAAAACCACTTGTGTTTTGTTTATACTGTAAATATAGAAAATCATAAAATATGAAGCATTTTCCATTGTGTTATACACGAATATAATTGATTATATTTAATTATAACTAACTTTCGTTTTAATTATTCAACCTAATATGGAGATCTCAACAGCAGTCAGTTTCTGTCGTCAGGAGAGACTCTCAGACCTGCAGAGGAACCAGAGACGCTGAGGAGAGACTCTCAGTCCTGCAGAGGAACCAGAGACGCTGAGGAGAACTCTCAGACCTGCAGAGGAACCAGAGACGCTGAGGAGAGACTCTCAGACCTGCAGAGGAACCAGAGACGCTGAGGAGAGACTCTCAGACCTGCAGAGGAACCAGAGACGCTGAGGAGAGACTCTCAGACCTGCAGAGGAACCAGAGATGCTGAGTAACCATCAGAAGAGAACGCAAACCCAGCATAGAGAGGTTCAGTGAATGTGGTTCTGAAGGTGTGGAGGTGGATCAGTGTGTCAGAGGAGACTCTGTAGAAGGAGAGAGAGCCAGCAGAATGATCCAGATACACTGCTACTCTACCAGAGGAGGAGCAGGAGGAGGAGGAAGAGGGGATGTTTGTTATGTTGTTATTGTGCCAGACATAGTAACGACCACCATTGCAGCACAGACTCCAGGACTGATCATTCTCTCCAAACCCACAGTCCTCTCTCTTTCCTCTCCTGCTGATTCCTCTGTAAGTCACTGCTATAGAAACCCCTCCTCTCCGCTCGACCTCCCAGTAACAGCGACCAGTCAGAGCTTCTCTACACATCAGCTGAGGACAGGAGTCAAACCTCTCTGGATGATCAGGATATGGCTCCTCCTCCACACGTGTCACCGTCCTGTTGTTGTCAGACAGTTTGAGTTTCCTGTGTGCTGTGTTTGAGTCCAGCTCCAGTTCACAGGCATCTGATGGAGAGAACAGCTGCAGGTTATCATCTGTTCATTTATTAACTACTTTACTGACAATCACTGACAGGAAATCATTCAGACTGACGTCTCATATTCACTGAGACTGATGAGAGAGAGAGGGAGGATGAGAGAGAGAGGGAGGATGAGAGAGAGAGGGAGGATGAGAGAGAGAGAGAGATAGAGGATGAGAGAGAGAGAGGATGACCTCACCTCATACCTCAAAGACCGTACCTACAGGGTAACTTGGAGAGGGTCCGAGTCCGACCCTTGTCAATTAACTACAGGGGTCCCTCAGGGCTCTGTTCTTGGTCCCCTCCTCTTCTCCTTGTACACAAACTCGCTCGGATCTGTCATTAGCCCGCATGGTTTTTCATACCACTGCTACGCTGACGACACCCAATTAATTCTGTCCTTTCCCCGCTCAGAGACCCAGGTCGTCGCACGCATCTCTGCTTGTCTAGCAGACATCTCTCAGTGGATGTCTGCTCACCACCTCAAGCTCAACCTTGACACTGAACTGCTTTTCCTTCCGGGAAAAGACTGTCCCACTCTTGACCTAACAATCAACATCGGCACCTCTATTGTTTCCCTGACTCAGACTGCAAGGAATCTGGGTGTGACCCTAGATAACAACCTGTCCTTCACTGCAAACATCGCTGCTACAACCCGCTGCTGCAGATACACTCTTTACAACATCAGGAGGATACGTCCCCTCCGACCCAGAAAGCCACGCAGGTTCTGGCCCAGGCTCTCGTCGTCTCATGCCTAGACTACTGCAACTCCCTCCTGGCTGGTCTACCTGCATGTGCCATCCGACCTCTGCAGCTCATCCAGAATGCAGCGGCTCGTCTGGTCTTCAACCTTCCTAAATTCTCCCACACCACGCCGCTCCTCCGCTCCCTTCACTGGCTTCCAGTAACTGCTAGAATCCACTTCAAGACACTGGTACTTGCGTACCATGCTGCAAATGGATCTGGCCCTTCCTACATCCAGGACATGGTTAAACTGTACACCCCAGCACGTGCACTCCGCTCTGCATCGTCCAAACGGCTCGATGCACCAGCACTGCGAGGGGGACCCAAGTTCCCATCAGCAAAAACACGTGGGTTTGCTATCCTGGCTCCAAAATGGTGGAATGAGCTCCCCATTGACATCAGGACAGCAGATAGCTTACACATCTTCCGGCGCAGACTAAAACTCATCTCTTTCGACTCCACTTCGAGCGATAGAATTACTAACAAAGAATTGCTAACAAAGCACTTATATACTAACAAAGGACTGGCTTATCTAAAGCCAGTTGAGTAGCACTTGAAATGTGTTGGCTCTATGAAACCTGATGTTCTTATATGATTCTGTTTTCTTCAAGTTTGTATCTTCCTGGTCGAATGCACTTATTGTAAGTCGCTTTGGATAAAAGCCTCAGCTAAATGCAATGCAATGTAATGTAATGAGAGAGAGAGGATGAAAGAGAGGGAGGATGAGAGAGAGGATGAGAGAGAGGGAGAGAGAGAGGGAGGATGAGAGAGAGAGGATGAGAGAGAGGGAGAGAGAGAGAGGATGAGAGAGAGAGGGTGAGAGAGAGAGAGAGGGAGGATGAGAGAGAGAGAGGGTGAGAGAGAGGGAGGATGAGAGAGAGAGAGGATAAGAGAGAGAGGGAGGATAAGAGAGAGAAGATGAGAGGAGGGAGGATAAGAGAGAGGGAGGATGAGAGAGAGAGGGTGAGAGAGGGAGGATAAGAGAGAGAGAGATGGAGATGAGAGAGAGAGGATAAGAGAGAGAGGGTGAGAGAGAGGGAGGATAAGAGAGAGGATAAGAGAGAGAGAGAGGGAGGATGAGAGAGGGAGGATAAGAGAGAGAGAGAGAGAGAGAGAGAGAGAGGAGAGAGAGAGAGAGAGAGAGAGAGAGAGAGAGAGGGTCAGACCCAGTGAGGAGTATTTTTTCTCTCCTCTGTTTTTTCCTCAAAGTTTTTCTTTCCATTTCCTGTTTTGACAGAAGCGTCATTTTGGTTTCCACATCTGTAACTATGTGCTGTGCGTGAATGCAGCACCTTTTCTCTTTTGGAGGAAACTAAAAGTATAAGAACAGACTCTGTAGACTTGAACCATCTTTAGATGCAGAGTTCTCTACAGATCAGCATAACAGATGAGAGAGCTTCAGATGAAGGACCACAGTGTAGCTTCAGATGAAGCTCCACAGTCTGTAGCTTCAGATGAAGCTCCACACTGTAGCTTCATGAAGCACCACAGTCTGTAGCTTCAGATGAAGCTCCATAGTGTGTAGCTTCAGATGAAGCTCCATAGTGTGTAGCTTCAGATGAAGCACCACAGTGTGTAGCTTCATCTGAAGCTCCACAGTCTGTAGCTTCAGATGAAGCTACAGACTGTGGGCTTCAGATGAAGCTCCACAGTCTGTAGCTTCAGATGAAGCTACAGACTGTGTGCTTCAGATGAAGCTACACATGTGGCTTCATCTGAAGCTCCACAGTCTGTAGCTTCAGATGAAGCTACACACTGTGGAGCTTCAGATGAAGCACCACAGTGTGTAGCTTCATCTGAAGCTCCACAGTGTGTAGCTTCAGATGAAGCACCACAGTCTGTAGCTTCAGATGAAGCTCCATAGTGTGTAGCTTCAGATGAAGCTCCATAGTGTGTAGCTTCAGATGAAGCACCACAGTGTGTAGCTTCATCTGAAGCTACACACTGTGGTGCTTCATCTGAAGCTCCACAGTGTGTAGCTGGAAACAGAGTCTTGTCCTGTCAGTGAAGTGAGAGCCATGTGGGGCAGCAGTTAGCTCCTGGTGAGTGTTTTCTGGAGTTCTGCTGCAGGGCTTCATTCTGCAGGATATATCACGGGTTTTTGCACTTTGTGTGAATTGTGTTTAATGTTCTGAGAAAATAAGCCCTGCTTTCAAAAAGTGTGTTTTATCAAATGAAAGAAAGTGTAATGTGTAGTCCAATACTTGGAACAGGTAGAGGAACTGCCTGAATCTGCTTCTTGGTTATCATTTAGAGTAATAATAAAGACATGGTATTTATAAAGCACTTCTCCTGGTGCTCAGAGACGTTACTTTCAGTCTTCTTCTTTAAATGCACAGGTGGACACCAGGTGAGTTTTATTTCTGCTTTGTGAGTTCTACTGTTAGTTTGAATATGTCACTGCCTCAATCTGCTGTTCCCCTTTAGTTCCTTTGTTACTCTTTGTATGCAGTAACCAGAGCCTGTGGGGTGAGCGTAGAGAGGGAGGATAAGAGAGAGAAGATGAGAGAGGGAGGATAAGAGAGAGGGAGGATGAGAGAGAGAGGGTGAGAGGGAGGATAAGAGAGAGAGAGATGGAGGATGAGAGAGAGAGGATAAGAGAGAGAGGGTGAGAGAGAGGGAGGATAAGAGAGAGGATAAGAGAGAGAGAGAGGGAGGATGAGAGAGGGAGGATAAGAGAGAGAGAGAGAGAGAGAGAGAGAGGAGAGAGAGAGAGAGAGAGAGAGAGAGAGAGAGAGAGAGAGAGAGAGAGGGTCAGACCCAGTGAGGAGTATTTTTTCTCTCCTCTGTTTTTCCTCAAAGTTTTTCTTTCCATTTCCTGTTTTTGACAGAAGCGTCATTTTGGTTTCCACATCTGTAACTATTTGCTGTGCGTGAATGTAGCACCTTTTCTCTTTTTCTCTTCAGATGAAGCTCCACAGTGTGTAGCTTCAGATGTAGCACCTTTTCTCTTTTGGAGGAAACTAAAAGTATAAGAACAGACTATGTAGACTTGAACCATCTTTAGATGCAGAGTTCTCTACAGATCAGCATAACAGATGAGAGAGCTTCAGATGAAGGACCACAGTTTGTAGCTTCATCTGAAGCTACACACTGTGTAGCTTCAGATGAAGCTCCACAGTGTGTAGCTTCATCTGAAGCTACACACTGTGGAGCTTCAGATGAAGCTCCACAGTGTGTAGCTTCAGATGAAGCACCAAAGTCTGTAGCTTCAGATGAAGCTCCATAGTGTGTAGCTTCAGATGAAGCTCCATAGTGTGTAGCTTCAGATGAAGCACCACAGTGTGTAGCTTCAGATGAAGCTCCATAGTGTGTAGCTTCAGATGAAGCACCACAGTGTGTAGCTTCATCTGAAGCTACACACTGTGGTGCTTCATCTGAAGCTCCACAGTGTGTAGCTGGAAACAGAGTCTTGTCCTGTCAGTGAAGTGAGAGCCATGTGGGGCAGCAGTTAGCTCCTGGTGAGTATTTCTGGAGTTCTGCTGCAGGGCTTCATTCTGCAGGATATATCACGGGTTTTGCACTTTGTGTGAATTGTGTTTAATGTTCTGAGAAAATGAGCCCTGCTTTCAAAAAGTGTGTTTTATCAAATGAAAGAAAGTGTAATGTGTAGTCCAATACTTGGAACAGGTAGAGGAACTGCCTGAATCTGCTTCTTGGTTATCATTAGAGTAATAATAAAGACATGGTATTTATAAAGCACTTCTCCTGGTGCTCAGAGACGTTACTTTCAGTCTTCTTTCTTTAAATGCACAGGTGGCCACCTGGTGAGTTTTATTTCTGCTTTGTGAGTTCTACTGTTAGTTTGAATATGTCACTGCCTCAATCTGCTGTTCCCCTTTAGTTCCTTTGTTACTCTTTGTATGCAGTAACCAGAGCCTGTGGGGTGAGCGTACTGAGAACATTTCTGAACTGGTCTTTAGGAACTGGAGCTGAATACATTTGAAAGTATGTGTGCTGTAAACTCATGTTTGTGCTGGGTGTATGAGGGTTCAATTAATGGGGTTCAGTTTATGTGTGTGAGACTTTAAATCTGGGTGGAGCTTCGCAGGGTTTATTGATGTGTTATAAATAGAGGGGATAAATAAATGAACGTCATTGAGATTGAGGAATCAGGAGAGACCACTAGTAAGTGTGATTATTATATTGAATGTGATTTAAGTTGTATGGGATATGTGTGATCCTAATTGTTGTATTGTTGTTGTCCTTTTTCTTCTAAGGTTAACAACCTATTTGGATTTGATTAAATTATCAAAACTAGGAGTTGTTTCCGTCCATCTTGATTCACCCATACTGTCGGGAGATAGACAGCACAGTTGTTAACTAACCGCATCGGGAGGGATAAAGGTTTCAACCGATGGCGAGAGACAGCTAGGAAGGTAGACTACAGTGACGACCGGACGAGCAGGATAGCCCGTGGTCGCAACGGTCCGGGAAGTGAAGGCCCGAGCCTAGCAAAGCTAGCAAGGACCGTCGAAGCTAGCGGAGCGGAGCTAGCGAAGCACCGAGGGACACCGGTCCGCGAGGAACCCCGTGGTCGCAACGGTCGGCGGAAAGTGAAGGCCCGAGGCTAGCAAAGCTAGCGGAGCTAACGTGGTCGGAACACGTGAGCACAAGGCTATTTTTCGGCGCTATCTAGCCAAAGAAGCTAGCGGTAGCATAGCAAAGACGAAGCAGTAGCTAGCCAGCAGACTGAAGGTTGCCAGCAAACAAAGCTAACCAGCAAGAAGACAATAACTAGCTAGCTAGCAACTGAAGGGTGCTAGCATACAGAACCAAGCTAGCTATCCAAGTCAAAGACACCAAGCTATTGGTTAGCAAACGGAGCTACCCAGGGAGTAAAGGAGAAGCTAGCTAAGTCAAAGGCACCAAGCTGTTGGCTAGAAAACGAAGCCAACCAGCTAGCTAGCCTAGCCAGGATAAGACAGATTGAGCTAAACTCAGCCTTAAATTCAGAGAGATGATTAAGGGGGAGGAAACAGTGAAGCATCTGAAAGACCTGCGGACGAGGGCGAAGGTGGCTCTAGGTCGTAAGGTGAACTCAGTAACAAAGATGGTGAACACTATGTTAGAGGAGGAGTTGATGAAAGAATATGGTGAAGTCCACAAGGCCGCACCAAAGTCACAGAGGCCAACAGTGAATACCTGATGAAATTAATTCTGAACGCTGATAGCGACGAGGACCAAGTATCAGAAGAGCTGAGGGCAGACGTGGAAAAGACGGATGGAGAAACCAGCCAAAGGCTTGAAGAGGTCAGTGAAGTGATTAAAGCAAACCTTTGGTCTAGGCATGGAGAAAGGAAAGTGATGTTTGCTGTCGGGGAAGCTGAAAAGGTCTATGAGGAGGCAGAAGCGACACAAATTGACCTAGTAAGCTATGAGAGTTACGAAAAGCAGCTAAATAATTTAGAAATACTCATTAAGGAATTAAAAGAAGTGCACAGCACCTGGAGGGGATGGGCTCCTGCGACTGCTAAAAAGATGTGGAAGAGATAGTGCGCCAGCTGGAGACAAGGAAAAATGCACTCAAGCGTCAAAAGGAAGCTGAGTTTAACAAAGCACGCGGTGCAGCAGAGTTGGCACGCACCGCAGCAGAGGATGAGCGCGCCCAGTTCGCCCTGGTTCAGCTAAGACAAGACCAGGCCCAACGCTCTAAATTGGCCGAGGCTCAGATTGCAGCAGAAGAAGCACGGTTTGAACTCATGAAAGCGCAGCACAAAGCAGTGGAAGAGGCGCACACTACTGGCGTGGCAGGCACGGAACCCAGAGACAACCCGATGGGAGCGATATCAAAGATACGACTCAAGCCGGTAAGCCTTCCCAAGTTCAGTGGCAGTATGAGGGAGTTTCACCGCTGGAAAAAGGACTGGGAATCTTTGCAGAAGCAGGGAGAACCGTCCGGGTCGCCTGAAGTCAAGAAGTTCCAGCTTCTAGACAGCATGGAAGAGAAGGTAAAAAAGGATGTCACATTGGCCAGCTACAGTACAGTCGAAGACATGTTCAGAGTACTGGAGAACCGTTACGGGAACAGGTCCACGATTGCACTGCAGATCGTCGCAGAACTGGAGAAGATACCAGCTGTGAAAGGAGACCAGCCGAGGAAGGTGATAGACCTCATCCAAGCTGTGGAAAAGGCTTTGGCAGACCTCACAGACCTCGGGAACCCTGGAGCCATCAACCACCCGCTGATGATTAGGTCTATAGAAAGCAAGCTGCCCGACCAGGTGAAGCGAGAGTGGGTCATCTTCAAGGCTAAGCCCGAAAACGGTGTCACCCCAGTCAACCATTTCAATGCGCTTCTGAAGTTCCTGAAGGAGCAAGAAGAAATTCTAGAGAGCTTGGAACAACTGAAAATAACAGAGACATCTGAAAAAATGGAAAAGCCGCAAAACAGGTTCGAGAGGAAGTATGCCTACACAAAAGCCACCAGAAGGGACACTCCAGAAGGGGAGTGCGTCGTGTGTGGAGAGGAGAAACACAATAACAAGTTATTCTTCTGCAAGAAGTTCAAGGGGTTTGGCTTGGCTGAGAGAAAGACTGCTGTGAAGAAGGTAGGAGCATGCCGCGTTTGTCTTGGATGTCACGACGTGGTAGAAGAGTGCACAGACAGGTTCCTCTGCAACAGGGAAGACTGCCAAGAGGGGACCTCCTCGGACCACCACTACCTCCTCTGTCCAAAATGGGAACAGCTACCAAAGGGGAAACTTGGAAAAGGCAGTGAGAGGGTAAGGGAGCTAACAGAAGAACAAAAGCTAGCCTTATCCAAATGTTCCCCAGAGGCGGCGGCGGAGATCAAGAAAGCTTTCAGTAACAGCAACAAGACTTCAGTGACAAGGAGCGCTAGGAAGGATGAAGGTGGACTTCTGGAGGATAATAGACTGACCGAGCACCCTGTCATCATGATGCTGTTGGAAGTCACTGCCAACGCGGGGCAGAAGATCGGAGCTCTGATTGACCTTGCATCAGACACCAACTACATCACTCATGTAGCGGCTGACAGGCTCGGTCTGAGCAGAGAAGAAGTCACTCTGGTCGTGCATGGAGTTGGAGGAATGACCGTGACAGTCAAGACGAAGAGGTACCTCCTGCGAGTAAGAGTCAAGACCCCCAAAGGTACTGTGAGGGCTCACGAGCTGGTTTGTTATGGCCTAGAGGAGATCGCTAAAGTGCATCGGAGCGTCAGACCTGAACAGCTAAAGAGGTTCTTTCCGGAGGTTGCAACGGAGGAACTGAAGAGACCAGACCATGTCGAACTTCTCATCAGTCACAGAGAGGGGAGACTCGCTCCACAAAGACTGAGGATAGTTGGAGACCTCGTCTTATGGGAGGGCCCACTGGGTAAAACCGTGGGCGGAGCACATCCCAGTCTGTTCGAGAATGTAAAAGTGACTATGCACCAGTCCGAGACGCACTTTGCTCGCTCGATGAGGACAGCTGCAGTGGAGTACAGAGAAGTAGTCGAGAGTCCTGAGATCCTGAGGGAAGAAGAGACCAAGAGTCTGACTCAGGAAGTAAAGGCGGAGACCAGGAATACAACTGCAACAAGGAGAGAAGTTCTCGAGTGGTGGAAGTGGGACAGCATTGGTGCAGCCTGTGAACCCAGGTGTGGTGGGTGTCGCTGCGGGACATGCCAGCCAGGAGGAAAGGAAATGACCCTGGCGGAAGAAAGGGAGCTGGAAGTGATTAAAGAGGGGCTGTCCTACATGGCCAAAGATGAGCACTGCCTGACTCCGCACTGGGACACATCTTACCCATGGACCGAGGACCCAGCCTCACTTCCAAACAACAGAAGAGGAGTGGAGGCCACCTTCCTGAAAACAGAGAAGCAGCTCAGGAAGGAAACTGAGTGGCAGTCCGCCTACAAAGGTCAGATTCACGAGATGGTGGAGAAAGGCGCGGCAGTAAAACTAACCACGGAGATGATAGACGGCTGGAGAGGACCAGTGTGGTACGTGAGCCACATGGTCGCGCCGAACCCTCACTCAGTGACGACACCAGTGAGACTGGTCTGGAACAGCAGTCAACAGTTCAGGAGGGTCAGCATGAACGACCTTCTGCTTAAGGGGCCAGATGTGCTGAACCCTATCAGATCGGTCTTACTCCGATTCAGGGCGGGAGAGCATGCAGTCCTAGGAGACATCCGAAAGATGTACAACTCAGTCTGGCTAAAAGAGCGCGAAGTCCACCTGCACAGGTTCCTCTGGAGAGACACCCCAGAAGAGGACATCGGTGAGTACGGCATCACCAGGGTAAATATTGGCGACCGACCCGCTGGGTGCATCGCAAGTTGGCAATGAGGGAGACTGCTCGGCTGCCCAGGTTTGCGCACATGGTGCAAGAACGCAGGGTCCTGGAGGAGGACAGTTGCGTGGACGATATCTTAACGTCCCACAATGACCCAAAGAGACTGGAGGAAATCACAGAGGGGATAGAAGAGATCCTGAGCGCCGGAGGCTTCTCCCTCAAACCATGGGTCAGGTCAGGCCAAAGTGGGAGGCAGAGGACTGCGGAGCAGGTCAAAGCTGGAGCAGTAGCAGAGCCAGGGGTCAAGACGCTGGTACTCCCGAACCAGTTAAGCGACGAGGACAACAAGGCTCTGGGGATTGGATATCATGTGGACCAAGATCAACTTTACATGATGACCTCGATCAACTTCTCAAGAAAGAAGAAAAAGGTGAGAGTGGGACTGAATCTTCGTGAGGAGGAGGTAAGACCAGAAGCGCCTGACCCTTTGACTAGAAGGGAGCTACTTAGTCAAGTTAGTGGACTCTATGATCCAATTGGCCTGGTTACGCCTGCAAAGCAGAAGGGGACTATCCTCGTCAGAAGGGCCTTCCAAGAGGCAGAGAGAGGGAGATTGACAAAGGAGACTTGGGACAGCCCACTCTCAGGGAACCTCCGAGAAGATGCTATCAAGCTGTTTGAGGAGTATGTGAGGCTGAGCAAGGTCAAATTCCACAGGAGTCTCACGCCATCCGGGTGGAAAGGCAAACCGGCCGCGGAGGTGGCAACTGGTGCCAGAGAGAGTGTGGGCAAGCTTCAAAGGAAGGCATTCTCGGCAATACTCACCAGAGCCCAGTCAAACAAAACCCCTATCCCTGACGACACCAGTGGAAAGGACGCAGGGGCTGAGGAGTCCCTAGTTAAGGTTGGCGGATCCCCAGAAACCTCCAAAAGGGAAGAAGCTTCAGTCTTGACAGAGAGAAGACCGGAAGGAAAGTTTCGGAGCATTGCTGTTGTGAACCTGGTGAAACCAGAGAGGTTCAGCAGTCTGGCTAGGCTATGTGGAGTGGTCACATGGGTCCGGCGAGCTGCAGAGAAATGGCTGACTAGAAGAGGCCGAGCGGCGGGTCAAGCAAAGTGGGAGGCAAGAGTCCTGGACAAGAGAAAAGGCAAACCTGTGCCTCTGCGGGGGGACCTGGCTTCGGGGTCGTTGAAGATTCCGAAGCAGAGAACGAAGAAGAAGGAACCTCCTCAGACACCACCACCAGAGCAAGGTTATTTAGGTTGGTGGCCTCCTTGGGTCATCCGACCAGGAGGCCAAGTGGGAGGTGTGCTGTAAACTCATGTTTGTGCTGGGTGTATGAGGGTTCAATTAATGGGGTTCAGTTTATGTGTGTGATACTTTAAATCTGGGTGGAGCTTCGCAGGGTTTATTGATGTGTAGAGGGGATAAATAAATGAACGTCATTGAGATTGAGGAATCAGGAGAGGCCACTAGTAAGTGTGATTATTATATTGAATGTGATTTAAGTTGTATGGGATATGTGTGATCCTAATTGTTGTATTGTTGTTGTCCTTTTTCTTCTAAGGTTAACAACCTATTTGGATTTGATTAAATTATCAAAACTAGGAGTTGTTTCCGTCCATCTTGATTCCACCCATACTGTCGGGAGATAGACAGCACAGTATGTTTTATATTGACTAAATAGTAAACAACACAAATGAAGAACCTTGGATAGAGATTAAAAACCATCAGTTACAGTTACTCTTTTTTATAAGAAAATAAAACTGTACATTTTGTAATTAATAGTTCATCGTCTGCGTGGAAATAAATAAAAAAGATAGAAGGTCAGGAAATAGAATTCCCTAAACATATAGAACTCTGGAATAACCCATGAATAACTTCCAAAGTCCCAGTCACACTGGCTGACGAGGACACATTGAGGAATTGTTCAATGATCAGATTTTGTAACGCTCAATACTTTCATTTCAGGAAGTAAAGAGTTAATATGGACTAAGAGACACCGAAGCTTTCAAATATTTGAAGTTTAAAAATTGGTTCACAGGAAATGTGGACGTTAAAAACAGAGTTTCAACTGAAGGGGAATTCTAAAAGCAAACATTAAAAAGAGAACTTTAATCTGAGCGGTATATAATATCTGTATCAGTGCTGAGGACAATGGGGATTACTACATTTACACTAAGTGGAACAAAGACCTGGACGTAGAAGACGCTAAACTAAAATGGAAGGAATGCTTACAACTTATAACTTGTAATGTAGTTCTACCCTCACTCATCCTGTTAAAAACTTCTAATTATACAAAACAAAGTTAGAATCCATTTGAAACCCTAAATATATGAGAATATACCTTTAACAGTGAGAAGAAGATGAGCTTTCTGTAATGAAATGTATTTATTGGTTCTGTTGGTTCTGTTGGTTCTGTTGGTTCTGTTGGTTCTGTTGGTTCTGTGTTCACTTTGTTGTGCTTCTGGATCTCATGTGCAGTGTAACCTGAGCAGCTCTGAGGAATCAAACTGAAAACACACTCACACTTCCTCAGACCAGGTTTCAACCACTGCAGTCCACCATGGTCCATCCTGCAGGAAGAAACACAGTCAGGATCAGCTTCATACACCTTCACTCATATCAACCATTACACAGGAAGCAGAGTCCCTCAGTCAGTGACAGAGACACAGTCTGTCTGTCTGTCTGTCTGTCTGTCTGTCTGTCCGTCCGTCCGTCCGTCTGTCTGTCTCGACTAGTCGACTAGTCGAGTACTTCTACCACTAGTCGGCGCTGTAGGCCCTAGTCGACTAGTCTGAACAAAATGGAGGCAAACGTGGGAAATGAGGATGCCGGCATTGGCGCTGAGGGGGCTGCAAAATGCTCCTGCAAAACACGCCCGACATTCAGGGGTCCTCATTTTATGCGCAAATGCGCCGCACCTATGCGCTCTACAGTTTCAGTTTTAGCTCCGGCGCTAAAAGTTCACGAGCGTGCTCCACTAGCACCCCTCTTTGAACAGCTGTTTGGACCTCATTTCGAGAGCAACAAGAAAACACGGGTCAACAGTGGCGCGGATGAGCTACGGGATTACTGCCAGCAGACACCCCATATCCCCACAATGGATAACCTCTGAAGTGGTGGGCACAAAACGCGAACCGCTTCCCCCGTTTAGCCAAGCTTTCCAGAGCTACCTGGCTACACCAGCACCCCAAGTGAACGGATGTTTTCCCTGGCAGGCACCACTGTCACCCGACAGCGGTCAAGCCTCCTTCCCTCACATGTTGACGCTTTGGTCTTCCTTAACGCAAACCAAAAAACCTGGAAGGGTGGACATCGTTATCGAGGAGGACAGTGACAGCGAGTAAAGTGTTGCGCAATGCGCACTGGATTTACGTTGCATTTATGTTCTTAACAGAGTTTTTGCAGTAGATTTGGTGAGTCCAGTTACTGTTTTTTATTTAATCAGCATGTAACCCAAATTAAAATGCTGCTTTGTTACAGTGTTTAACGTAACTGTATGCATTGCAATACAAAATACAGTTTTACACCTCTCTTTGTGTGTCTTTATTATGACGTAACATCTAGTCGAATAGTCGACAACTATTTTGAAAAACTTGTCGACTAGTAAATAATGGTAGTTGTGAAACCCCTACTGTCTGTGTGTCTGTCTGTGTGTCTGTCTGTGTGTCTGTCTGTGTGTCTGTGGTCTGTCTGTGTGTCTGTCTGTCTGTGTCTGTCTGTCTGTGTGTCTGTCTGTCTGTGTCTGTCTGTCTGTGTGTCTGTCTGTCTGTCTGTCTGTCTGTCTGTCTGTCTGTCTGTCTGTCTGTCTGTCTGTCTGTCTGTCTGTCTGTCTGTCTGTCTGTCTGTCTGTCTGTACCTGAGTGTCTCCAGTCCACAGACAGCAGCTTCTCTCCTGAGTCTCCTGGATGATTGTAGCTCAGGTCCAGCTCTCTCAGATGGGAGGGGTTGGATCTAAGAGCTGAAGCCAGAGAAACACAGCCTTCCTCTGTGACCAGACATCCTGACAGACTACACACACACAAACACACACACACACACACACACACACACACACACACACACACACACACACACACACACACACCAGAATGAGGTGTATCATCTTCGTCTTTTGTAACAGTTTCTATAGCCTTATAGCTAAAAATGCTAAATATTCTTTGGACCACAAACAAGTTTAAATACAGACAAATATGATTAAAGTTACTAAATTAGCGAAGAACTTCAGTATAACATTGCTGCCACGTTTAATACTGGATGATAGAAAGCCTCAACATTTTATTTGTTCCTCATGTCCAGCTCAGACTAGAGGACCAGAGCTGAGGACTGAGGACAGAGCTTTACAGCTCCTCTCTGACAATGTACAAACACTAACATAATTAAATTAAAGGTCCATCCAATTTACTATATGAAGTAATCAGGTGTTCAGATGGTCAACATTTTTAAACAGCTTTTCACGAACCTGAGAGTCTGCAGTTCACAGTGTGGACTCTCCAGTCCAGCAGACAGCAGCTTCACTCCTGAATCCTGCAGGTCGTTGTTACTCAGGTCCAGCTCTCTCAGACTAGAGGACTGGGAGCTGAGGACTGAGGACAGAGCTGCACAGCTTCTCTCTGACAGTTTGCAGCCACTCAGCCTGAAGAGGAATCAGTGATACAGAAGAAATCAATTACAACTTTTATCATTTTCTGATTAAATAATAAATAAATTTCATCTGGATAATTATGTTTCACCTACAGAGCTTTGTTGGAGGCTTTGACCACTGGCAGCAGCCTCAGAAGAGCCTCCTCTGAAGCAGAGTATTTCTTCAGGTCAAACACTCCAGATCTTCTTCTGATGACAGTAAGATGAAGACCAGAGCTGACCACTGAGCAGGAGACAGATTATATCTGGAGAGACTTCCTGAATTCAGGTACTGTTGGATCTGCTTCACTAGAGAACGATCATTGAGTTCATTCAGACAGTGGAACAGGTTGATTCTTCTCTCTGGAGACAGATCCTCTCTATCTTCTTCTTGATGTACTGGACTGTTTCCTCTTTAGTCTCTGAGTCATTCCTGTCTGTGTCAGCAGGCCTCGTAGGAGTTTCTGATTGGTCTGCAGTGAAAGACCCAGGAGGAAGCGGAGGAACAAGTCCAGGTGTCCGTTCGGACTCTGTAAGGCCTGGTCCACAGCACTCTGGTAGAGATTTGTTAGTGTAGGTTTTGACTTTAGGCTTCTTGGAGGTTGATGGTTCTTCTGACAGCAGGTTGACTCCAGAGTCGATGAAGGTCAGATGGACATGAAGAGCAGCCAGAAACTCCTGAACGCTCAGATGGACGAAGCAGAACACCTGGTCCTGGTACAGTCCGCTCTCCTCTCTAAAGACTTGTGTGAACACTCCTGAGTACACTGAGGCTGCTCTGATATCGATGCCACACTCTGTCAGGTCGGACTCATAGAAGATCAGGTTGCCTTTCTGCAGCTGCTCAAAAGCCAGTTTTCCCAGAGCCTCCATCATCTTCCTGGTCTCTGGACTCCAGTGTGGATCAGTCTCAGCTCCTCCATGATACTTGATGTTCTTCACTTTGGACTGAACCACCAGGAAGTGGATGTACATCTCAGTGAGGGTCTTGGGCAGCTCTCCTCCCTCTCTGGTTTTTCAACATGTCCTCCAGAACTGTAGCAGAGATCCAGCAGAAGACTGGGATGTGGCACATGATGTGGAGGCTCCGTGAGGTCTTGATGTGGGAGATGATGGTGCCGCCCCTGCTCCTGATCTCTGAATTTCTTCCTGAAGTACTCCTCCTTCTGTGGGTCAGTGAACCCTCGGATCTCTGTCACCATGTCCACACACTCAGGAGGGATCTGATTGGCTGCTGCAGGTCGTGTGGTTATCCAGAGGCGAGCAGAGGGAAGCAACTCTCCCCTGATGAGGTTTGTCAGCAGCACATCCACTGAGGTGGACTCTGTGACATCAGTCAGGATCTTAGTGTTGTGGAAGTCAGAGGAAGTCGACACTCATCCAGACCGTCAAAGATGAACACAACCGGGAACTGATCAAACCTGCAGATTCCTGCGTCTCTGGTTTCAGAGAAGAAGTGATGAACAAGTTCCACCAAGCTGTACTTCTTCTCTCTCACCACATTCAGCTCTCTGAAGGTGAATGGAAATATGAACTGGATGTCCTGGTGGGCTTTGCCTTCAGCCCAGTCCAGAGTGAACTTCTGTTTAAGACTGTTTTCCCAATGCCAGCCACTCCCTTTGTCATCACTGCTCTGATTGGTGCATCTCTTCCAGGTGAGGCTTTAAAGAGGTCTTCTCGTCTGATGGTTTTTCTGGTCTGTGTGGTTTCCTGGATGCTGTTTCAATCTGTCTGACCTCATGTTCATCATTGACCTCTGCAGACCCCCCCTCTGTGATGTAGAGCTCTGTGTAGATCTGGTTCAGAAGGGTTTTGTTTTCCTGCTTTAGCAATGCCCTCAAACACACACTGGAACTTCTCCTTCAGGTGGATTTCAGTTTCTGCACACTGCAGCAGAGTTCCTGAATGAACAAACAAGTGGAATCAGTGAGTGGATCCTGCAGAAAACACTGAGACTCTGAACATGTAAGTGTGGCTGTATTGAATCAGCTCCTCAGAGGACACACTGATGCAGATGGTGCAGCACATTAAGCAGAGTTTGTAAATGTAAACTTCTCCATGTTCCTCCATCTCCTCTCCATCATGTTAAATGTGTTAAACCCTCTTACTGCTCTGCAGACGCTCAGCCAGCTCCTCCTGCTTCTGCTCCTCAGGAAGTGCAGTGAGATGTTCAGAAATGCCTCTCTGCTCCTCCTCTGCTCTTCATCCTCACCGTCCAACACCTCCTCATCCTCCCTCTGACTCTCTAAGCCTTCTGGGTAATCTGAACTCAGAGCCTTCTGGATCTTCTTCAGCTCGTTCTTCACAAAAGTCACGATGTTCTCCTCCAGCAGCTGGAACAGATTGATGAACATTGATCAGATGAATATCGTTAAAACTAAAGTTATTATGTTCGGGATAATGTGCAGCAAGGCGGACATTATTGAAAAAGAACACCTGACACAAATCTTGATAATCCTCACACTTAGGTAGGGCCACACCTCACTACAGAATCCTCTGGGATCTCTTAAACAGATGTAGTCGTCTGCCTTCAATCAGCAGTTAATGAACCTGGTTCTCCAGAAGTTAGTCGAGGTAAGACCTCTCAGAGGTGGATCTGAGCCTGGTGGTAAACTTTCATAGACTCAATAGCTTCTGATAGGTCAATCAGCAGGTCTGATTAATAGTCAGAGATTAATACAGGTCCCCAACGCAGCAACAGATAATTTAAAGAAGACACATGTGATCATCTGTCAGTCTGAAGGCCTGCTGGTCTAAACAGAGCAGCACGGACACTGTCAGGACCTGAATGGTAGATCATCTGTAGTTCAGAGTAAATGTATATTTTGTACACACCATAAATATGGAGTCCCAGGTCAGTGTGATGCTGCGGGGCAGACTGATCACTGGGAACCTCTGAGAACTCCTGCAGAACTCTGTGGAGAAAACATCAGAACATTTAAAGACTCTAATCTGCACACACAGCTCACTGAAGGTGTTCTGAGATGAAGACAGAAACAGGGTAACTGTGGCTCAGCAGGTGGAGGGGGGGGGGGGGTTATAAAAACACCAACATTACTGAGGTCTGAAAGCGTCCGACCATCAGAAAGCCTCACAGCAGCTGATGTGCAAGGAACAGAAAGCCCATTATTATCTGGAGCCTGATTTGAACCAATCTGTGGTGCCTTCTCCAAAGAGAGTCAGATGCCCCTTTCACACAACGCACGGTTCCAGGGCCGGTTCGGAGCTAGAGACCTGATGAGCACCGTTTTTCCTGTTCACCCGCCTCTAAGCTCCGGAATCCGGTGCTTACCAAGCACCAAAAAATTGTCGGTCTAGAAGCAAGAACCAATAGGCTACGTCACACTTACGTCGGAGGGGGGGGGCAGGGGCGGGATCAACCTGAGCAACATTTTATTGGCGAGTACGGCAAATACAAGTTGTAACAAGCAGTAGCTCTGAGCAAAGTGACTAGAACACAACCACACACTTATTAAAAAAACACACTTTCTAAAGTCAGGCAGCACTGACCAGGCTTCGTGTGATTCTGTTTATTTGTACCTTACTTTGACCATCCGTTCGCTGTCATTGATCATTGTGGAGAGCAGGCAGACGTGTTGTTTTGTATTATAGCAGCTATCGGATGGAATCAATACATGGGCTGCACAGGTTGTCATGTCCGACTATCACAAGTAGAATCATAATGAAAAATACGCCGGTAAATGTGCCTGTAGAAAACGGCTTATGCCACAATAGGATAGCAACAAGTAGTCAAGATAGTCAGTTTAGCTTCGGTTGCTATGCTAACATCACCCATTTTATACCAGAGAAACTTTCATAACAGCGTTGTGATGCCAAACAGCGTCAATTCAGACTGACACACATTCACTGAAGGGGGGGGGGGGATATGTATCAGCTGCTTGTGTGACAGTCAGACAGTGAAGACTTTACAGCTAACGGGAGAATAAACTCCGGTGGACGAGCAGCACTGCAGCGGTGGGTAAATGCAGCTGAAACACATTAATAACCAATGAACCACGGCACTCTGGAGAAAAGTATAAGGTCGGAGAAGTCGTTATTTAATTTAATCTGGCTTCGTATGATTAAAAGCAACACGATCATCGACCCCACGCAGTCCCCCATTGTTGTTGTAATGAGTGCCGTTGGAGAAAATCAGCGACGTAAGCGGTGACGTCATGACGCAGCAGCACCAGTCGGGCTCTGGGCGGTGTGAACAAAACGGGGGCTGAAAAGAAAAACCAGTTCCGAACCAGAAGAGCGCAAGAGGAGCTAGAACGGGAACCGCGTTGGTGTGAAAGGGGCAAGATAGTAACAGAGTCCAGTTTTAAATTCTTACCTTTCATCAGCACTTTGTCCAGCTTTAAAGTTCAGAGGAGACTCCCTAGACCAGTCACTCTTCATGGACTCACAGCCGGGTCCAGGTCTCTGCTGCTGGATCCTGAGACTGATAAAGAACAGAGTAATAAAAACACCAGACACCTCACGCCGCCCTTCATGCCATTACCAGTTCTCTGCCTGCCCTCAAACAGAAGAGGGGGGTCTTCTAAAACAATCCATGATTAAGGTCTTCATTTGGTAGAGTCATCTGTCTTTGCTCATTATATGATTCATAATACAAATAGAAGTCATTTGAAACCAACTCAAGAGAGGTGCGTTTGAGGCTGGAGCAGGATTTACTCTTCTCCAAAGAGAGTCAGATAGTAACAGAGTCCAGTTTGAAATTCTTACCTTCCATCAGCACTTTGTCCAGCTTTAAAGTATGGAGGAGACGCCATAGACCCGTCACTCTTCATGGACTCACAGCTGGGTCCAGGTCTCTGCTGCTGGATCCTGATACAAATAGAGAAGAATTCATCTTTGTGCTCTTCTTTTTATTGGACTTATGATCAAACTCACATTTTAAACAGGCTAACGCTGCAAACTTCCCGCAGTGGAACCACTTTCTGAGTCTGAGAGTCAGAAGATAGTCCCGGTTTCAATTTCATACCTTCCCTCTGCAGGACGTCCAGATTTAAAGAGAAGAGGGGGATCCATAGACCAGTCACTCTTCATGGACACACAGCTGGATCCAGGTCCATCTTCAGGTCCAGGTCTATGTTTAGGTCCAGGTCCATCTTTAGGTCCAGGTCCATCTTTAGGTCCAGGTCCATCTTCAGGTCCAGGTCCATCTTTAGGTCCAGGTCCATCTTTAGGTCCAGGTCCATCTTCAGGTCCAGGTCCATCTTTAGGTCTAGGTCTCTTCTGCTGCTTCCTGAAACAAACAAGTCAAAGTGAACAAAGTGAGTTATAGCAGACTCTCTCTGGTTCCAGTTCATGGATCAGTTTGCTCTTTCTTTAGCTTCACATCAGTTTCAGATGTCCAGTTCTTCTTTATCGTCCCACTAGAGGACATCTGACTTCTAGCAGAGCAAAAACAACAACAGAAAATACACAACACAAGAATCAAAGAAACCTCTCTGAAAAGATGGAGTAAGTTAGAAGAACCAAGGAGCTAACAGAACAATGTCCCAGCGTCCGGGAGAAGAAACTCTGAACTCTCAGAAAGGAGCTGATCACGTTCCACACTTTGACATTCTCACCCTCCCTCTGCAGGACGTCCAGATTTAAAGAGAAGAGGGGGATCCATAGACCAGTCACTCTTCATGGACACACAGCTGGATCCAGGTCCATCTTCAGGTCCATCTCCATCTCCAGGTCCAGGTCCAGGTCCAGGTCCATCTCCATCTCCATCTCCATCTCCAGGTCCAGGTCCAGGTCCATCTTCAGGTCCATCTTCAGGTCCAGGTCCAGGTCCAGGTTCAGGTCTCTGGTGCTGCATCCTAATACTGATATCAGAGAAAGATAAAGATGGCGTCTCCTCTCCGTTAACATGAGTCAGCAAAATGGCTCCTGAAACCGACATCAATGAGTTCATTCATTAATAAAATGAACGTAATGTTAAAATGTTGATTTGAAAAAGAAAACAAAATAATTCAATTTAAAACAAATTTAATTGATTTTCAAATATTTTCAAATTAAAATCTACATTAATGATTAAAAAATATTTGTCAGATTTACACATTTTATAAAAAATGTTTTTATTTTTTACATACAAGGATCGTATTTATTTTATAAATGATGTGAATGATTTCAAAAGTAAGAAATACATTCTGTATTATCGTGTTGATTAAGGGAAATTATTTTATTGAATTCAAACTGATTATTTTTTAAACTACTTTTGTTGATTCACTGATTATTATTGATTCTTGTCATTGATGTAAACATTATTAATTGA
>JAAKFY010000031.1:80000-127747 GCA_011823955.1 Dissostichus mawsoni
CACACACACACACACACACACACACACACACGCACACAGACACGCACGCACACACGCACGCACACACGCACACGCACACACGCACACACACACACACACACACGCACACGACACGCACGCACACACGCACACGCACACGCACGCACACACACACACAGTACACACAGTACACACAATATATAATAACACACTTGTTTCAATCATAAAATGATCAACTTGGTTAAAACCCATGAAATGAGTCAGACTTCAGACAGGCCGCTCCCCTGTCACATGTTATGAAACTCTGAAGGCTCAAAAACCAGGAAATAAAAAAAGTTCACAACATTTGAAGAGGTTTCATTGGACTCTAAATAATAGATATATTTATGAACACATGATGTTCTCACATCCAGTTTAACAGAGTAAATAGTGTGTTAGAAAGCAGATCCTGGTGTTCAGGGCCGGCCCTTCCCACTGGCGAACTAGGCGGTCTCCTAGGGCGCCAGACCTGGAGGGGCGCTGCCGCGCTGCGCTGGGAGGAAAAAAAAATTCATAAAAAAAAAATTAATAAGAAATAAATAAAAATTACTTTTAAAATGATTTTTTATTCTGCCTAATTTTCTGCTCTTTTTAATGTCTAATTATTGTGCAATGCTTTGTTTTGCTGATGTAACGAAATAATGAATGTTAGCCAGAAGAAAGCTATCTGGATAACTGCTCCTTAGAGTGAGGCTGACCAACCAATATGGGCATGTGTTATTATTTAGTTGTTACTTATGTTTGCAAATGATCTCCTGGGGCAGCAGAACCTCACGTGTATATAGGCCAGTTGTGAACTTGCATACAGCTGAGGCAGATTGCAGCAGTTATTTTTGCCTGACTGTATATAAATGTTTTTGCTTGTAATGTGCTAATATCTACCCTATACATGTCCAGCTGCACTTGAGAAATACCTCAAAAAGCCCCCAGTTGCTGGAGAAGGAACATCTGATCTCCCATGTACATCACACTCTGAAGAATGTAAGTTTTGCCAAACATTTATGGTCTCTGTGTAATCGTTAAACACTACTTTTTTGTCATTATTATGATAAATAATGAAAACTGAAGCATGAATAACTTCTTTGCATGTTTGGATTGCCTGCCTGCAGGTGAAGGAATAACGAGCACAGTATCTGAGTCCACCATTGCAGGCCCCTCAGATCCTGCTGACTACCCAGGCCCATCTGCACTGCAGTCCCTCAGATCCTGCAGACTGCCCAGGCCCATCTTCAGCCCCTCAGATCCTGCTGACTACCCAGGCCCATCTGAGTCCACCATTGCAGCCCCTCAGATCCTGCTGACTACCCAGGCCCATCTTCAGCCCCCTCAGATCCTGCTGACTATCCAGGCCCATCTGCAGCCCCTCAGATCCTGCAGACTGCCCAGGCCCATCTGCACTGCAGTCCCCTCAGATCCTGCAGACTGCCCAGGCCCATCTGAGTCCACCATTGCAGCCCCCTCAGATCCTGCTGACTACCCAGGCCCATCTTCAGCCCCCTCAGATCCTGCTGACTATCCAGGCCCATCTGCAGCCCCCTCAGATCCTGCAGACTGCCCAGGCCCATCTGCACTGCAGTCCCCTCAGATCCTGCAGACTGCCCAGGCCCATCTGAGTCCACCATTGCAGCCCCCTCAGATCCTGCTGACTACCCAGGCCCATCTGCAGCCCCCTCAGATCCTGCTGACTACCCAGGCCCATCTGCACTGCAGTCCCCTCAGATCCTGCAGACTGCCCAGGCCCATCTGAGTCCACCATTGCAGCCCCCTCAGATCCTGCTGACTACCCAGGCCCATCTGCACTGCAGTCCCTCAGATCCTGCTGACTGCCCAGCCCATCTGAGTCCACCATGCAGCCCCTCAGATCCTGCTGACTGCCCAGGCCCATCTGAGTCCACCATTGCAGCCCCCTCAGATCCTGCTGACTGCCCAGGCCCATCTGAGTCCACCATTGCAGCCCCCTCAGATCCTGCTGACTGCCCAGGCCCATCTGAGTCCACCATTGCAGCCCCCTCAGATCCTGCTGACTGCCCAGGCCCATCTGAGTCCACCATTGCAGCCCCCTCAGATCCTGCTGACTGCCCAGGCCCATCTGAGTCCACCATTGCAGTCCCCTCAGATCCTGCTGACTACCCAGGCCCATCTGAGTCCACCATTGCAGTCCCCTCAGATCCTGCTGACTGCCCAGGCCCATCTGAGTCCACCATTGCAGTCCCCTCAGATCCTGCTGACTGCCCAGGCCCATCTGAGTACCATTGCAGCCCCCTCAGATCCTGCTGACTGCCCAGGCCCATCTGAGTCCACCATTGCAGCCCCCTCAGATCCTGCTGACTGCCCAGGCCCATCTGAGTCCACCATTGCAGCCCCCTCAGATCCTGCTGACTGCCAGGCCATCTGAGTCCACCATTGCAGCCCCCTCAGATCCTGCTGACTGCCCAGGCCATCTGAGTCCACCATTGCAGCCCCCTCAGATCCTGCTGACTACCCAGGCCCATCTGAGTCCACCATTGCAGTCCCCTCAGATCCTGCTGACTGCCCAGGCCCATCTGAGTCCACCATTGCAGCCCCTCAGATCCTGCTGACTGCCCAGGCCCATCTGAGTCCACCATTGCAGCCCCTCAGATCCTGCTGACTGCCCAGGCCCATCTGAGTCCACCATTGCAGTCCCCTCAGATCCTGCTGACTACCCAGGCCCATCTGAGTCCACCATTGCAGTCCCCTCAGATCCTGCTGACTGCCCAGGCCCATCTGAGTCCACCATTGTAGTCCCCTCAGATCCTGCTGACTGGCCAGCACTGAGTGATACAGTGAGGATGGAGTTAGTCAGACGAGGGCCATATCATTTAAAATCCGACTTCACTTTTCCTAAAAAGGAGGAGGGAGAAGTTGCCATCATCACTACTTTTACAGAAGATTAGTGAATGGAGAGACAATCAAGAGGAGCTGGGTTGTGTATTCCAAGAAAAACAAAAGTATTTACTGCTTTTGCTGCAAGCTGTTCTCCCAAAAAGAGTACCAACTAATCAGCAGTGGACTAAATGACTGGAAAAATTGCACTGACAAACTAAAACACATGAGAACAGCCCAGAACACTCTAGGCACATGACGTTGTGGAAGGAACTGGAGACTCGACTTGAAAAGGGCCTAACTATAGACAAGGTAGAAATGGCACTTATGGAGGCTGAAAAGAGGAAGTGGCGTGAAGTCCTGACCAGGTTGGTGGCAATAATTCAGTCGTTGGCAGAGCGAAATATTGCCTTTAGAGGGACCACAGAAACACTTAACCAGCCAAATAATGGCAACTTCCTGAAGGAGGTAGAGCTCATGGCGAAGTTCGACCCAGTCCTCAAACAGCATGTTGCTGAGGTCCAAAGAGGAACCACCAATATTTCCTATTTGGGAAAAATAATTCAAAATGAACTGATAGATTGCATCAGTGGGAAGATTGGGGACCATATGGTCAAGGAAATCAAACAATCCAAATACTTTTCAATTATTTTGGATTGCACCCCAGATTTGAGCCATACAGAGCAACTATCAGTCATTATTCGACTAGTTACAACCCAGGACACGCCCCAAATAAAAGAACATTTTATGGGGTTCCTTGAGGTAGAACAGTCCACTGGAGAAAGCCTTTCAACCCTGATTCTAAAGAGATTAGAACAGCTTGATATCCCTTTTGAAGACTGTAGAGGGCAGTCTTATGACAACGGTGCAAATATGAAAGGAAAGAGGAAAGGAGTCCAAGCCAGACTTGTTCAAATCAATCCAAGGGCTTTATTTGTGCCATGCGGAGCACATACATTGAACCTGGTGGTAGCTGATGCAGCAAAAAGCTCTGCAGAAGCCACTAGCTACTTTGGCTACCTGCAGAAGCTTTTCACACTCTTCTCTGCCTCCACTCAGAGATGGTCCATCCTAAAAAGCCATGTGAACATCACATTGAAATCATGGTCTGATACCAGATGGGAGAGTCGGATCAACAGCATAGAGGCTGTAAGGTATCAGGCTGCAGAAGTCAGAGATGCACTTCTAGAGGTGAGGGATAAAGCCACAGATGGAGTCGTAAAAATTGAGGCACAATCTTTGGCTGAAGAGGTTGGATCATACCGCTTTGCAATATGCACTGTGGTATGGTATGACATCCTGACCAACATCAAACATGTCAGCAAAATGTTGCAATCAGTGTCAATGCAGCTGGATATTGCTGTTGACCTCCTGAGAAAAACAGAAGTTTCTTTGGTCAGCTACAGAGGCAATGGATTTGCTTCTGCCCAAGCATCTGCCAAAGACATCTGTGGCCAAATGAATGTGGAAGCTGTTCTCAAGCAGAAGAGGCTGAGATCAACCAAGAGACAGTTCTCCTATGAGTCCCGGGAGGAGCAAGTGAGTGATGCACTAAAGAAACTCGAAGTTTCTTTTTTCAATATGGTGGTGGATGTTTCCATTGCATCACTGCAGGAGCGATTCAAGGCCTTAGGTGAAGTAGAGAAAAGTTTGGGGTGCTACTCAACTTCCCTGACCTGCCAAAGGAAGATCTGACGAAGCAGTGTGAAACACTCAGCAACACCCTGAGCTGGGGTGGGCAGTCAGACCTGGATAAGAGGGAACTTGCACTGGAGATGCAGAATTTCCCAGCTTTGCCAAAAGCCAACATGACTACCCTGGAACTTCTGACTTTCCTACAGGAGAAGAAAATGAACGAAGTGTATCCAAATATGTGGGTGGCCCTCAGGATCGCTGTCACTATTCCAGTGACAGTTGCTGCTGGGGAGAGGAGCTTCTCCAAATTGAAGCTCATTAAAACATACCTGAGGTCGTCAATGGCTCAAGAACGCCTCAATGGATTAGCTTTAATAAGCATCAATCGCGAGGTTTCGGGGCAAATATCATTTGACGACACAATAAATGAATTTGCAGCAAGGAAGTCCAGACGTGTCCGACTTTAAGGATGTGGACTAATTAAAGGACACAATAACATAGCAGAGACTTGTTGTTCTGATTGCCTGTTTCATTTGATTTATAGTGTGTGTAATGTTGTTCATTATCTTAATTTATTTGCAATAACCTCAGTTGTAAGAGCTCCGTTGGCTATATTTTTGTCCACGTTTGCACTTTCTTTTCTTAAAGTTTTAAGAGAAGCTACTTTTGTTTGATGAGTGATTTTCATTTAATAACTACAATAATAATAATAAGGATAAAATAAATAAAAAATATGTTACATTTATTTGTTATTGGCTGTGGGTTATTGGTTATGTTCACATACTTATTTGGTTATTAAAATGTAAACCGATCTTTTTCATATGGGTGTTTAGAGTTGTACCCCTAGATCTAGTCTCTAGTAATTCTGCTCAAAGTGCACCAGATTGAAGCATTTTACTTTAAAATGTTAAAACAAATCTTTCCGGGGGGATACCCCCGGACCCCCCTAGAGGATGTGACATCCACCCCCCAATTAAAACCTGTTAGTACACATTTACTCGTAACGGTATTGTTGTAGGCATAAAAATAAGATGAAGTAACGGCACTACACTTGTGTTGGCTGTTAACGTGGACCTATCATGCTGTATTTGAAACATGTATTGTAGGGCCATACCTACAAATACAAAAATAAAGTTAAATTCTGCTGTGATAAAACGCCATCCTGTTCTAAACCACATCAAGGATTATGTCTGAAACAGCATGGAGCTCAAATGCGTTTTCTCTTGCAGGTTTATCACAAGGTGAATTCTTTTTTTATTCCTGCTTTTTAAACACGTGCTCTCCAGGACAGGTTAGCTCTGAGTGTTAGCGAGGCTTGCTAATGTAAACAAAGACGAGATTACGTCCAAAACACGTCAGGCATTGTTTCTGATGGCAACCTTCTGTGGGTCCGCTGCCGATTGGACGTCAGGTCGGATGGAATCTGTATCCGCTCGTTGTTCCCCCGTTTTTAAAAGATTTGGGTACGGAGGAAAAGAGAGGGTTTTATTTTCTGACGCTGCGTGAGTTCCCCGACGCACCGGGGACACACCGGGGACGCACCGGGGACGCACGGGGACGCACCGGGGACGCACCGGGGACACACGGGGACGCACCGGGGACACATTGATGTATAAAAGACAGCACAAAGTGCATTTTGCATGATAGGTCCCTTTAAACTGAGACAAATCACGTAACTCATGTCTGAGCTGTGACTGAATGGAAATGACAAATAATACAAATGTGAAACGAAAGAAGCTGTTCCTGCTGACAGACATTCAATCTGTTTTCTCTTTTAAAGGTGGGGTATGTAATTCACTTCAGATACACTTGTTGTTATATTCCATGGAATGCTCTTAACATCCCGATAGCAATGAGTATCTTCAGTGCTTTGACAATAAATACATAAAAACATCATCTGTGGAAGCCGTGGCTCTGTAAAAGCACGACCAATCATCTGAGCCGGCTAAAATAACTGGATGGCCTACCTGCCTGTCAGCCTTCCATCTGTGCACAAACTGATCTCGTGCCCTCATTGGTCATGTGTGCGTTCGTGTGTGTTGGAGGAGGGGCTCTGTGAGGAAGTCTGAAGGAAGAGGCAGATTTTCTCCGGTTGTGTATTTTCAAATTCTAGCGCACTCGAGCTGTTTCTCCATTCTTTCATGTTATCTTCACTCCGCTGGGAAACTGCTCTCATGTGGAGCTATATCAGGGTCATACGTTGTGATCAAAAACATACCATTTATTTGAAAGTTCAAGTTTTTATCCTGATAATAAATAAATAAAATTAATAAAATTAATTTAATTAATTAATTAATTAAATACATTAAATAAATAAGGGGTTCATGACGTCAGCAAACAGAACGTAAACAAGGAACGCAAGAATTGCCTAGCAACGCGACTCTGTTGATATAACATTAAAAAGTAAAAACTACACTCACTACATTTCCCAGAATCCCCCTGTGCTTCAAACTGCTCCTGTGAAGTATACCTACGAGTGGAAAGTGGTACATTAAACAGCTGTCATTCACTTTTAAATAGGTGTTTTTAAAATAGATGTTTTAGTCTGTGTTGATGAATAAAACAGCTGTGACTTTAAATACTTGTTTTACTTAAATATTTCCGTAGTTTGATCATCCTCTGTTTGCTCTGTTGGGAAATATCTCTGATGCATTTCGCAACGAGGGAGGAGCGTCAACCGGAATACACTCAACTGTACTTCCTACACACACACACACACACACACACACACACACCACACGGCTGAGGACTTCCCGGTGCTCCGCCGTCTCTCCAGCAGATTTACAGACGGGACGCAGCGCTGACAGGCGGCGGTAAATCTTCAGATCTCGCGGTGCTGCGGAGCTAACCGGAGAGTGTGTGTGAGGCTGTAGCGGACACACACACACTCACACACTCTCTCACTCACACACTCACACACACTCAGTTAACCCCGATACACTCTCCTGAGCGGACAGACCCTCCAGAGCTCCTTCATGTGAGTCCTGCTTCTCTTTCTGTTTTGGGGGAAATGTGTGAAATGGAGATCTCATGTTGTCTCCATTTCCTCAGTTTAAGGTTTTTCTATTTACAGTGTGTCGCTCTGAATGAGAACCTTTATCAGTGTTAAAACAGACCTGTGTGTTCTGTTGGTCCTGGTTAGGGTCCTGCTTCTCTCTCAGAGACCCTCAGGTTGATGGTTCTGTTACTGGGACCACCAGTACGTGATCACTAGGAACACACACACACACACACACACACACACACACCCTTAACCATCATCTGCTTCCTACTGTTCGGCCTAATAACTCGACTCACACATCCTTAAGCATTTCTTTCAGGAGGTTTTCACATATTTTTTAGATGTTTTTTTTTTTCTTCTTTCAAATATTTGAACTTTTTACACATAATCTTTTCTGAATTTTCTCACGTATTTTTTAGACTTTCTTGGCAAATGTTTGGGTTATTTTCACTCTTTATTCAGCATCTCCTGTTTAAGGTTGAGCTGGTTACCTGCGTAATCTTCATCATGTTCTATCAGATCATCTTCAGTCTAAAGTGCTCTACGCTTTGTTTTCAAAATATCTGTTTCAAATATTTTTTGGGACATTTTCAACATCATTTTCCAAAATTGTTCACTTTTATTTATATGTATTATTATTTATATATTCTTTGTTTCTTTGATTTGTTCAGTGTATTCAGTATTACTGCTGTTGCCTTGTTTCTTATCTACCAAATATCTTTTAGGATTTCTTTACAAGATATTTTCCACAGTTTCCATATTTCTGTGATATTGATCCTATTTCTGGTTCTTTTCTCATGTTCTCATGTTCTCTTTTCTCATGTTCTCATGTTCTCTTGTTCTCATGTTCTCATGTTCTCATGTTCTCATGTTCTCTTGTTCTCTTGTTCTCATGTTCTCATGTTCTCTTGTTCTCATGTTCTCTTGTTCTCATGTTCTCATGTTCTCATGTTCTCTTGTTCTCATGTTCTCATGTTTCTCTTGTTCTCATGTTCTCTTGTTCTCATGTTCTCTTGTTCTCATGTTTCTTTGTTCTCATGTTCTCATGTTCTCATGTTCTCTTGTTTTCATGTTCTCTTGTTCTCTTGTTCTCATGTTCTCTTGTTCTCATGTTCTCTTGTTCTCTTGTTCTCTTGTTTTCATGTTCTCTTGTTCTCTTGTTCTCATGTTCTCTTGTTCTCTTGTTCTCATGTTCTCATGTTCTCATGTTCTCTTGTTCTCTTGTTCTCACTCTTGTTCTCATGTTCTCATGTTCTCATGTTCTCTTGTTCTCATGTTCTCTTGTTCTCATGTTCTCATGTTCTCTTGTTCTCATGTTCTCTTGTTCTCATGTTCTCATGTTCTCTTGTTCTCATGTTCTCATGTTCTCATGTTCTCTTGTTCTCATGTTCTCATGTTCTCATGTTCTCTTGTTCTCATGTTCTCATGTTCTCATGTTCTCTTGTTCTCTTGTTCTCATGTTCTCATGTTCTCTTGTTCTCATGTTCTCATGTTCTCTTGTTCTCATGTTCTCATGTTCTCTTGTTCTCATGTTCTCTTGTTCTCATGTTCTGTTCTTGTTCTCATGTTCTCATGTTCTCATGTTCTCTTGTTCTCATGTTCTCTTGTTCTCATGTTCTCTTGTTCTCTTGTTCTCATGTTTTCATGTTCTCTTGTTCTCATTTCTCTTGTTCTCATGTTCTCATGTTCTCTTGTTCTCATGTTCTCATGTTCTCATGTTTTCATGTTCTCTTGTTCTCTTGTTTCATGTTCTCTTGTTTTCATGTTCTCTTGTTCTCTTGTTCTCTTGTTCTCTTGTTCTCATGTTTTCATGTTCTCTTGTCTCTTGTTCTCATGTTCTCATGTTCTCATGTTCTCATGTTCTCTTGTTCTCATGTTCTCTTGTTCTCTTGTTTCATGTTTCTTGTTTTCATGTTCTCTTGTTCTCATTTCTCATGTTCTCTTGTTCTCATGTTCTCATGTTCTCATGTTTTCATGTTCTCTTGTTCTCTTGTTTCATGTTCTCTGTTTTCATGTTCTCTTGTTTTCATGTTCTCTTGTTCTCTTGTTCTCTTGTTCTCTTGTTCTCATGTTTTCATGTTCTCTTGTTCTCTTGTTCTCATGTTCTCATGTTCTCATGTTCTCATGTTCTCTTGTTCTCATGTTCTCATGTTCTCTTGTTCTCTTGTTTTCATGTTCTCTTGTTTTCATGTTCTCTTGTTCTCTTGTTCTCATGTTCTCTTGTTCTCATGTTCTCTTGTTCTCTTGTTCTCATTTTCTTTGTTTTCATGTTCTCTTGTTCTCTTGTTCTCATGTTCTCTTGTTCTCATGTTCTCATGTTCTCATGTTCTCTTGTTCTCTTGTTCTCATGTTCTCATGTTCTCTTGTTCTCTTGTTCTCTGTTCTCTTGTTTTCATGTTCTCTTGTTCTCTTGTTCTCTTGTTCTCATGTTTCTCTTGTTCTCTTGTTCTCTTGTTTTCATGTTCTCTTGTTCTCTTGTTCTCATGTTCTCTTGTTCTCATGTTCTCATGTTCCATGTTCTCATGTTCTCTTGTTCTCATGTTCTCATGTTCTCCAGCATTGAGCTCCTGTTTCGTGCTGATTTCACCCCCTCACAGTTTCATGAAAACCAGGAGCACAAATGAGCGTTGACCGTGGTACTGTTTCCAGCTTGTCTGCTGAAAGACTCCACACTCACCTTTTCTCACGACTCAAAGAATCTAAAAAGCCTTTTTATTTATGAAAAGTGTTTTAGAGTCGGAACAGATGATGGAGGCTTTTCTAAATGAACCCTTTTAGAGTCCGATCTGTTGGCAGAGAGCTCTCCGTCCATGATAATCAGATTACACTTAATCCCATCAGTTTGAGGACTCTGCAGAATCAGCAGGAACACACTGCAGTTCACCTGCCTCTTCATCCTCTTCATCATCAGCATCATCAGCATCCTCTTCATCATCAGCATCGTACATATTAAAAAGCAGCTTCATTCACACAGCGCTGTGGAAGAAGTAAAACCAGGGTGTTCTAGAAAGTTATAGTATGAGTTCTGTGTCTCTGATCTTGTTTATATATCAACAACACAACAACAACATGACGCTCGTAAACAAGATGTCTCCTGACGTAAACAACAACATGACGCTCGTAACAAGATGTCTCCTGAGGTAAACAATAACATGACGCTCGTATACAAGATGTCTCCTGAGGTAAACAATAACATGACGCTCGTAAACAAGATGTCTCCTGACGTAAACAACAACATGACGCTCGTATACAAGATGTCTCCTGAGGTAAACAACAACATGACGCTCGTATACAAGATGTCTCCTGACGTAAACAACAACATGACGCTCGTATACAAGATGTCTCCTGACGTAAAAAACAACATGACGCTCGTAAACAAGATGTCTCCTGACGTAAACAACAACATGACGCTCGTAAACAAGATGTCTCCTGAGGTAAACAATAACATGACGCTCGTATACAAGATGTCTCCTGAGGTAAACAATAACATGACGCTCGTAAACAAGATGTCTCCTGACGTAAACAACAACATGACGCTCGTATACAAGATGTCTCCTGAGGTAAACAACAACATGACGCTCGTATACAAGATGTCTCATGACGTAAACAACAACATGACGCTCGTATACAAGATGTCTCCTGACGTAAAAAACAACATGACGCTCGTAAACAAGATGTCTCCTGACGTAAACCAACATGACGCTCGTAAACAAGATGTCTCCTGACGTAAACAACAACATGACGCTCGTATACAAGATGTCTCCTGACGTAAACAACAACATGACGCTCGTATACAAGATGTCTCCTGACGTAAACAACAACATGACGCTCGTATACAAGATGTCTCCTGACGTAAACAACAACATGACGCTCGTATACAAGATGTCTCCTGATGTAAACAACAACATGACGCTCGTATACAAGATGTCTCCTGACGTAAACAACAACATGACGCTCGTATACAAGATGTCTCCTGACGTAAACAACAACATGGCGCTCGTATACAAGATGTCTCCTGACGTAAACAACATGACGCTCGTATACAAGATGTCTCCTGAGGTAAACAACAACATGACACTCGTATACAAGATGTCTCCTGACGTAAACAACAACATGACGCTCGTACACAAGATGTCTCCTGAGGTAAACAACAACATGACGCTCGTATACAAGATGTCTCCTGAGGTAAACAACAACATGACGCTCGTATACAAGATGTCTCCTGAGGTAAAAAACAACATGACGCTCGTATACAAGATGTCTCCTGAGGTAAACAACAACATGACGCTCGTATACAAGATGTCTCCTGAGGTAAACAACAACATGACGCTCGTATACAAGATGTATCCTGAGGTAAACAACAACATGACGCTCGTATACAAGATGTCTCCTGACGTAAACAACAAATGACGCTCGTATACAAGATGTCTCCTGAGGTAAAAAACAACATGACGCTCGTAAACAAGATGTCTCCTGACGTAAACAACACATGACGCTCGTAAACAAGATGTCTCCTGACGTAAACAACAACATGACGCTCGTAAAAAAGATGTCTCCTGAGGTAAACAACAACATGACGCTCGTATACAAGATGTCTCCTGAGGTAAACAACAACATGACGCTCGTATACAAGATGTCTCCTGACGTAAACAACAACATGACGCTCGTATACAAGATGTCTCCTGACGTAAACAACAAAATGACGCTCGTATACAAGATGTCTCCTGAGGTAAACAACAACAGGACGCTCGTATACAAGATGTCTCCTGAGGTAAACAACAACATGACGCTCGTATACAAGATGTCTCCTGACGTAAAACAACATGACGCTCGTATACAAGATGTCTCCTGACGTAAACAACAACATGGCGCTCGTAAACAAGATGTCTCCTGACGTAAACAACAACATGGCGCTCGTAAACAAGATGTCTCCTGACGTAAACAACAACATGACGCTCGTATACAAGATGTCTCCTGAGGTAAACAACAACATGACGCTCGTATACAAGATGTCTCCTGAGGTAAACAACAACATGACGCTCGTATACAAGATGTCTCCTGAGGTAAACAACAACATGACGCTCGTATACAAGATGTCTCCTGAGGTAAACAACAACATGACGCTCGTATACAAGATGTCTCCTGAGGTAAACAACAACATGACGCTCGTATACAAGATGTCTCCTGAGGTAAACAACACATGACGCTCGTATACAAGATGTCTCCTGACGTAAACAACAACATGATGCTCGTATACAAGATGTCTCCTGAGGTAAACAACAACAGGACGCTCGTATACAAGATGTCTCCTGAGGTAAACAACAACATGACGCTCGTATACAAGATGTCTCCTGACGTAAACAACAACTGACGCTCGTATACAAGATGTCTCCTGAGGTAAACAACAACATGACGCTCGTATACAAGATGTCTCCTGAGGTAAACAACAACATGACGCTCGTATACAAGATGTCTCCTGAGGTAAACAACAACATGACGCTCGTATACAAGATGTCTCCTGAGGTAAACAACAAAATGACGCTCGTATACAAGATGTCTCCTGAGGTAAACAACAACATGACGCTCGTATACAAGATGTCTCCTGACATAAACAACAACATGACGCTCGTATACAAGATGTCTCCTGAGGTAAACAACAACAGGACGCTCGTATACAAGATGTCTCCTGAGGTAAACAACAACATGACGCTCGTATACAAGATGTCTCCTGACGTAAACAACAACATGACGCTCGTATACAAGATGTCTCCTGAGGTAAACAACAACATGACGCTCGTATACAAGATGTCTCCTGACGTAAACAACAACATGATGCTCGTATACAAGATGTCTCCTGAGGTAAACAACAACAGGACGCTCGTATACAAGATGTCTCCTGAGGTAAACAACAACATGACGCTCGTATACAAGATGTCTCCTGACGTAAACAACAACATGACGCTCGTATACAAGATGTCTCCTGAGGTAAACAACAACATGACGCTCGTATACAAGATGTCTCCTGAGGTAAACAACAACATGACGCTCGTATACAAGATGTCTCCTGAGGTAAACAACAACATGACGCTCGTATACAAGATGTCTCCTGAGGTAAACAACAACATGACGCTCGTATACAAGATGTCTCCTGAGGTAAACAACAACATGACGCTCGTATACAAGATGTCTCCTGAGGTAAAACAACATGACGCTCGTATACAAGATGTCTCCTGAGGTAAACAACAACATGACGCTCGTATACAAGATGTCTCCTGAGGTAAACAACAACATGACGCTCGTATACAAGATGTCTCCTGACATAAACAACAACATGACGCTCGTATACAAGATGTCTCCTGAGGTAAACAACAACAGGACGCTCGTATACAAGATGTCTCCTGAGGTAAACAACAACATGACGCTCGTATACAAGATGTCTCCTGAGGTAAACAACAACATGACGCTCGTATACAAGATGTCTCCTGAGGTAAACAACAACATGACGCTCGTATACAAGATGTCTCCTGAGGTAAACAACAACAGGACGCTCGTATACAAGATGTCTCCTGAGGTAAACAACAACAGGACGCTCGTATACAAGATGTCTCCTGAGGTAAACAACAACATGACGCTCGTATACAAGATGTCTCCTGAGGTAAACAACAACATGACGCTCGTATACAAGATGTCT
Source organism: Dissostichus mawsoni (assembly GCA_011823955.1). NCBI lineage: Eukaryota > Metazoa > Chordata > Actinopteri > Perciformes > Nototheniidae > Dissostichus > Dissostichus mawsoni. The sequence goes on from JAAKFY010000031.1 coordinate 94,190, forward strand.
CCTGAGGTAAACAACAACAGGACGCTCGTATACAAGATGTCTCCTGAGGTAAACAACAACATGATGCTCGTATACAAGATGTCTCCTGAGGTAAACAACAACAGGACGCTCGTATACAAGATGTCTCCTGAGGTAAACAACAACATGACGCTCGTATACAAGATGTCTCCTGACGTAAACAACAACATGACGCTCGTATACAAGATGTCTCCTGAGGTAAACAACAACATGATGCTCGTATACAAGATGTCTCCTGAGGTAAACAACAACATGACGCTCGTATACAAGATGTCTCCTGAGGTAAACAACAACATGACGCTCGTATACAAGATGTCTCCTGAGGTAAACAACAAAATGACGCTCGTATACAAGATGTCTCCTGAGGTAAACAACAACATGACGCTCGTATACAAGATGTCTCCTGACATAAACAACAACATGACGCTCGTATACAAGATGTCTCCTGAGGTAAACAACAACAGGACGCTCGTATACAAGATGTCTCCTGAGGTAAACAACAACATGACGCTCGTATACAAGATGTCTCCTGACGTAAACAACAACATGACGCTCGTATACAAGATGTCTCCTGAGGTAAACAACAACATGACGCTCGTATACAAGATGTCTCCTGACGTAAACAACAACATGATGCTCGTATACAAGATGTCTCCTGAGGTAAACAACAACAGGACGCTCGTATACAAGATGTCTCCTGAGGTAAACAACAACATGACGCTCGTATACAAGATGTCTCCTGACGTAAACAACAACATGACGCTCGTATACAAGATGTCTCCTGAGGTAAACAACACATGACGCTCGTATACAAGATGTCTCCTGAGGTAAACAACAACATGACGCTCGTATACAAGATGTCTCCTGAGGTAAACAACAACATGACGCTCGTATACAAGATGTCTCCTGAGGTAAACAACAACATGACGCTCGTATACAAGATGTCTCCTGAGGTAAACAACAACATGACGCTCGTATACAAGATGTCTCCTGACATAAACAACAACATGACGCTCGTATACAAGATGTCTCCTGAGGTAAACAACAACAGGACGCTCGTATACAAGATGTCTCCTGAGGTAAACAACAACATGACGCTCGTATACAAGATGTCTCCTGAGGTAAACAACAACATGACGCTCGTATACAAGATGTCTCCTGACGTAAACAACAACATGACGCTCGTATACAAGATGTCTCCTGAGGTAAACAACAACATGACGCTCGTATACAAGATGTCTCCTGAGGTAAACAACAACATGACGCTCGTATACAAGATGTCTCCTGACGTAAACAACAACAGGACGCTCGTATACAAGATGTCTCCTGAGGTAAACAACAACATGACGCTCGTATACAAGATGTCTCCTGACGTAAACAACAACATGACGCTCGTATACAAGATGTCTCCTGAGGTAAACAACAACATGACGCTCGTATACAAGATGTCTCCTGACGTAAACAACAACATGACTTGTGTTTAAAGTTTTAGTCCGTTTGAATTTTGCCTGTGTGAACGCAAACCGAACCTTCTGAAAAATGAAGGTCCCCCCGCGCACCGAATATCCGCTGCTGATTACTACCGAATATCCGGAGCCCGAACAATGGTATCCGGGACAGCCCTACTCTCTACTAGATGTTAACGTCCTCACATTTTAAGCGTCACAAATGTTCTCCTGCATTCTGGTGAATATCTCAGTTCATGGTCCAGTTATAGAGCTTAACGATAAAGACACTATCATTAATCTGACTCGTATTGCTAATGTTAAAGTGATTCCCTCAGTGTACATTATTCAGATCACTTAAGTTTATTTGTACATTTCTCGCACATTCTTTCTAATATTTCATGGAAATCCAGCCGATAATCTGATTTTTTTTTCGACAAAGGAGGCGTTTCTCTGAAGGGAACACAGGGATCTTAGCGTTAGCAGACCGTTTACATGCACTAAAACACCACAGAGAGCATGATAGGGCCTCTTTAACAGCATATAACAGAAACATCGAGGGAAACAGGAAGTGACGCTCTCCTGTCGAATGAAGGGTAAAAACACTTTAATATCCTGAAGAAAACCACAGCTTCAACCCGTTGACCTCCACTAGTGTCTGAGTGTTCCTCTGAGACAGCTGGTCCTCTGACAGGAAGTAGATGGTGGTCCTCTGACAGGAAGTGGATGATGGTCCTCTAACAGGAAGTAGATGATGGTCCTCTGACAGGAAGTAGATGATGGTCCTCTGACAGGAAGTAGATGATGGTCCTCTGAGAGGAAGTAGCTGATGGTCCTCTGACAGGAAGTAGATGATGGTCCTCTGACAGGAAGTAGATGATGGTCCTCTGACAGGAAGTAGATGATGGTCCTCTGACAGGAAGTAGATGATGGTCCTCTGACAGGAAGTAGATGATGGTCCTCTGACAGGAAGTAGATGATGGTCCTCTGACAGGAAGTAGATGATGGTCCTCTGACAGGAAGTAGATGATGGTCCTCTGACAGGAAGTAGATGGTGGTCCTCTGACAGGAAGTGGATGATGGTCCTCTAACAGGAAGTAGATGATGGTCCTCTGACAGGAAGTAGATGATGGTCCTCTGACAGGAAGTAGATGATGGTCCTCTGAGAGGAAGTAGATGATGGTCCTCTGACAGGAAGTAGATGATGGTCCTCTGACAGGAAGTATGATGGTCCTCTGACAGGAAGTAGATGATGGTCCTCTGAGAGGAAGTAGATGATGGTCCTCTGACAGGAAGTAGATGATGGTATTTATCTTGTGGAGGAACATCCTGTAAACTGAAATCAATGAGGAGCAGCCGAGTCCGATCGACCGGTCGATGGAAACACATCCATATCTGAAGTGCTCCAATAAATAAATACTCGATAATGATTGGACGGCAGCGGACGGTTAATGTATTTACTTTAAGACCTGAAGCTTAATGAGTTATTTAAAAGCCTTAAAGTTTCCTCCTCTCTTCATTTAAAAGACCTGAATACACTTTGCACAGATTACAAACATCAGCACTTCTTTGTGTGTGTGTGTGTGTGTGTGTGTGTGTGTGTGTTGTGTGTGTGTGTGTGTGTGTGTGTGTGTGTGTGTGTGTGTGTGTGGTGTGTGTGTGTGTGTGTGGTGTGTGTGTGTGTGTGTGTGTGTGTGTGTGTGTGTGTGTGTGTGTGTGTGTGGTGTGTGTGTGTGTGTGTGTGTGTGTGTGTGTGTGTGTGTGTGTGTGTGTGTGTGTGTGTGTGTGTTGATGGATGTCCCTCCTGGGCTCAATTACTTCTGCCTGTCGTTCGACCATGACTCTCTCTCTCTTCATCTTTTATTTTCCAAATCTCTCGCCTGGGGCTTTTATTTTGAAAAATGGAGCCACTGAGACAGCTGTCTCCTGTCTCCTGTTCTGCTGCAGTGAGACAGCTGTCTCCTGTTCTGCTGCAGTGAGACAGCTGTCTCCTGTCTCCTGTTCTGCTGCAGTGAGACAGCTGTCTCCTGTTCTGCTGCAGTGAGACAGCTGTCTCCTGTTCTGCTGCAGTGAGACAGCTGTCTCCTGTCTCCTGTTCTGCTGCAGTGAGACAGCTGTCTCCTGTTCTGCTGCAGTGAGACAGCTTTAGTCCTTTATCTGACAGAAGATGATGTACACTTGTATTGGTTCTTCTTCGTACCCCTAGAGCCGTGGCGTCTCGCATCAAAGACAGAAGACATTTTATTGTTTTTTTCACAGTTTTTCGGAAGTGTTTCAAATGTATTTAAATGTTTCCACGTAATTTCACAAATCTTTTGAGAATCTTTTAAGATTTTTGTCGTGGGGAATATCACAATTTATTCAGCATTTTCTCCTGATTTCTACATTTTGCCTTTTCCACATATTATTTTCACATTTTTTTATTTAGCTATTTTCCACTTAATTATCTAAAGTTTTCACACATTTTCCAGAGAGTTTTGAATCACTTTGGGACATTTTCACAGATATTTCAACGTACTTATCCAACATTTTTAACATACGTTTTAAGTCTTTATTCTTCAATTATTTATTCAGCATTTTCCTCCTGTTTAAGGTTGCTCTCGTTTAACCTTGATTCCTTCTGTTGGCTCCTTCAATCTACATCTCATAGACATTTCTATAACCCCCCCCCCCCCGGCCCCCCAGCTGTCACCTCTCATGATTTCTTACGTCTCACATGACGGGGTTTCACATTAAAAGAAGTCATTAAGTAAAGGATGGAGAGGTAAGGAAAGGTGAGGCTCATTATCCTCCCCCAGGGAAGAGAGGGGGGGGGGGCACATGGAGCTCCTCTACCCTCTTAAAGGGTCTTTAAATGGTGTCTCAGGTACATTTATGAAGGTTTCTCTAGCTCTTCAGTTGTTGGTGGGTCAACGTGAAGAAACAATAGATGTTATTAACATGGCTTAGTTGAATACTGGATTCTGATTGGTCGGTTGAGACATGTCAGAGGTCAACCTGACAGTACAGAGCGCTGTGAAGCACTATAAGGAAGGAGGATGAGAGAGAGGAAGAGGTTAAAAGACGCTGGACGTCAGATACCAGATATGATTCAAAGATTTGTAGGGATTTTTCTCAGATATCTTCATCTTCATTTTCCCAATGTTTTCATATTTTTCTTTATTCTCCAGTTCTATTTTCCTCCATGTCTTCTGCACTTATCTCCTGTTTGAGGTCGTGCTCACATCTGTCTATACTGTCGGCTAGTTTCCTCTGCAGCATCACTTCTTTATCCTCTACTTTTTATGCATTGTTTCCAATCAATTCTGAAAATGGTGTGCTCTATTCTTTTTACATATTTCTTTTTCACTAAATGACATTTTTTTTTTTTTCTGATAATGTTTTAGAATCTTTTTAATTTAATTTGTGAGATTTGTTCAGATTTTTTTAAACATACTTTTCACAATTGATTCTGCATGTTTCTCCTGTTTCTGTGCTTGGAATCATCTGAAAATGTTTCCGACACGTTTCAAATCATTTTCAGGACATTCTCTGTTGTTAGAAACGTGTGATCATTAACAGTCTCTCTCTCTGCAGGGCGTCCTTCGTCTCCACCCTCCTCTTCCTCCTCCTCGCTGTGGGCGGGATCACACCAGCTGTCAATCAGCCGACAGGTTAGTACCAGCTGGCGATTGTTGATTGGTTGATGGAGTGTGTTAGAGGAGAGTTAACTACTGATGCCATCTAATACTAGCTAGTGGTTTCATCTGTTTCTATAGAGCTGCAGCCATTACGAAGCGTAAACAAGTCGTCAGCATATCTTTCAAAGTTTACGTTGGGAAATTAAGACTTTAACATACTGCACATAATCATCGTCAACAAAGTGATACATTAAAGAGGTCATATTCTGTCTCCACTGGGACATGTCTCCATGCTTTAATGTTGTTGTGCTGCAGCACCTCTTTTCACCCTCTGTCTGAAACCAGAGCCCAGTCTGCTCTGATTGGTTAGCTGGCCGGCTCTGTTGTGATTGGTCAACCAGCTCAGAGATGTCCCGCCCCCTTAGCCTATCACGTACAATGTGTTGGAGGAAAAAGTTAGAATTTGAGATTTTCAGAAAAAAGACAGAATTCTTACATTTTTGGAACAAAGACAGAATTTTGAGATTTTTTGAAAAAAGTCAGAATTTAGAAATGTTCAGAAAAAAGACAGAATTCTTACATTTTTGAAAAATACAGAATTTTTATATTTTTCAGAAAAAAGTCAACATTTTCAATTTTTCTGGAAAATCTGAATTCTTTAATTTTCAGAAAAAAGTCAGAATTCTTAAATCTTCAGAAAAAAGACATCATTTTGAGCCCGGAAGTACCGCTGGGTGTTTTCAGATCTGTGACAATACAGTCATGAGTTTATGAGGATTTCTTGTTGTGATGTTTTTGAGATGAAAGCAAAAGAAAACGATGGATCCAGATCTGGTTTTTTAATTGTTATTCTCTGAGATTTATTTCGGTTAGCTGGCCGGCTCTGTTGTGATTGGTCAATCGGCTTAGAGATGTCCCGCCCCTTAGCCTATCACGTACAATATGCTGGAGTGCTAGCCAATAGGAGCACGAGTGTTACATAGTGATGTCACTTTGATCCAGAAGTAAACAAAGCAGTCCAGTGGAGAATCAGCAGATGAATCGTTTAGTAGCAGCCCTATTACGTTAATGGTTTTAATGACCATTAGTTGATCAACAGGAGCATTTATTTGTATTTTTTATTATTGTAATATTTATTCTTTATGGAAACATTTCAGAAAATGCAGTTTTTAAGCCTCAAAATTCTTGATAATTTCAGATTTTCTCAATTTTATATCATATTTTGTTGTAATTTTAGATTTTATGTAAAGCGTCTTTGAGCATAAGGAAAAGTGCGATAAAAACCCCATGTATTATTATTATTATGATCATATTAAAGTGAATATCTTTGCTCATTTAAGACATCACCTGGACTGGGATGGACATTTTTCACCACGTTTTATAGATACTAAAAATAATTGTCACATAATTCATATCAATGAATAGTAGTTGTGAGGTGCAGATGTGGTTTAATGTGTTGTGTTTGAGTGAAACTGCTGATGTGAACGCTCAGAAACACACACAGCTTCATGGATCTGTTTACGTGGGCTTTCTCCCAGGGGAAGGATATTTAGAAACATGAAATATGATCCTGATATATATTTTTTACGAGCGTCCACACTGAAGAATCTGCTGCTCTGCAGACTCGGGGTTAATTAAAAGCAGAAGAGGAAGGTCATCTAACTGTGTGAGGGGGTGGGGGGGGAGAGAGGGGGGGGGATACAGGGGGGGGGGGGGATGGATGTTAAATTAATGTTAACAGGAGGAAGGACTGATGTAAAATGGGGGAGGATGGAGGGATGGCAAGTTAGTGTTGGGGGAGGGAGGATGGATGGATGGATTTAAATTAATATTAAGGTGAGGAAGGGTTGATGTAAAATGTGAGAGATTGGATGGATGTACATTGTTGGGGAGAATAAGACCCCATTTACACGGGAACGTTTGCGTTTACGCACCGTATGCGTTTTCAAAAAAGTCTTCTGTTCACACGCATTCGGCTCAATTAACGCTGTAGTACATAGGCCGGGCCTGTAAGTGGCGCTGCTGCCGCCACAAATACACCAAACGCAGCGAAGAAGACCCCGGAGCATGGTTGCCATGGTTGCCCTTCTGTTTATTCTCCGCGGTGGACGGCGTCTGCTCCTGCTGTAGATCTCTCCGGTAGTCTACCAGCAGATGAAGAACCCCACCTCTCCGCCTCTTCCAAGGGACGAGGGACCGTGCGGCAGAGTTTTCCGTTAACATGTTTTTTCGCCGGTCAACATGTCCGTTAAAGTTTAAATCTTCCGGACAAATTAGAAAAGTGCCGGTCAGAGGTCTTCTTTGTTATTTATTGAGCTTTAAAACAAATTGATAACGACTCGATATAATATATAAGAATAATAAACGGAGCCTCTCTTTTCCTCCCCCTCTTCTGACAGCCCAGCAGCTGATCTCTGAGCAGGAGACGTGGGGAGAGGGAACGTGGGGAAGGGAGGCGTGGGAGAGGGAGACGTGGGGAGAGGGAGAAGTGGGGAGAGGGAGACGTGGGGAGAGGGAGACGTGGGGAGAGGGAGGCGTGGGGAGAGGGAGACGTGGGGAGAGGGAGGCGTGGGGAGAGGGACGTGGGGAGAGGGAGACGTGGGGAGAGGGAGGCGTGGGGAGAGGGAGAGGTGGGGAGAGGGAGACGTGGGGAGAGGGAGGCGTGGGGAGGTGGGAGAGGAGACGTGGGGAGGGGACGTGGGGAAGGGAGACGGAGACGTGGGGAGAGGGAGGCGTGGGGAGAGGGAGACGTGGGAGAGGGAGAGGTGGGAGAGGGGACGTGGGGAGAGGGAGAGGTGGGGAGAGGGAGACGTGGGGAGAGGGAGACGTGGGGAGAGGGAGACGTGGGGAGAGGGAGGGTGGGAAGAGGGAGGCGTGGGGAGAGGAGGCGTGGGGAGAGGAGGCGTGGGGAGGGAGAAGTGGGAGAGGGAGAACGTGGGGAGAGGGAGGCGTGGGGAGAGGGAGGCGTGGGAGAGGGGCGTACAGACGGAGCCGTTTGCAGATCTATCCACCTCGGGACCCGTTATCGTTTGCGGGGTCCGTTTCTATCGTTTTGTTACGGCCTCGTGTAAACGGGGTCTAAGATAAAGTACTTGTTTGCGTTGCAGCAGCATAAAAAGACATTAGAGAAACTAAAAGACAAGAAATAAACAATCCAACATGTAAACGTCTCAATAGAAAAAAAATGACATTAACCTGTTCAGCCCTGAGCCTGTTTTCCAGGCCTCAGACTCGAAAAGGACATTCCCAGATCAAATGACCATATCTTCTCTTCTAAAAGGGTACATTAATAATCTTTTTCTCAAAGCAATGATAAACCTGTGAGCTGGATGTAGAAGAGTCAGAATCAATATAGAATTTTTTTATTGTAAAGTAAATTCAGATTGAACATAGTAAAAAAATGTAAATGAAAGTGTCCGTCCAAAAATAAAACATTACTTATAGTGAAAACCAGCCTTGAATGATGGGAGAGTAGACTAAAAGCTTTGGGAATCCAAACTATAACATATAATAAGTACCCTGTATCAAGATTGATGAAAACAAGTGACATTTGACCTTTTTAAGAGAGATTTAGAAAAAAAACCCACTTCTGGGGTCATTTGGGTGGATTTGTCGTTTCTCTGGAACCCATTGGTCGATTTTGATTATTAACATCTCTTTTGAACCGTTAAAGCCAATAGAATCAAAGGGACAAGTTCCACATACACTAAAAGCCAAGGATTCCTCCGTGAGACGTCAGAAAATGATCTCTGAGTCAAACAAACGTTTAGTTCAGCAGGATAATCTCCCATGTTAACACCACTTTATGATTTCTGAAGTTAAGCTAATGTTGGACTTTAAAGGAACTACAGCACGGTCACATGACTTCACGTCACCACCGCTAAGCTAAAGGAGGCTAATGTTGGGCTATAAAGGAACTACAGCACGGTCACATGACTTCACGTCACCACCGCTAAGCTAAAGGCTAATGTTGGGCTATAAAGGAACTACAGCACGGTCACATGACTTCACGTCACCACCGCTAAGCTAAAGGCGGCTAATGTTGGGCTATAAAGGAACTACAGCACGGTCACATGACTTCACGTCACCACCGCTAAGCTAAAGGGCTAATGTTGGGCTATAAAGGAACTACAGCACGGTCACATGACTTCACGTCACCACCGCTAAGCTAAAGGCGGCTAATGTTGGCTATAAAGGAACTACAGCACGGTCACATGACTTCACGTCACCACCGCTAAGCTAAAGGAGGCTAATGTTGGGCTATAAAGGAACTACAGCACGGTCACATGACTTCACGTCACCACCGCTAAGCTAAAGAGGCTAATGTTGGGCTATAAAGGAACTACAGCACGGTCACATGACTTCACGTCACCACCGCTAAGCTAAAGGCGGCTAATGTTGGGCTATAAAGGAACTACAGCACGGTCACATGACTTCACGTCACCACCTAAGCTAAAGGAGGCTAATGTTGGGCTATAAAGGAACTACAGCACGGTCACATGACTTCACGTCACCACCGCTAAGCTAAAGGCGGCTAATGTTGGGCTATAAAGGAACTACAGCACGGTCACATGACTTCACGTCACCACCGCTAAGCTAAAGGAGGCTAATGTTGGGCTATAAAGGAACTACAGCACGGTCACATGACTTCACGTCACCACCGCTAAGCTAAAGGGCTAATGTTGGCTATAAAGGAACTACAGCACGGTCACATGACTTCACGTCACCACCGCTAAGCTAAAGGGCTAATGTTGGGCTATAAAGGAACTACAGCACGGTCACATGACTTCACGTCACCACGCTAAGCTAAAGGAGGCTAATGTTGGGCTATAAAGGAACTACAGCACGGTCACATGACTTCACGTCACCACCGCTAAGCTAAAGGAGGCTAATGTTGGGCGTGATGATGTTTAGTCGTCTCATTTAGACACTTGTTAGCACCTCTGTTTTAAATCCACCAGTGGGGTATTTACTGACGTATTTGATGTCGTAGAACAAAATGTTAAAATCTCTGCAGCTTGTGTTAACCACAGACCTTATTTCACGATAACAACCAAAAACATCCAGAAACCATTGACCTCCAGACCAGGGGACAGGAAGTGAGGAAATGCTGAGTCATGTCAGAGTTCAGGATCTAGTTTTTTGTGAAGAAAAATGTTCAGGTCTGGCAGAATAAACATAAAATGTCCCCCTACATTTATTACAGTCTTTACACCAAGCAGACGTTAGATTGAAACTAAAAGAGTGTGTGTGTGTGTGTGTGTTGTGTGTTGTGTGTGTGTGTGTGTGTTGTGTGTGTGTGTGTGTGTGTGTGTGTGTGTGTGTGTGTGTGTGTGTGTGTGTGTGTGTGTGTGTGTGTGTGTGTGTGTGACTGTAGACGGATGGGTGGATAGTGAGGGAGGTGGATGCGTGGTGGAGAAGGTTTTAATAGAAAGACTAATACTCTGGGCATGAAAACCTGACAGGTCAATTACTAAGACACACACACACACACACACACCACACACACACCACACACACACACACCACACACACACACACACACACACACACACACACACACACCCACACCACACACACACACTGTACTGAAGGTGTAGGGAGCCTCCATTAATCTAGCGTTCAGAGCACAGGATCCTGAAGCAGTGGGGCTGAAAGTGTCCTACACTACAGGGTCTCAAACTGAGGCTCCGGACCCAAACAGGACGCTGCTCATTGGCTAGCTTCTGGCCAATCCTGCAAAGACAGTTCCAAAAAAAAACAGAGACGAGACATGAGGGACAGCAAGTTAACCAGAGAATAATAAGACATGACCGAACCTAAACTAAACACGGACTACAACTAAACACGGACTACAAACTAAACATGGACTACAAACTAAACATGGACTACAAACTAACACATGGACTACAAACTAAACATGGACTACAACTAACACGGACTACAACTAACACGGGACTACAAACTAAACACGGACTACAAACTAAACATGGACTACCAACTAAACACGGACTACAAACTAACACGGACTACAACTAAACATGGACTACAAACTAAACATGGACTACAAACTAAACATGGACTACAAACTAAACATGGACTACAAACTAAACACGGACTACAAACTAAACATGGACTACAAACTAAACATGGACTACAAACTAAACATGGCATTCCTTCTGTTGTTCCAGTTCTTGGTTTTCCATCCATTAGTTAAGTTCATCTTCACCCTCATCTTCATCAGCATTGCCTCCCAGATCTAATAACTCTTCCTTCTCCTCCTCACAACCATCCTTCAGTTTGAGCGTTTTGAGGTTTTCCTTTCTCAAGGCGTCCACCTCTCCCTCCTTCTCCTCCAGACAACACTGAGTCTGTAGTTTCACCTCCAGGTTGTCCTTTCTCAAGCGTCCACCTCTCCCTCCTTCTCCTCCAGACAACACTGAGTCTGTAGTTTCACCTCCAGGTTGTCCTTTCTCAAGGCGTCCACCTCTCCCTCCTTCTCCTCCAGACAACACTGAGTCTGTAGTTTCACCTCCAGGTTGTCCTTTCTCAAGGCGTCCACCTCTCCCTCCTTCTCCTCCAGACAACCCTGAGTCTGTAGTTTCACCTCCAGGTTGTCCTTTCTCAAGGCGTCCACCTCTCCCTCCTTCTCCTCCAGACAACCCTGAGTCTGTAGTTTCACCTCCAGGTTGTCCTTTCTCAAGGCGTCCACCTCTCCCTCCTTCTCCTCCAGACAACCCTGAGTCTGTAGTTTCACCTCCAGGTTGTCCTTTCTCAAGGCGTCCACCTCTCCCTCCTTCTCCTCCAGACAACACTGAGTCTGTAGTTTCACCTCCAGGTTGTCCCTCATCAAAGCCACTACCTCTCCCTCTTTCTCCTCAACACAACGCTCCTTCTGAAGTTGGAGTTCCTGGTTCTCCTTTCTCAAATCGGCCATCTCTCCCTCTTTCTCCTCAACCACCGCTCCTTCAGTTCTTTGAGCTCCTGGTTGGTCTTTAGTAAAGCAGCTATCTCTGCATCCTTCTCCTCAACACATCCTTCTCCTCAACACAAGATTCTTTGAGTTCTTTGAGATCCTGGTTCTCCTTTCTCAAGGCGGCCATCTCTTGTTCGGCCTTCTCGTTCGGCTTGAGGAGTTTTCCACATTTCAGATTCAGGACCCCACAGGCTACTCTCAAGACTCTCATCTCATATTCCGGACTTTCATTTTCACGCTGTGGCCAACTCCTCCCGTCTGACAGGCCTGATCCTGCATCCTGTGTCCTTTCTGTGTCCTGATGGACTTTCTAAAGCTGCTGGTTAGCTAACAGGGGCTAAATGTATGGTTGGACTTTAACGTCTGCAGGGTGGTGTTCACTTGTAAAGATGATCTGACTAAACAAGACGTGCAAATATCCCTAATGTTCGCTCGCCACAACACCTGTTTCTGCAAAGATCGGCCAACACATTCCTTTGACGATGTCATACGCAACACTTGGATAACCTTGATGATGATGATGTCATAGATTCCATTGATGATGTCATCAGAGCTCTGTTGTCACGGAGACCTACCTGGGTTACGAGTTGAACAGACAGGTATCTTAGCTTTGATCTCAGTCTGCAGGTAGCCTAGCAACCTGAGTTCTGTTTAACGAGATCATCTTCACAAGTGAGTGAACACCACTTTGGGGATTTCTGTGGAGTTAAAGTCCAAACAGTTAAGTTCTGGATGACATCATCAAAGGAATCTATGACATCATCATCCTCATCAAGGTTATCTAAGAGTTTCATCATCAAAGGAATCTATGACATCATCATCATCAAGGTTATCTAAGAGTTTCATCATCAAAGGAATCTATGACACATCATCATCAGGTTATCTAAGAGTTCCGTATGACATCATCAAAGGAATCTATGACATCATCATCCTCATCAAGGTTATCTAAGAGTTTCATCATCAAGGAATCTATGACATCATCATCATCAAGGTTATCTAAGAGTTCCGTATGACATCATCAAAGGAATCTATGATCATCATCATCATCAAGGTTATCTAAGTTCCATCATCAAAGGAATGTGTTGGTCGATCTTTGCAGAAACAGGTTTTGTGGCGAGCGAACTTTAGGATATTTGCTCGTCTTGCTTAGTCAGATAATCTCCAAGTGAACAGCATTTGGGGTTTCTGTGGAGTTAATAATAAATAATAATACATTTTATTTGTAAAGCACCTTTCATTGCTAAAAGTAATCCCAAAGTGCTACAAGGGGCGTAATAGAAGAAAAAGAGAAAGAAGCACACGTTTAAGTTTAAAGGTTTTTAGGTCTTTCTTAAAGGAGTCAGTGGCCTGTGTTAAAGTTAAAGTCCATCACATTTAGCCTCTGTTAGCTCAACAGCTGCTCTTTAGAGGAGTCCATCACAGACAGGATGCAGAACAGGACCTGCCAGACGGTGGGGATTAGTGACGAGCTGAGAGTCTTGAGAGTAGACTATGGAGTCCTGAAATGGAAATATGGAAAACTCCTCAAGCCACAGGAGAAGGCCAAACGAGAGATGGCCGCCTTGAGGAAGGAGAACCATGATCTCAGACGAGTGAAGAAACCTTGTGTTGAGGAGAAGGATGCAGAGACAGCTGCTTTACTAAAGACCAACCAGGAACTCAAAGAACTGAACAAGAGTGTTATGGAGGAGAAAGAGGGAGAGATGGTGGCTTTGATGAGGGAGAACCTGAAGGTAAAACTACAGACTCAGGGTTGTCTGGAGGAAAAGGAAGCAGAGATGGACGCGTTGAGAAAGGAAAACGGGGAACTGAAGGAACTGAAGGAACGATGTGTCGAGGAGAAGAAGAGTCATTAGATCTGGGAGGCAACGCTGATGAAGATGAGGGTGAAGATGATGAGGGAGAAAGTGACTTAAAGGAAGTCCACTTTAATTAGATTTATTTAGACGTCTGTAGGGTTTCCCTGGAGGGTTCGCCCGCGTCATGACAGGATCTGGGATTATTGGGCATTCCTTAATTCTATTGTCATGAAAAAAATAATGTAGTTTGAGGGGTTTTCACCTGGAAGCTCAGGTTTCCCAGCAATAATGGACTTTAAGTACATTTAAAAACTAAAAAAGATATCATTAAAATGTTAATATTTTAACACATGTATTTAATACTAAAGATATTACGATACTATGTGATTTATTCTGAAAAATATCCCAAAAATAAATCTAATTTATTGTTTGTAAATGTTTCATACTTTCATACTCTCCTGCTGATGTTCAGGTGTATATCAGTATGTAGTGTCTCTACTTTAAATAGTCCTCTCCTGCTGATGTTCAGGTATGTAGTGTCTCTACTTTAAAGAGTCCTCTCCTGCTGATGTTCAGGTGTATATCAGTATGTAGTGTCTCTACTTTAAAGAGTCCTCTCCTGCTGATGTTCAGGTGTATATCAGTATGTAGTGTCTCTACTTTAAAGAGTCCTCTCCTGCTGATGTTCAGGTGTATATCAGTATGTAGTGTCTCTACTTTAAAGAGTCCTCCCTGCTGATGTTCAGGTGTATATCAGTATGTAGTGTCTCTTCTTTAAAGAGTCCTCTCCTGATGATGTTCAGGTGTATATCAGTATTAGTGTCTCTACTTTAAAGAGTCCTCTCCTGCTGATGTTCAGGTGTATATCAGTATGTAGTGTATCTACTTTAAAGAGTCCTCTCCTGCTGATGTTCAGGTGTATATCAGTATGTAGTGTATCTACTTTAAAGAGTCCTCTCCTGCTGATGTTCAGGTGTATATCAGTATGTAGTGTCTCTACTTTAAAGAGTCCTCTCCTGCTGATGTTCAGGTGTATATCAGTATGTAGTGTCTCTTCTTTAAAGAGTCATCTCCTGCTGATGTTCAGGTGTATATCAGTATGTAGTGTCTCTACTTTAAAGAGTCCTCTCCTGCTGATGTTCAGGTGTATATCAGTATGTAGTGTCTCTACTTTAAAGAGTCCTCTCCTGCTGATGTTCAGGTGTATATCAGTATGTAGTGTCTCTACTTTAAAGAGTCCTCTCCTGCTGATGTTCAGGTGTATATCAGTATGTAGTGTCTCTACTTTAAAGAGTCCTCTCCTGCTGATGTTCAGGTGTATATCAGTATGTAGTGTCTCTACTTTAAAGAGTCCTCTCCTGCTGATGTTCAGGTGTATATCAGTATGTAGTGTCTCTACTTTAAAGAGTCCTCTCCTGCTGATGTTCAGGTGTATATCAGTATGTAGTGTCTCTACTTTAAAGAGTCCTCTCCTGCTGATGTTCAGGTGTATATCAGTATGTAGTGTCTCTACTTTAAAGAGTCCTCTCCTGCTGATGTTCAGGTGTATATCAGTATGTAGTGTCTCTACTTTAAAGAGTCCTCTCCTGATGTTCAGGTGTATATCAGTATGTAGTGTCTCTACTTTAAAGAGTCCTCTCCTGCTGATGTTCAGGTGTATATAAGTATGTAGTGTCTCTTCTTTAAAGAGTCCTCTCCTGATGATGTTCAGGTGTATATCAGTATGTAGTGTCTCTACTTTAAAGAGTCCTCTCCTGCTGATGTTCAGGTGTATATCAGTATGTAGTGTCTCTACTTTAAAGAGTCCTCTCCTGCGGATGTTCAGGTGTATATCAGTATGTATTGTCTCTACTTTAAAGAGTCCTCTCCTGATGATGTTCAGGTGTATATCAGTATGTAGTGTCTCTACTTTAAAGAGTCCTCTCCTGCTGATGTTCAGGTGTATATCAGTATGTAGTGTCTCTACTTTAAAGAGTCCTCTCCTGCTGATGTTCAGGTGTATATCAGTATGTAGTGTCTCTACTTTAAAGAGTCCTCTCCTGCTGATGTTCAGGTGTATATCAGTATGTAGTGTCTCTACTTTAAAGAGTCCTCTCCTGCTGATGTTCAGGTGTATATCAGTGTAGTGTCTCTACTTTAAAGAGTCCTCTCCTGCGGATGTTCAGGTGTATATCAGTATGTAGTGTCTCTACTTTAAAGAGTCCTCTCCTGCTGATGTTCAGGTGTATATCAGTATGTAGTGTCTCTACTTTAAAGAGTCCTCTCCTGATGATGTTCAGGTGTATATCAGTATGTAGTGTCTCTACTTAAAGAGTCCTCTCCTGCTGATGTTCAGGTGTATATCAGTATGTAGTGTCTCTACTTTAAAGAGTCCTCTCCTGCTGATGTTCAGGTGTATATCAGTATGTAGTGTCTCTACTTTAAAGAGTCCTCTCCTGCTGATCCTCAGTGTATATCAGTATGTAGTGTCTCTACTTTAAAGAGTCCTCTCCTGCTGATGTTCAGGTGTATATCAGTATGTAGTGTCTCTACTTTAAAGAGTCCTCTCCTGCTGATCCTCAGGTGTATATCAGTATGTAGTGTCTCTACTTTAAAGAGTCCTCTCCTGCTGATGTTCAGGTGTATATCAGTATGTAGTGTCTCTACTTTAAAGAGTCCTCTCCTGCTGATGTTCAGGTGTATATCAGTATGTAGTGTCTCTACTTTAAAGAGTCCTCTCCTGCTGATGTTCAGGTGTATATCAGTATGTAGTGTCTCTACTTTAAAGAGTCCTCTCCTGCTGATGGTCAGTGTATATCAGTATGTAGTGTCTCTACTTTAAAGAGTCCTCTCCTGCTGATGTTCAGGTGTATATCAGTATGTAGTGTCTCTAGTTTAAAGAGTCCTCTCCTGCTGATGTTCAGGTGTATATCAGTATGTAGTGTCTCTACTTTAAAGAGTCCTCTCCTGCTGATGTTCAGGTGTATATCAGTATGTAGTGTCTCTACTTTAAAGAGTCCTCTCCTGCTGATGTTCAGGTGTATATCAGTATGTAGTGTCTCTACTTTAAAGAGTCCTCTCCTGCTGATGTTCAGGTGTATATCAGTATGTAGTGTCTCTACTTTAAAGAGTCCTCTCCTGCTGACGTTCTGGTGTATATCAGTATGTAGTGTCTCTACTTTAAAGAGTCCTCTCCTGCTGATATTCAGGTGTATATCAGTATGTAGTGTCTCTACTTTAAAGAGTCCTCTCCTGCTGATTTTCAGGTGTATATCAGTATGTAGTGTCTCTACTTTAAAGAGTCCTCTCCTGCTGATGTTCAGGTGTATATCAGTATGTAGTGTCTCTACTTTAAAGAGTCCTCTCCTGCTGATGTTCAGGTGTATATCAGTATGTAGTGTCTCTACTTTAAAGAGTCCTCTCCTGCTGATGTTCAGGTGTATATCAGTATGTAGCGTCTCTACTTTAAGAGTCCTCTCCTGCTGATGTTCAGGTGTATATCAGTATGTAGCGTCTCTACTTTAAAGAGTCCTCTCCTGCTGATGTTCAGGTGTATATCAGTATGTAGTGTCTCTACTTTAAAGAGTCCTCTCCTGCTGATGTTCAGGTGTATATCAGTATGTAGTGTCTCTACTTTAAAGAGTCCTCTCCTGCTGATGTTCAGGTGTATATCAGTATGTAGTGTCTCTACTTTAAAGAGTCCTCTCCTGCTGATGTTCAGGTGTATATCAGTATGTAGTGTCTCTACTTTAAAGAGTCCTCTCCTGCTGATGTTCAGGTGTATATCAGTATGTAGTGTCTCTACTTTAAAGAGTCCTCTCCTGCTGATGTTCAGGTGTATATCAGTATGTAGTGTCTCTACTTTAAAGAGTCCTCTCCTGCTGATGGTCAGGTGTATATCAGTATGTAGTGTCTCTACTTTAAAGAGTCCTCTCCTGCTGATGTTCAGGTGTATATCAGTATGTAGTGTCTCTAGTTTAAAGAGTCCTCTCCTGCTGATGTTCAGTGTATATCAGTATGTAGTGTCTCTACTTTAAAGAGTCCTCTCCTGCTGATGTTCAGGTGTATATCAGTATGTAGTGTCTCTACTTTAAAGAGTCCTCTCCTGCTGATGTTCAGGTGTATATCAGTATGTAGTGTCTCTACTTTAAAGAGTCCTCTCCTGCTGATGTTCAGGTGTATATCAGTATGTAGTGTCTCTAGTTTAAAGAGTCCTCTCCTGCTGATGTTCAGGTGTATATCAGTATGTAGTGTCTCTACTTTAAAGAGTCCTCTCCTGCTGATGTTCAGGTGTATATCAGTATGTAGTGTCTCTACTTTAAAGAGTCCTCTCCTGCTGATGTTCAGTGTATATCAGTATGTAGTGTCTCTACTTTAAAGAGTCCTCTCCTGCTGATGTTCAGGTGTATATCAGTATGTAGTGTCTCTACTTTAAAGAGTCCTCTCCTGCTGATGTTCAGGTGTATCAGTATGTAGTGTCTCTACTTTAAAGAGTCCTCTCCTGCTGATGTTCAGGTGTATATCAGTATGTAGTGTCTCTACTTTAAAGAGTCCTCTCCTGCTGATGTTCAGGTGTATATCAGTATGTAGTGTCTCTAGTTTAAAGAGTCCTCTCCTGCTGATGTTCAGGTGTATATCAGTATGTATGTCTCTACTTTAAAGAGTCCTCTCCTGCTGATGTTCAGGTGTATATCAGTATGTAGTGTCCTACTTTAAAGAGTCCTCTCCTGCTGATGTTCAGGTGTATATCAGTATGTAGTGTCTCTACTTTAAAGAGTCCTCTCCTGCTGATGTTCAGGTGTATATCAGTATGTAGTGTCTCTACTTTAAAGAGTCCTCTCCTGCTGATGTTCAGGTGTATATCAGTATGTAGTGTCTCTACTTTAAAGAGTCCTCTCCTGCTGATGTTCAGGTGTATATCAGTATGTAGTGTCTCTACTTTAAAGAGTCCTCTCCTGCTGATGTTCAGGTGTATATCAGTATGTAGTGTCTCTCCTTTAACGAGTCGTCTCCTGCTGATATTCAGGTGTATCGTATGTAGTGTCTCTACTTTAAAGAGTCCTCTCCTGCTGATGTTCAGGTGTATATCAGTATGTAGTGTCTCCACTTTAAAGAGTCCTCTCCTGCTGATGTTCAGGTGTATATCAGTGTGTAGTGTCTCCACTTTAAAGAGTCCTCTCCTGCTGATGTTCAGGTGTATATCAGTATGTAGTGTCTCTACTTTAAAGAGTCCTCTCCTGCTGATGTTCAGGTGTATATCAGTATGTAGTGTCTCTACTTTAAAGAGTCCTCTCCTGCTGATGTTCAGGTGTATATCAGTATGTAGTGTCTCTACTTTAAAGAGTCCTCTCCTGCTGATGTTCAGGTGTATATCAGTATGTAGTGTCTCTACTTTAAAGAGTCCTCTCCTGCTGATGTTCAGGTGTATATCAGTATGTAGTGTCTCTACTTTAAAGAGTCCTCTCCTGCTGATGTTCAGGTATATCAGTATGTAGTGTCTCTACTTTAAAGAGTCCTCTCCTGCTGATGTTCAGGTGTATATCAGTATGTAGTGTCTCTCCTTTAACGAGTCGTCTCCTGCTGATATCAGGTGTATCAGTATGTAGTGTCTCTACTTTAAAGAGTCCTCTCCTGCTGATGTTCAGGTGTATATCAGTATGTAGTGTCTCCACTTTAAAGAGTCCTCTCCTGCTGATGTTCAGGTGTATATCAGTGTGTAGTGTCTCCACTTTAAAGAGTCCTCTCCTGCTGATGTTCAGGTGTATATCAGTATGTAGTGTCTCTACTTTAAAGAGTCCTCTCCTGCTGATGTTCAGGTGTATATCAGTATGTAGTGTCTCTACTTTAAAGAGTCCTCTCCTGCTGATGTTCAGGTGTATATCAGTATGTAGTGTCTCTACTTTAAAGAGTCCTCTCCTGCTGATGTTCAGGTGTATATCAGTATGTAGTGTCTCTACTTTAAAGAGTCCTCTCCTGCTGATGTTCAGGTGTATATCAGTATGTAGTGTCTCTACTTTAAAGAGTCCTCTCCTGCTGATGTTCAGGTGTATATCAGTATGTAGTGTCTCTAGTTTAAAGAGTCCTCTCCTGCTGATGTTCAGGTGTATATCAGTATGTAGTGTCTCTACTTTAAAGAGTCCTCTCCTACTGATGTTCAGGTGTATATCAGTATGTAGTGTCTCTACTTTAAAGAGTCCTCTCCTGCTGATGTTCAGGTGTATATCAGTATGCAGTGTCTCTACTTTAAAGAGTCCTCAGTCCTTATCATCACGTCTTTATCCTGACTCATGCATTGTAAATGAGGCGTTTGAGGACCCGATGCGTCTCTGATTTGAGGGACTTGCAGACTGACTCCGTGCTGAAAGCTTCATATTCGATGAAATCAATCAGCAGATAATGAGTCTGCGCTAATTCTGATGATCGATTGTCATCAAAGTCCCTCGTTCTCTTGATTGGAGTGTTTGCAGTTATTTAATGCAGTCATCAGTTTGAGGCGTTTGGCTTCTCTACCCACATGTTGGAAGGTTGTTTAAACTACATTACCCATAATCCCCAGCATGCTACCATGGTCCAACACGGAATATCAGTTCAATGAACGTAAAAACTAAGAAATAGTGTGTAGCAGGAATGTAGAGTTCACACTACCTAATCGTTTTTATAATAGGTCAACATTGGGATTAGGTTGTTTAAACTACATTACCCATAATCCCCAGCAGATGCTATAAAACACGGTGTAGAGTTGAGAAAGAGTTTGATCTTATTACAGATAACAGACATGTCAAAGGTTTTCATATCTTAATTCTGATCTATTCTGATAAACAATAGTACCGTGAAATCTGCAAAACAGTTTCAAACATTACATTTTGTTCCTATGTCATAAAGAAATATCAATTCAATGAACTCAAAAAATAAGAAAATGTTGCAGGAACTCAAAATATTGAAGTTAGTGAATTTATGTATTTATTTAGAGTTCACACTACTTAATCGTTTCTTTAAATGACCTGCTCAATGCAGACGATGTTTGATTATATATGTTGAAACATTGGAAAGTTAGGGTTAAGGTCAGGGTTACAATTTCGGCCCGTCCACACGGAGAATAACCGATTTCGAACCCAATCGATTTCAAAAAGTCTTCCGTCCACACGGATTCGGCTCAAGAAATGTGTCCATCCAAACGAAACCGCTCAAAACTGCTGGAGACGCTGTAGTACATATGCCAGGCCTGTAAGTGGCGCTGTACCTCCGCCACAAAATACACCAAAGCAGCGAATAAGACCCCGAGCATGGGCATAAACAAACACTAACATCTGTATCATGGCCAGTAGCGTCTGGAGCACGAACGCAACCCTGTGATCCGCCATTGTTGTTGTTGTTGTTGGCGAAACGCATCAGCAATGACGCGGGGGTGAGCAGGAGAGGTGGGGAGAGGCGGGGCTATGGCGTCATCGATTCAGGAAATGATCGTATATGGGGCGTACACACGGAGCCGCAAGCGTTTCGTTCTCGTGTGGACAAACCGTCTAAACGATAAAGAACTTTAGCGGATACAACTGACATCGTCTCCGTGTGGACGGGGCCTTAAAGTATCCCCAACATTTGCTATCTAAATAGCACAATGATTCTCAAGGTACATTTATTATAAGAGTTTTTTTTAAAAGTCAAAAAGCTCTCCTTTTGTTTTTGTTAGTTTAAAAACCCGATTTTAATAATTACTTGTGAAGATTGAAGCTCTGTCATTCACATACAGCAGTATCATCTTACAATCTGATATCAGAGTTTCAGATGCTCCCTCAGCCTCGATTGAAGACATATTTTAGGGCTCAGAAATGTGTTCTCAGCCCAAAGCATCGTCTGTCATCTCGCTGCTGTCTCTGTATCAGCTGCACAGCGTTAGTAAGAATAAATGGATGATCAGCAGCGTTTTAATCTCAGAGAGAGCCTCTGATTACAGAGTGTTCTGCAGGGGGGGGGGGGGGGGGGTCTCTGTGTTTTAACGCTCCGCTCCTTTAATGGATGGCAGTGTAATAATGTCCTTCCTGTAACAAGCCATTTAACGGCGGAGCCACTAAGCTCTGTTTGATGCGCTCATAAAGTCCTTCAATCAGCCGCCTGGACGCCTTCCAGAGAGAGAGACGCTCCTCCATCCATCGTAACCAGATTATAACGTTAGAGAATAACTTCATTACAACGAGGTCCAGAGGAGAGACGCTGAGACACTGAGACGCTGAGACGCTGAGTCTCCCCTTCAGATTCATCAGATAACGAACCTTTCTGACCACAGAGATACTGTAAAGCAAAGAGACTCAGTCAGACGCTCTTGTATCAGAGGGGGGAGGTAGTGGTAAATGAATGTAAATATTAACATCATTTAGTATTGCAAAAGAACGTAATTGCACGTTATCATAGAACATTATTAATAATAATAATATTGCACATGTTATATAGCAGCGAGCGTTTATAATGATGGTGATGGCTGATGTTTGTCTCCTTCAGAGCCCATGTGCTTCGACTGGGGGGAGTCCAGTGATCAGGGGGTCTCTGTGCTGGAGGGGGAGGTGGGCTGGCTGTCCTGCCCTCTCTTCTCTCACCCCTCCGTCTACAACTACTCCTCCACTCAGAGCGCTGGACACAACCTGTTCTGGTACCGCCTGCCGGAGGGCCACGACCTGGAGCAGCCCCTCGCCTATAGGTACATATACATGTATATATATCATTAGGTACCTTCAGTATTAACATCATGTAGTATTTCTGTTGGTCCCTGAAGGCAGCATGGAGAGGTCCCAGTTCAACAACAAAAACATTTCCCAAATGTAGGATTATTAAAGTACATCTTATCTTATTTCATCCCAATGGTAGACTACATCCATCTGATCATTCTCTGATGGTCCAGGCCAGACGTGTTTTATAACTGTGAAAAACCCCACAGATTACAGTTACTCAGGAAGGTACAGAGACGAATGTAGGATTACATGACACTTATTATACATTTCCACAATATATATCTAATCTCATATCATAATATTAATATTATAATGATATGTTTCCCAGCCTTGGTCCACAGTAGGTAAATGAAACCTTTCTTTCTCCTCCTTCAGCCTGTAGAGCGTCAGCATGGATTCTAACAGAGTGATTGAGACTCAGTGAGCGAGTGTTTTAATGATTTCCCGTCAGACAGGATGCATGGAGGCTCGTTAGCGTCAGCAGCTAACATCAGTTCTGGTTCTGGTGTGTTTGTGCAGCTCCAGAATCAGCAGAGACGGAGTCAGACTGTGGCTCCAGCCGAGCAGCGCCGCCGACACCGGACTCTACATCTGCATGCTGAGGTGAGAGACATCATCACACCTTTAGTTATCACTGTCATTAGCAGGTAAGAAACTCATGAAGAAACAATTAAAGGTCCCATGTCATGCTTTTCCGGTTATCACCCGTCCCCTTGTGTTATGAAGCTTTTTCTGCATGTGAACGGTCTGCAGAGTCACAAACCCTCAAGTACACCCTGTAGGGAGTAAAACTCTAACACAGAAAAGACCTGTCTATGCTGCCCCAGAACGCCTCGTTGGAGATCTTTTTTTTACATTGTTTTCTTCCGGGGCCTATTGACGTAACGAAGTCCAAATGGACACACAACACTCACTCAGCCTTATCTTTTCTCAGCCGCGGTGCTGCGCGGAGCTTCGCCGGCACACACAGTCACTCAGCCTGAGCTCCGCGGTGTGCGTGGAGCTCAGGCTGAGTGAGTGTGTGCGGAGCTCAGGCTGAGTGTGTGTGTGCGGAGCTCAGGCTGAGTGTGTGTGTGCGCAGAGCTCAGGCTGAGTGAGTGTGTGAAGCTCCGCGGGAGTGGGAGCTCCGCACACACACACTCAGCCTGAGCTCCGCGCACAACATCCAGCCTGAGCTCCGCGCACACACACACTCAGCACCGCGGATCTCAGACCCCACGCAGCAACCAGGGAACGACAGCAGTAACCCAGCTCACACTGTCCGCTCCTCGAGCCTCAAAGGGCGGAGCAGCGAGCCCCGCAACGTCCCGCCAACACGGCACCCAGACCCCACGCAGCATTTCATCTGTTTGTCATAGTAGTATTCGTTTATTTGTCCCCAAGGGGAAAATGGGTTGCAGCACATCACAAAGGCATTTCAAAAGATTAGACAATACGTCACTGACAACAACATAGACACAGATTAAAACGAACAGACATAAGAAAACAGATATCGGCAGACATGACAAGGGGGCCTAGGCCCTCATTTGCGAAATAGGGGGGACAGGGCCAGACCAGCTGGGTAAACAGTGCGTCCTCGCCATCATTGATTCAGGAGTTTGATGGCTTGTGGGACGAAAGACAGCCTAGATCTGTTCTTTTTGAACAGAGTGGCACGATATCTCCGCCCGGATGGCAACAGTTCAAAGTAAGAGGCACGTGGGTGCCTCAGGTCACTCACATATTGTGTGCCAATTTTAAAACTCTGTCCTTATATAAGCATTCTATATTAGCAAATGAGATTCCTGTCAATTACTGGACAATGTTACGGCCCTCTGACTGACTTTGTCTGTGCCTCAGTGGCGTTGCCGAACCAGCATAAGATGCCGAAGGAGAGCACACTTTCAATAAAAGCATGATAAAACATCTTAACCATTCTGTTGCCGACATTAAAAGACAATAATTTACGTAAAAAAAACATTCTTTGTTGAGACTTGGCATTTATTTTCTCAGACCAAACATCCCATCTGAGCTTGTGGTCAAGCACGACACCAAGATATTTGTACTGAGTGACACATTGAATGGGCTCGCTATTTAAAAGAGTAGGGTTGGGCGATTGTGCTATTCTAAAATCAATTTCCATCTCCTTTGTTTTTGAGGTGTTTAGAAGCAGGTTTGACTTCTCACACCAGTTAATAAAGAAGTCAAGGATAGGCCCATGCTCCTCTTCCTCATCAAATAGGAGGCTGACCAGGGCCGTATCATCTGCATACTTAATAAAGTGCCTGTTGGGAAAAGTGCTAGTGCAGGAGTTGGTGTATAAAATAAACAAAAGGAGGATAAGACACATCCCTGGGGTGAGCCTATCCAGGTAGTTATTGTGTCAGAAAGTGCCATGCCTATTTTGACCTGCTGAGTTCTACAGCTGAGGAAGTCAACAATCCAGGAGATCAGACCAGGTTCAAGTGAGAATTCTTCAGTTAAATATTTGCTAAAATACTTGGCTTGATGGTGTTAAAAGCCGATGAGAAGTCGGCAAATAGAATCTTTACATGGGCTTTTGGCTTCTCGAGGTGAGTGTGCAGAAGATGCAAGAGGGTTGCGATAGCATCTTCCACCCCTCTAGATGCCTGATATGCAAATTGCAAGGGATCTAAGAGGTGCTGCGTTTGTGAGATTAAATACCTCTTAACTAAACGCTCAAAACATTTCATTACCAGTGAAGTGAGTGCTATAGGCCGAAAGTCATTGGGCTCACTGGGCCTGGGGATTTTAGGCACTGGAATAATTGTGGATGTTTTCCAAAGAGAAGGGACTTTTTGCAGATTAAGGGAGGACCTAAAAATGTCTGTAAATACAGGTGCAAGTTGTTCTGCACAGTGTTTTAAAACAGCTCCTTCAATATTATCGGGGCCAGGGCTTTTTCGTGTATTACACTTCCTGAAGAGATGGATGACTTCTGACTCCTCAATAGTCATACTAGAGGGGAGGGGGAGAGGATGGAGGGGAATGACAGTGTCAGCCTCTATACTGTTGCTACTCTCAAACCGGCAGAAGAAGGTGTTCAAATGATTTGCCGTCTCCCTTCCCTCACCACTGATCAAGACAGGAGACGGTTTTCCCCTGCCCTTATGTGGAGCATTCGTCATGTTTTTAATTCCCTGCCATGCTTCTCTGGGATTACCAGAGGCCAGAGCTGCCTCCAACTTCTCCTTATAGCTATACTTGTCTAACTGTATTTGTCTTTTAATATCTCTCTGTATGTCTCTCCTAGCAGACTCATCCTGGTTTTTATACGCTTTTTTCTTCAGAATAATCAGCTTCTTTAAACTGTGAGACACCCAGGGCTTGTCATTAGAATATATTTTGAAAGACTATAAAAATCAATATAACTAGACACTGTCCCAACCCGTTCATTAATATCGGGGGTATCGAATGTTTCCCACTGTGTGCAGTCAAAGCATCCCTGCAGAGCCATAATGCTGTCCTTATTCCACATTTTGACAGTCTTAACTTGAGGTTTCTCCCTCTCAAGTAGCCTCCGATAGACAGGGCGTAGGTGGACTACACTGTGGTCAGATGTCCCAAGTGGTGGAAGCGGGGATGCAGTGTAAGCGCCCTTAACAGTTCCAAAGCACATATCCAGAGTCTTTTCCTTCCTAGTGTGGCAGTCAACGTACTGGTAGTAGGTACGCAGGGATTTTTTAACGGACAGTTATTAAAATCTCCTAGAAAGAATTTCGGCGTCAGGAGAAAGTGATTCAAGTCTCTGAGAGAGATTAAAAATGATTTCGGTGGCTTTGGGTGTATGTACACCACAGTGAAGAATAATTGAGGAAACTCCCTGGGAAGATAGAATGGTCGTAGAGAGACACACAGCAGTTCTATGTCCGGAGTGCACAATTGCTCTCTTATCACCACTGCCCGACACTCGTCCCTGATGAGAAGACAGACTCCGCCCCCGCGTACCTTCTCGGTGATGATCGGGTCTCGGTCGGTTCTAAACGCCGAGAACCCGGAAGGCTCCACTACACTGGACTCGATGTGTTATCCAGCCAGTGATCGCTAAGACACATGCATCCCGATATTCATGCAGGTAGCGGGTGTGGCTGACAGCTCGTCCGTCTTTGCTCTCAGGGACTGCGCATTAATGAGTAGAGCGGTAGGCAGAGGGAGTTTATTTCCTAACCTTGTCAGCCGGTGACGGGTGCCGCCTTTGCATCCGCGTTTTCGCTTTGTGCGAGCGGTAGAAGGGTCCTTTTTATTACTGGTGTCATTTCCTGGTTGCTAACAAACACCATTGTAACACATAATCACTGATGTTCCGCTGTAACGGTGGGGGACTCATCAGAACAGAGTGGCGAGCTGACCAATCAGAGCACAGTGGGCTCACAGGGAGGGGGGGGGGGGGGGGGCAGGAGCTCCAACAAGCGTGTAGGACAGAGAGTGAATACACAGACTATACAGAGATGCTGTGAGAAGCCAATGTGAGTTTGGAACATTGAACAATGTAAATCTATTCTAGTAGACCTCAACAATGGAACTATGATCAGTAGAAATGGCCATGAGACATGGGACCTTTAATTAAATAAAATGAAATACAAATAAAATAAAGTAACAAAAAGTTAAGCTAGTTAAATTAATTAATTAAATATATTAAAGTAGAGCCATCATTAAATTAAATTAACATTAAATTAATTAAATAAAAACATTTGTGTTTATTCATATAAACTTGTTGAGGTAAATGAGGTATTTGTTTTAGTTAGTGTTAGTTTCAGAGTTAGTGAGTGAGACACAAACGGGGCTAAACGTGGTTTATTTCAACAGCCCAGTGCGCTCTGCTTTCACTTCCTGTGTGGTCAGAATTCACTTCCTGTTTCCTGTCTGACGCACTCAGCTCTCACGGGTAAAATGACTGTTCAGAACACGTGGAACGTTTCTCCCCACTGTGACCTCATTCTGGACCAACAGGGACACAACGCTGAGAGACTTTTATTTTGAAAGACAGAAAGGAAATGTCGTTTTTTTAATTGTGCAGTGAATAAATAACACATGGTTGTTCCAGAAGAGGCATGTTTTTCAGAATAAAAGCCCCACAGAGTTACTTTACTGTTAGCCTCTGCATGCGCCAAGCTCAAAATACCCAGCTTTGCAGCATTAATTACTATGGTATAACATTAAAACTGATGCCCCGCCCCCGCCCCCGCCTCCGACGTAAGCGTGACGTATGCGGTGCTTGCTTTCTAGACCGACAACTTTTTGGTGCTTGAAACGAACCGGATTCCGGAGCTTATACCTCATTCACACCAACGCGGTTCCAGGGCCGGTTCGGAGCTGGAGCTTGAAAAGCACCGGTGTTCCTGTTCACACCGCAGCGGAGCCGCCTCTAAGATCCGGAATCCGGTTCGTTTCAAGCACCAAAAAGTTGTCGGTCTAGAAAGCAAGCACCGCATACGTCACGCTTACGTCGGATCTGGGCTGTGTCCAAATAACACGCGACATCCGCCTTTCCGCCAGCTTCAACATGATCTGTGGAAATAACATTGAGAATCAGTTTTAATGTTATACCATAGTAATTAATGCTGGAAAGCTGGGTATTTTGAGCTTGGCGCATGCAGAGGCTAACAACAGCTAGCTCTAACGCCAGCAAATAGGACGTATATTTACCTTCTTTCTCCTACGGAATCGTTGTTGAAGTTGATGGTGATGATTGTAAAGAACTTTTGAATGTAGCATGTAACGACTGTAAAGTTGGTAGTAAAGTCGTCCCATTTCTTCCATTTCGTTTCGACAGAGCAAACGAGTAGCGCTTCAATACAATCGGCCATTGTTGTTGTTGTCGATGTGAGGGGTTTCCGCGCGGTTTGGCTTTATGAAGCAGGCACGCAAACGGTTACGTCATGACGCAAACGGTTACGTCATGACGCAAACGGTTACGTCATGACGCAAACGGTTACGTCATGGCGCAAACGGTTACATCATGACGCAAACGGTTACGTCATGGCGCAAACGGTTACGTCATGACGCAAACGGTTACGTCATGGCGCAAACGGTTACGTCATGTCGCAAACGGTTACGTCATGGCGCAAACGGTTACGTCATGACGCAAACGGTTACGTCATGGCGCAAACGGTTACGTCATGGCGCAAACGGTTACGTCATGGCGCAAACGGTTACGTCATGACGCAAACGGTTACGTCATGACGCAAACGGTTACGTCATGACGCAAACGGTTACGTCATGGCGCAAACGGTTACGTCATGACGCAAACGGTTACGTCATGGCGCAAACGGTTACGTCATGACGCAAACGGTTACGTCATGGCGCAAACGGTTACGTCATGTCGCAAACGGTTACGTCATGGCGCAAACGGTTACGTCATGACGCAAACGGTTACGTCATGGCGCAAACGGTTACGTCATGACGCAAACGGTTACGTCATGACGCAAACGGTTACGTCATGGCGCAAACGGTTACGTCATGGCGCAAACGGTTACGTCATGGCGCAAACGGTTACGTCATGGCGCAAACGGTTACGTCATGGCGCAAACGGTTACGTCATGGCGCAAACGGTTACGTCATGGCGCAAACGGTTACGTCATGGCGCAAACGGTTACGTCATGGCGCAAACGGTTACGTCATGGCGCAAACGGTTACGTCATGGCGCAAACGGTTACGTCATGGCGCAAACGGTTACGTCATGGCGCAAACGGTTACGTCATGACGCAAACGGTTACGTCATGACGCAAACGGTTACGTCATGACGCAAACGGTTACGTCATGAAACGGAGGAGGGAGAGGAGGGAGAGGGGGGAGAGGAGGAGAGAGGAGGAGAGGAGAGGGGGGAGAGAGAGGAGGGGGGAGGGAGAGGAGGGGAGAGGAGAGGGGGGAGAGGAGAGGAGAGGGGGGAGAGGGGGGAGAGGAGAGGGGGGGGAGAGGGGGAGAGGAGGGGAGAGGAGAGGGGGGAGAGGGGGGAGAGGAGAGGAGAGGGGGAGAGGAGGGAGAGGGGGGAGAGGAGGGAGACAGGTGAGGCTGATTCAGGAGCACAGACACACTCACAACTATAAACCGAAAATCAATAAATAAACAAGTGTCAGTGTTTTTCATATTGGATATGGGATGTTTTTGGTTATGGCCATGTTCTCATGATGTTATGATTATTTAAATGTATACAGTTCTGTTTCATATGGGTGTTTCCATAGATCTAGTCTCTTTATTTCCCCCTCAAAGTGCACCAGATTGATGCATGCTGTTATGGTTACTGTCCGTCTCTCCTCAGGAACAAGACGTCATGCAGTAAGATGGCGATGCGTCTCTCCGTCCTGCGGCCCAGCGAGGTGCTCCGCGCCAACGACTGCGACCCCCCGTCGCCTGGGAATCGACCCGGCAGGTAATCCCCTTCCAGATGGGAGGGACCATGGACTGCCCCGACCTGAAGGAGGCCGGCAAGATGGCCGACAACAACACCACCTCCGTCACCTGGTACAATGTGAGGGAATAATAACACCCAGTATTCAATGTTTACTTCAGATTAGCTCCACGTCAGAAATGATCATGCTTGTCATATGTCTCTCTCCATAGAGGCTGAATCATCATGTTAATCACATAGCTATCATATGCCTCAAACAGTCCTGATGCTCTTCTAGGTAATCAGACATCCTGTCATGTTCACAGCTACAGTTGGGATACCTTTGTTAGCATGTTGCTCTCATACTGGAAGAGACATTCAGTGTTTTCCCAACATAGTGAAATATGCTTAAAGGTCCCCTATCATCCTCTTCTTCATCAATACATCACAGGTCTCAGATATATCCAGAGCCTGTCTCTGATTGGCTGAAACACCAAACAGATCATTGCAGCATTACCCATAATCCCCTCTGTTTCAGCCCTGTTTCCAAAGTGCTGATTCTCTGTCTGTTACTTTAGATGAAAATAAGGAGCCCCTCCCCACGCCCCTCTGAGAGACATTTGGTTACAAAGAACTCAATGGTGCTCTAGGAGGAGATTCAGGTGATAAGGGGGGGGGGGGTTACCTTGGTTGCTGATTGGCTAATGGTTACACAAGACAAAACATCGTGATGACATCATAAGTGGCCAAAATCTGATCAGCTCATTTTCAGACAGGTTTTTATAGAAATGGATCAGGAGAAAAAGAGAGAATCTTTGTTCCTGAAACTTTCAGAGTCTCTTTACACAGAGGGGACACATGTTGATGTAGAAGAGACATGAAGAAGAGGGGACACATGTTGATGTAGAAGAGACATGAAGAAGAGGGGACACATGTTGATGTAGAAGAGACATGAAGAAGAGGGGACACATGTTGATGTAGAAGAGACATGAAGAAGAGGGGACACATGTTGATGTAGAAGAGACATGAAGAAGAGGGGACACATGTTGATGTAGAAGAGACATGAAGAAGAGGGGACACATGTTGATGTAGAAGAGACATGAAGAAGAGGGGACACATGTTGATGTAGAAGAGACATGAAGAAGAGGGGACACATGTTGATGTAGAAGAGACATGAAGAAGAGGGGACACATGTTGATGTAGAAGAGACATGAAGAAGAGGGGACACATGTTGATGTAGAAGAGACATGAAGAAGAGGGGACACATGTTGATGTAGAAGAGACATGAAGAAGAGGGGACACATGTTGATGTAGAAGAGACATGAAGAAGAGGGGACACATGTTGATGTAAGAAGAGACATGAAGAAGAGGGGACACATGTTGATGTAGAAGAGACATGAAGAAGAGGGGACACATGTTGATGTAGAAGAGACATGAAGAAGAGGGGACACATGTTGATGTAGAAGAGACATGAAGAAGAGGGGACACATGTTGATGTAGAAGAGACATGAAGAAGAGGGGACACATGTTGATGTAGAAGAGACATGAAGAAGAGGGGACACATGTTGATGTAGAAGAGACATGAAGAAGAGGGGACACATGTTGATGTAGAAGAGACATGAAGAAGAGGGGACACATGTTGATGTAGAAGAGACATGAAGAAGAGGGGACACATGTTGATGTAGAAGAGACATGAAGAAGAGGGGACACATGTTGATGTAGAAGAGACATGAAGAAGAGGGGACACATGTTGATGTAGAAGAGACATGAAGAAGAGGGGACACATGTTGATGTAGAAGAGACATGAAGAAGAGGGACACATGTTGATGTAGAAGAGACATGAAGAAGAGGGGACACATGTTGATGTAGAAGAGACATGTGTCCCCTCTGTGTAAAGAGAGAGTCTCTTTACACAGAGGGGACACGTGTTGATGTAGAGAAGACATTTTGCATCATAGGTGACTCTTTAAAGCTCAGTTGTTTAAACTCTGTGTCTCTGTGATGTCAGAAATGTAAGCGCCCCGTTCGTTGGGGGTAACCGGCAGGTGAGGGGCGTCAGCCTGAGGGTCCACATCATGATTGGGACCTACGAGGGTCTGTACTTCTGCACCGTGAGCTACCAGAGAGGAAGACCCCTCAACTTCACCCGCAGCATCAACCTCAGCGCCGTCTGTGAGACACCTATACTACATATATACTGTATATATACTGTGTGTATTTATACTACATGTGTACAAAGGTGGGAAGTAGTGGAGTACATACTTTGTTACTGTACTTAAGTACATTTTTCTGGTATCAGTACTTTACTCCACTACTTATTTTTCTGACAACTTTCTACTTCTTACATTTTCCTTTAGTCTGAATGTGTGTTTGGTGCGTGATCATTATTATTTAGAGTCATTGCGTGCCTATTGATTTGAACACGATCCGTGTATCCATCATTTCCTGCTCTTCTCTAAAGAACACACCCATCACACACACCATCACACACACCCTCACACACACACACACACACCATCACACACACCATCACACACACACACCACACCATCACACACACCATCACACAACACACACACACATCACACACCATCACACACACACACACACACCATCACACACACCATCACACACACACACACACACATCACACACACCATCACACACACCATCACACACACCAACACACACACTAACACACTCACCATCACACACACCATCACACACACATCACACACACCATCACACACCCTCCCACACACACCACAACACACACCCCACTAACACACACACCAACACACACAACACACAAAACACACACATACACTACACACACACCAACACACACACCACACACACAACACCACACCACAGCACACAAACACACACCAACACACACCAACACACACACAAACACACACACACTAACACACACACCACCAGTACACAAACACACACCACCACACCTCCAACACACACCCAACACACACCCACTAACACACACACCAACACACACACCAACACAAACACACATACACTAACACACCACACACACACACACCAACACACACAAAACACACACACTAACACCACACCACCAGCACACAAACACACACCAACACACACTAACACACACACCACCAACACACACACTAAAGACACACACCACTAACACACACAACACACACACCACACACACACCACCAACACACACACAAACACATACCAACACACACACTAACACACACCAAGACACACACTAACAACACACACCACCAACACACACACCAACACACACACTAACACACACACCACTAACACACACCAACACACCAACACACACTCTAACACACACACACACCAACACACACACCAACACGCACACCACCAACACACACACAAACACATACCAACACACACACTAACACACACCAAGACACCACTACACACACACAACACCAACACACACACTAACACACACACCACTAACACACACACCAACACACCAACACACCAACACACACTCTAACACACACACACACAACACCACACCAACACGCACACCAACACACACAAAACACACACACCATCACACACAAACACACACACCAACACACACACACACCAACAACACACCACACACACACCAACACACACACAACACACACACACAC
>JAAKFY010000351.1:7500-28086 GCA_011823955.1 Dissostichus mawsoni
ATGTAAAAAAAGTATCCGAAAATAGTGTCTCATAACGCGGGTAGAGTCCCCTGTCAACTCCCCTGTCATTCCTCCAGAGTCACATTTGTCAGAGAAAACTTTTTTTGAGAACCAGGCAAGAGTGGTGAAAATGTAAAAAAAGTATCCGAAAATAGTGTCTCATAACGCGGGTAGAGTCCCCTGTCGACTCCCCTGACATTCATCCAGAGGCACATTTGTCAGACAAAAGTTTTTTGAGAACCAGGCAAAAGGGTTGAAAATGTAAAAAATGTATCCGAAAATAGTGTCTCATGAGGCGGATAGGGTCCCCTGTCAACTCCCGTTACATTCCTCCAGAGGCACATTTGTCAGAGTCAACTTTTGTGAGAACCAGGCTGGGGGGTCTTGAGGCACAAAATATGGCTGACCCAAAGTGCTTGGTGAGCGGACACTTCACCTCCGCGTTTGCAGACAGCCGTTTATTTTCAGAGTATGGCCAAAAACCGGGTTTCCGATTTCGTGCAGACGGTAGTCTGATATGTATGAATGAATTTTTTGGACAGAGTAGGGGAAATGAAAGCCCGGACCCTTTTCCCCTTCTCCGTTGCAACGTACAACGGAGAAGGGGAAAAAGCGCCGAAGGGTTGAGCTTTTCATTTCCCCTTCTCCGTGGGCACTCAGTCATTTTTTCAGACTTTTTTCAAAACTTCATTTTTGATTATTTTAAGATATAATTAACCATTTTCTTCACTTTTTTCTTCTTTCCACGGGTGGGGGACCATGGCAGGCAGCCTATGAACACCGAAATTCGGCCTGGAACCTCCAGGATATTTGGGCTAAGCTCCATAAACTGACAGAATCACCCAGAAATGTCACTTTCCTACCCCAGAAATATATCATACAAATACATTTAATTAGTATGGGACTTCCAGGGAACATAACAGCTATTAAAAAGCCAGGAAAATAGCTTGGATCCTGGGTAAACCATGTGTACAGGGTGTGGGAATTACAGGTCACATAAAAGCTATTAAAAAGCCAGGGAAATAGCTTGGATCCTGGGTAGCCGTGTGTGTACAGTGTGCGTGGGACTGCCAGGGCGCAAAACAGCTATTAAAAAGCCAGGGAAATAGCTTGGATCCTGGGTAAACTGTGTGTATAGTGTGCGTGGGACTGCCAGGGCGCAAAACAGCTATTAAAAAGCCAGGGAAATAGCTTGGATCCTGGGTAAAATGTGTGTACAGTGTGCGTGGGACTGCCAGGGTGCAAAACAGCTATTACAAAGCCAGGGAAATAGCTTGGATCCTGGGTAAAATGTGTGTACAGTGTGCGTGGGACTGCCAGGGCGCAAAACAGCTATTAAGAAGCCAGAGAAATAGCTTGGATCCTGGGTAAAATGTGTGTACAGTGTGTGGGACTGCCAGGGCGCAAAACAGCTATTACAAAGCCAGGGAAATAGCTTGGATCCTGGGTAAAATGTGTGTACAGTGTGTGGGACTGCCAGGGCGCAAAACAGCTATTACAAAGCCAGGGAAATAGCTTGGATCCTGGGTAAACTGTGTGTACAGTGTGCGTGGGACTGCCAGGGCGCAAAACAGCTATTAAAAAGCCAGGGAAATAGCTTGGATCCTGGGTAAAATGTGTGTACAGTGTGTGGGACTGCCAGGGCGCAAAACAGCTATTAAGAAGCCAGGGAAATAGCTTGGATCCTGGGTAAAATGTGTGTACAGTGTGTGGGACTGCCAGGGCGCAAAACAGCTATTACAAAGCCAGGGAAATAGCTTGGATCCTGGGTAAAATGTGTGTACAGTGTGTGGGACTGCCAGGGCGCAAAACAGCTATTACAAAGCCAGGGAAATAGCTTGGATCCTGGGTAAACTGTGTGTACAGTGTGCGTGGGACTGCCAGGGCGCAAAACAGCTATTAAAAAGCCAGGGAAATAGCTTGGATCCTGGGTAAAATGTGTGTACAGTGTGTGGGACTGCCAGGGCGCAAAACAGCTATTAAGAAGCCAGGGAAATAGCTTGGATCCTGGGTAAAATGTGTGTACAGTGTGTGGGACTGCCAGGGCGCAAAACAGCTATTACAAAGCCAGGGAAATAGCTTGGATCCTGGGTAAACTGTGTGTACAGTGTGCGTGGGACTGCCAGGGCGCAAAACAGCTATTAAAAAGCCAGGGAAATAGCTTGGATCCTGGGTAAAATGTGTGTACAGTGTGCGTGGGACTGCCAGGGCGCAAAACAGCTATTACAAAGCCAGGGAAATAGCTTGGATCCTGGGTAAAATGTGTGTACAGTGTGCGTGGGACTGCCAGGGCGCAAAACAGCTATTAAGAAGCCAGAGAAATAGCTTGGATCCTGGGTAAAATGTGTGTACAGTGTGTGGGACTGCCAGGGCGCAAAACAGCTATTACAAAGCCAGGGAAATAGCTTGGATCCTGGGTAAACTGTGTGTACAGTGTGCGTGGGACTGCCAGGGCGCAAAACAGCTATTAAAAAGCCAGGGAAATAGCTTGGATCCTGGGTAAAATGTGTGTACAGTGTGTGGGACTGCCAGGGCGCAAAACAGCTATTACAAAGCCAGGGAAATAGCTTGGATCCTGGGTAAACTGTGTGTACAGTGTGCGTGGGACTGCCAGGGCGCAAAACAGCTATTAAAAAGCCAGGGAAATAGCTTGGATCCTGGGTAAAATGTGTGTACAGTGTGTGGGACTGCCAGGGCGCAAAACAGCTATTAAGAAGCCAGGGAAATAGCTTGGATCCTGGGTAAAATGTGTGTACAGTGTGTGGGACTGCCAGGGCGCAAAACAGCTATTACAAAGCCAGGGAAATAGCTTGGATCCTGGGTAAACTGTGTGTACAGTGTGCGTGGGACTGCCAGGGCGCAAAACAGCTATTAAAAAGCCAGGGAAATAGCTTGGATCCTGGGTAAAATGTGTGTACAGTGTGCGTGGGACTGCCAGGGCGCAAAACAGCTATTACAAAGCCAGGGAAATAGCTTGGATCCTGGGTAAAATGTGTGTACAGTGTGCGTGGGACTGCCAGGGCGCAAAACAGCTATTAAGAAGCCAGAGAAATAGCTTGGATCCTGGGTAAAATGTGTGTACAGTGTGTGGGACTGCCAGGGCGCAAAACAGCTATTACAAAGCCAGGGAAATAGCTTGGATCCTGGGTAAAATGTGTGTACAGTGTGTGGGACTGCCAGGGCGCAAAACAGCTATTACAAAGCCAGGGAAATAGCTTGGATCCTGGGTAAACTGTGTGTACAGTGTGCGTGGGACTGCCAGGGCGCAAAACAGCTATTAAAAAGCCAGGGAAATAGCTTGGATCCTGGGTAAAATGTGTGTACAGTGTGTGGGACTGCCAGGGCGCAATACAGCTATTAAGAAGCCAGGGAAATAGCTTGGATCCTGGGTAAAATGTGTGTACAGTGTGTGGGACTGCCAGGGCGCAAAACAGCTATTACAAAGCCAGGGAAATAGCTTGGATCCTGGGTAAACTGTGTGTACAGTGTGCGTGGGACTGCCAGGGCGCAAAACAGCTATTAAAAAGCCAGGGAAATAGCTTGGATCCTGGGTAAAATGTGTGTACAGTGTGCGTGGGACTGCCAGGGCGCAAAACAGCTATTACAAAGCCAGGGAAATAGCTTGGATCCTGGGTAAAATGTGTGTACAGTGTGCGTGGGACTGCCAGGGTGCAAAACAGCTATTAAGAAGCCAGAGAAATAGCTTGGATCCTGGGTAAAATGTGTGTACAGTGTGTGGGACTGCCAGGGCGCAAAACAGCTATTACAAAGCCAGGGAAATAGCTTGGATCCTGGGTAAAATGTGTGTACAGTGTGTGGGACTGCCAGGGCGCAAAACAGCTATTACAAAGCCAGGGAAATAGCTTGGATCCTGGGTAAACTGTGTGTACAGTGTGCGTGGGACTGCCAGGGCGCAAAACAGCTATTAAGAAGCCAGGGAAATAGCTTGGATCCTGGGTAGCCATGTGTGTACAGTGTGTGGGACTGCCAGGGCGCAAAACAGCTATTAAGAAGCCAGGGAAATAGCTTGGATCCTGGGTAGCCATGTGTGTACAGTGTGCGTGGGACTGCCAGGGCGCAAAACAGCTATTACAAAGCCAGGGAAATAGCTTGGATCCTGGGTAAACTGTGTGTACAGTGTGCGTGGGACTGCCAGGGCGCAAAACAGCTATTAAAAAGCCAGGGAAATAGCTTGGATCCTGGGTAAAATGTGTGTACAGTGTGCGTGGGACTGCCAGGGCGCAAAACAGCTATTACAAAGCCAGGGAAATAGCTTGGATCCTGGGTAAAATGTGTGTACAGTGTGCGTGGGACTGCCAGGGCGCAAAACAGCTATTAAGAAGCCAGAGAAATAGCTTGGATCCTGGGTAAAATGTGTGTACAGTGTGTGGGACTGCCAGGGCGCAAAACAGCTATTAAAAAGCCAGGGAAATAGCTTGGATCCTGGGTAAAATGTGTGTACAGTGTGTGGGACTGCCAGGGCGCAAAACAGCTATTAAGAAGCCAGGGAAATAGCTTGGATCCTGGGTAAAATGTGTGTACAGTGTGTGGGACTGCCAGGGCGCAAAACAGCTGTTAAAAAGCGGGGGAGAAGAGCTTGGATCCTGGGTACAATTGAAGCAGAGTGCACCCAGAGAGCCGGCGGGCGATGCTGCATTTTCGACCCGGGAATAAGTGTTCAAAGGCCGGGTAAAGTTGGTTGAAATACACCCCTGGATGGATGTTATGTGTGGTCAATATTATGCCACAACCAGGGTGTGTACAAGCAACGGAAATAGCTTGGATCCTGGGTAAAATTGAAGCAGAGTGCACCCAGAGAGCCGGCGC
Source organism: Dissostichus mawsoni (assembly GCA_011823955.1). Lineage (NCBI taxonomy): Eukaryota > Metazoa > Chordata > Actinopteri > Perciformes > Nototheniidae > Dissostichus > Dissostichus mawsoni. The sequence goes on from JAAKFY010000351.1 coordinate 12,328, forward strand.
GCGCAGCTGCCTTTTCGACCCGGGAATAAGTGTTCAAAAGGCCGGGTAAAGTTGGTTGAAATACACCCCTGGATGGATGTTATGTGTGGTCAATATTATGCCACAACCAGGGTGCGTCACTGCCATATACAAGCCAGGGAAATAGCTTGGATCCTGGGTAAAATGTGTGTTCCGTGTGCGTGGGACTGCCAGGGCGCAAAACAGCTATTAAAAAGCCAGGGAAATAGCTTGGATCCTGGGTAAACTGTGTGTACAGTGTGCGTGGGACTGCCAGGGCGCAAAACAGCTGTTAAAAAGCGGGGGAGAAGAGCTTGGATCCTGGGTACAATTGAAGCAGAGGGCACCCAGAGAGCCGGCGGGCGATGCTGCATTTTCGACCCGGGAATAAGTGTTCTAACTTCGGGGTAAAGATGGTTGAAATACACCCCTGGATGGATGTTATGTGTGGTCAATATTATGCCACAACCAGGGTGTATACAAGCAACGGAAATAGCTTGGATCCTGGGTAAAATTGAAGCAGAGTGCACCCAGAGAGCCGGCGCGCGCAGCTGCCTTTTCGACCCGGGAATAAGTGTTCAAGAGGCCGGGTAAAGTTGGTTGAAATACACCCCTGGAAGGATGTGATGTTTGGTCAATATTATGCCACATCCAGGGTGCGTCACTGCTCTATACAAGCCAGGGAAATAGCTTGGATCCTGGGTAAACTGTGTGTACAGTGTGTGGGACTGCCAGGGCGCAAAACAGCTATTACAAAGCCAGGGAAATAGCTTGGATCCTGGGTAAAATGTGTGTACAGTGTGCGTGGGACTGCCAGGGCGCAAAACAGCTATTAAAAAGCCAGGGAAATAGCTTGGATCCTGGGTACAATTGAAGCAGAGTGCACCCAGAGAGCCGGCGCGCGCAGCTGTATTTTCGACCCGGGAATAAGTGTTCTAACTTCGGGGTAAAGATGGTTGAAATACACCCCTGGATGGATGTTATGTGAGGTCAATATTATGCCACAACCAGGGTGTATAAAAGCCAGGGAAATAGCTTGGATCCTGGGTACAATTGAAGCAGAGTGCACCCAGAGAGCCGGCGCGCGCAGCTGCCTTTTCGACCCGGGAATGACTGTTCTAACTTCGGGGTAAAGTTGGTTGAAATACACCCCTGGATGAATGCGCAGTGTGGTCAATATTATGCCAGAACCAGGGTGTATACAAGCAACGGAAATAGCTTGGATCCTGGGTAAAATTGAAGCAGAGTGCACCCAGAGAGCCGGCGGGCGATGCTGCATTTTCGACCCGGGAATAAGTGTTCAAAGGCCGGGTAAAGTTGGTTGAAATACACCCCTGGATGGATGTTATGTGTGGTCAATATTATGCCACAACCAGGGTGCGTCACTGCCATATACAAGCCAGGGAAATAGCTTGGATCCTGGGTAAAATGTGTGTTCCGTGTGCGTGGGACTGCCAGGGCGCAAAACAGCTATTAAAAAGCCAGGGAAATAGCTTGGATCCTGGGTAAACTGTGTGTACAGTGTGCGTGGGACTGCCAGGGCGCAAAACAGCTGTTAAAAAGCGGGGGAGAAGAGCTTGGATCCTGGGTACAATTGAAGCAGAGGGCACCCAGAGAGCCGGCGGGCGATGCTGCATTTTCGACCCGGGAATAAGTGTTCTAACTTCGGGGTAAAGATGGTTGAAATACACCCCTGGATGGATGTTATGTGTGGTCAATATTATGCCACAACCAGGGTGTATACAAGCAACGGAAATAGCTTGGATCCTGGGTAAAATTGAAGCAGAGTGCACCCAGAGAGCCGGCGCGCGCAGCTGCCTTTTCGACCCGGGAATAAGTGTTCAAAAGGCCGGGTAAAGTTGGTTGAAATACACCCCTGGATGGATGTGATGTGTGGTAAATATTCTGCCACAACCAGGGTGCGTCACTGCCATATACAAGCCAGGGAAATAGCTTGGATCCTGGGTAAACATGTGTGTGTACAGTGTGCGTGGGACTGCCAGGGCGCAAAACAGCTATTACAAAGCCGGGGAAATAGCTTGGACCCTGGTTAAACTGTGTGTACAGTGTGCGTGGGACTGCCAGGGCGCAAAACCGCTATTAAAAAGCCAGGGAAATAGCTTGGATCCTGGGTAAAATGTGTGTACAGTGTGCGTGGGACTGCCAGGGCGCAAAACAGCTGTTAAAAGGCGGGGGAGAAGAGCTTGGATCCTGGGTAAAATTGAAGCAGAGGGCACCCAGAGAGCCGGCGGGCGATGCTGCATTTTCGACCCGGGAATAAGTGTTCTAACTTCGGGGTAAAGATGGTTGAAATACACCCCTGGATGGATGTTATGTGTGGTCAATATTATGCCACAACCAGGGTGTATAAAAGCCAGGGAAATAGCTTGGATCCTGGGTACAATTGAAGCAGAGTGCACCCAGAGAGGAGGCCGGCGCAGCTGCGTTTTCGACCGGGGAAAATGGTTTGAAAGGTGGGGATAAAGTGTTTTAAAGGTGGGGAAAGTGTTCACGCAGCCCCCTGACAACGGTAATAATGATTAAAAACCATTTCTAGGGCAGGGTGTATTTTACAAAGTGAAAGAAAAACCATTTTAAACCGGTTAAAAGGCACACAGAGTGATTTAAGTGCAGTTCCCATGTGTCCCCACAGGAGGGCGCTTCAGCCTGCTCGAGCACAGTGCATTAACCGTAAAACATGCCATAAATACAGGCAAATGGATGGATTTAAGGTGCGGGGAGGCTCCGCACGAGACACAGGCACATTCCCAATCCCCCACAGTAGTGACAACGGTGATTTAAACTAGTTTCTGCGGGGGAAAGAGTGCTCAAAGTCTGCTAAAACTCTGCTAAAACTCTGATAACGGCGTGGTACAAGTCTGATTGCTTCAGAGACCCATAGTAAGGATACAATATAACCATGGCCATCTAAAAGTATCCATTAAAATTCATTTGCAGGGGAAAAAGTGCAGAGAGAAGCCTGAAAATGCCTCCGCAAAACCACAGCGAGCTCCCGGGTGCTGCGGAGGGTGGGAGGCAGGCGCCGCTGGCTATCTCGACCCAGGGAAAGTGTTTGAAAGGTGGGTGGGGAACGTGTTTTAAAGGTGAACATGCCTCCGCAGCACCACAGCGAGCTCCCGGGTGCTCCGGAGGGTGGGAGGCAGGCGCCGCTGGCTTTCTCGACCCGGGAATAAGTGTTCAAAAGGCCGGGTAAAGTTGGTTGAAATACACCCCTGGATGGATGTTATGTGTGGTCAATATTATGCCACAACCAGGGCGTATAAAAGCCAGGGAAATAGCTTGGATCCTGGGTACAATTGAAGCAGAGTGCACCCAGAGAGCCGGCGCGCGCAGCTGCCTTTTCGACCCGGGAATAAGTGTTCAAAAGGCCGGGTAAAGTTGGTTGAAATACACCCCTGGAAGGATGTGATGTGTGGTCCATATTATGCCACAACCAGGGTGCGTCACTGCCATATACAAGCCAGGGAAATAGCTTGGATCCTGGTTAAACTGTGTGTACAGTGTGCGTGGGACTGCCAGGGCGCAAAACAGCTGTTAAAAAGCGGGGGAAATAGCTTGGATCCTGGGTAGCCATGTGTGTACAGTGTGCGTGGGACTGCCAGGGCGCAAAACAGCTATTAAAAAGCCAGGGAAATAGCTTGGATCCTGGGTAGCCATGTGTGTACAGTGTGCGTGGGACTGCCAGGGCGCAAAACAGCTATTAAGAAGCCAGGGAAATAGCTTGGATCCTGGGTAAAATGTGTGTACAGTGTGCGTGGGACTGCCAGGACGCGAAACAGCTATTAAAAAGCCAGGGAAATAGCTTGGATCCTGGGTAAAATGTGTGTTCAGTGTGCGTGGGACTGCCAGGGCGCAAAACAGCTATTAAAAAGCCAGGGAAATAGCTTGGATCCTGGGTAGCCGTGTGTGTACAGTGTGCGTGACTGCCAGGGCGCAAAACAGCTATTGAAAAGCCAGGGAAATAGCTTGGATCCTGGGTAAAATGTGTGTACAGTGTGTGGGACTGCCAGGGCGCAAAACAGCTATTAAAAAGCCAGGGAAATAGCTTGGATCCTGGGTAAACTGTGTGTACAGTGTGCGTGGGACTGCCAGGGCGCAAAACAGCTGTTAAAAAGCGGGGGAGAAGAGCTTGGATCCTGGGTACAATTGAAGCAGAGGGCACCCAGAGAGCCGGCGGGCGATGCTGCATTTTCGACCCGGGAATAAGTGTTCTAACTTCGGGGTAAAGATGGTTGAAATACACCCCTGGATGGATGTTATGTGTGGTCAATATTATGCCACAACCAGGGTGTATACAAGCAACGGAAATAGCTTGGATCCTGGGTAAAATTGAAGCAGAGTGCACCCAGAGAGCCGGCGCGCGCAGCTGCCTTTTCGACCCGGGAATAAGTGTTCAAAAGGCCGGGTAAAGTTGGTTGAAATACACCCCTGGATGGATGTTATGTGTGGTCAATATTATGCCACAACCAGGGTGCGTCACTGCCATATACAAGCCAGGGAAATAGCTTGGATCCTGGGTAAAATGTGTGTTCCGTGTGCGTGGGACTGCCAGGGCGCAAAACAGCTATTAAAAAGCCAGGGAAATAGCTTGGATCCTGGGTAAAATGTGTGTACTGTGTGCGTGGGACTGCCAGGGCGCAAAACAGCTATTAAAAAGCCAGGGAAATAGCTTGGATCCTGGGTAGCCATGTGTGTACAGTGTGCGTGGGACTGCCAGGGCGCAAAACAGCTATTACAAAGCCAGGGAAATAGCTTGGATCCTGGGTAGCCATGTGTGTACAGTGTGTGGGACTGCCAGGGCGCAAAACAGCTGTTAAAAAGCGGGGGAGAAGAGCTTGGATCCTGGGTACAATTGAAGCAGAGTGCACCCAGAGAGCCGGCGGGCGATGCTGCATTTTCGACCCGGGAATAAGTGTTCAAAGGCCGGGTAAAGTTGGTTGAAATACACCCCTGGATGGATGTGATGTGTGGTCAATATTCTGCCACAACCAGGGTGCGTCACTGCCATATACAAGCCAGGGAAATAGCTTGGATCCTGGGTAAAATGTGTGTTCCGTGTGCGTGGGACTGCCAGGGCGCAAAACAGCTATTAAAAAGCCAGGGAAATAGCTTGGATCCTGGGTAAACTGTGTGTACAGTGTGCGTGGGACTGCCAGGGCGCAAAACAGCTGTTAAAAAGCGGGGGAGAAGCTTGGATCCTGGGTACAATTGAAGCAGAGGGCACCCAGAGAGCCGGCGGGCGATGCTGCATTTTCGACCCGGGAATAAGTGTTCTAACTTCGGGGTAAAGATGGTTGAAATACACCCCTGGATGGATGTTATGTGTGGTCAATATTATGCCACAACCAGGGTGTATACAAGCAACGGAAATAGCTTGGATCCTGGGTAAAATTGAAGCAGAGTGCACCCAGAGAGCCGGCGCGCGCAGCTGCCTTTTCGACCCGGGAATAAGTGTTCAAAAGGCCGGGTAAAGTTGGTTGAAATACACCCCTGGATGGATGTTATGTGTGGTCAATATTATGCCACAACCAGGGTGCGTCACTGCCATATACAAGCCAGGGAAATAGCTTGGATCCTGGGTAAAATGTGTGTTCCGTGTGCGTGGGACTGCCAGGGCGCAAAACAGCTATTAAAAAGCCAGGGAAATAGCTTGGATCCTGGGTAGCCATGTGTGTACAGTGTGCGTGGGACTGCCAGGGCGCAAAACAGCTATTACAAAGCCAGGGAAATAGCTTGGATCCTGGGTAGCCATGTGTGTACAGTGTGTGGGACTGCCAGGGCGCAAAACAGCTGTTAAAAAGCGGGGGAGAAGAGCTTGGATCCTGGGTACAATTGAAGCAGAGTGCACCCAGAGAGCCGGCGGGCGATGCTGCATTTTCGACCCGGGAATAAGTGTTCAAAGGCCGGGTAAAGTTGGTTGAAATACACCCCTGGATGGATGTGATGTGTGGTCAATATTCTGCCACAACCAGGGTGCGTCACTGCCATATACAAGCCAGGGAAATAGCTTGGATCCTGGGTAAAATGTGTGTTCCGTGTGCGTGGGACTGCCAGGGCGCAAAACAGCTATTAAAAAGCCAGGGAAATAGCTTGGATCCTGGGTAAACTGTGTGTACAGTGTGCGTGGGACTGCCAGGGCGCAAAACAGCTGTTAAAAAGCGGGGGAGAAGAGCTTGGATCCTGGGTACAATTGAAGCAGAGTGCACCCAGAGAGCCGGCGGGCGATGCTGCATGTTCGACCCGGGAATAAGTGTTCAAAGGCCGGGTAAAGTTGGTTGAAATACACCCCTGGATGGATGTTATGTGTGGTCAATATTATGCCACAACCAGGGTGTATAAAAGCCAGGGAAATAGCTTGGATCCTGGGTACAATTGAAGCAGAGTGCACCCAGAGAGGAGGCGCGCGCAGCTGCATTTTCGACCGGGGAAAATGGTTTGAAAGGTGGGGATAAAGTGTTTTAAAGGTGGGGAAAGTGTTCACGCAGCCCCCTGACAACGGTAATAATGATTAAAAACCATTTCTAGGGCAGGGTGTATTTTAAAAGTGAAAGAAAAACCATTTTAAACCGGTTAAAAGGCACACAAAGTGATTTAAGTGCAGTTCCCATGTGTCCCCACAGGAGGGCGCGTCAGCCTGCTTGAGCACAGTGCATTAACCGTAAAACATGCCATAAATACAGGCAAATGGATGGATTCAAGGTGCGGGGAGGCTCCGCACGAGACACAGGCACATTCCCAATCCCCCACAGTAGTGACAACGGTGATTTAAACTAGTTTCTGCGGGGGAAAGAGTGCTCAAAGTCTGCTAAAACTCTGCTAAAACTCTGATAACGGCGTGGTACAAGTCTGATTGCTTCAGAGACCCATAGTAAGGATACAATATAACCATGGCCATCTAAAAGTATCCATTAAAATGCATTTGCAGGGTGAACAGAGCAGAGAGAAGCCTGAAAATGCCTCTCCAGCACCACAGCGAGCTCCCGGGTGCTGCGGAGGGTGGGAGGCAGGCGCCGCTGGCTTTCTCGACCCGGGAATAAGTGTTCAAAAGGCCGGGTAAAGTTGGTTGAAATACACCCCTGGATGGATGTGATGTGTGGTCAATATTATGCCACAACCAGGGTGTATACAAGCCACGGAAATAGCTTGGATCCTGGGTACAATTGAAGCAGAGTGCACCCAGAGAGCCGGCGCGCGCAGCTGCATTTTCGACCCGGGAATAAGTGTTCAAAAGGCCGGGTAAAGTTGGTTGAAATACACCCCTGGATGGATGTTATGTGTGGTCAATATTATGCCACAACCAGGGTGCGTCACTGCCATATACAAGCCAGGGAAATAGCTTGGATCCTGGGTAAAATGTGTGTTCCGTGTGCGTGGGACTGCCAGGGCGCAAAACAGCTATTAAAAAGCCAGGGAAATAGCTTGGATCCTGGGTAAAATGTGTGTACTGTGTGCGTGGGACTGCCAGGGCGCAAAACAGCTATTAAAAAGCCAGGGAAATAGCTTGGATCCTGGGTAGCCATGTGTGTACAGTGTGCGTGGGACTGCCAGGGCGCAAAACAGCTATTACAAAGCCAGGGAAATAGCTTGGATCCTGGGTAGCCATGTGTGTACAGTGTGTGGGACTGCCAGGGCGCAAAACAGCTGTTAAAAAGCGGGGGAGAAGAGCTTGGATCCTGGGTACAATTGAAGCAGAGTGCACCCAGAGAGCCGGCGGGCGATGCTGCATTTTCGACCCGGGAATAAGTGTTCAAAGGCCGGGTAAAGTTGGTTGAAATACACCCCTGGATGGATGTGATGTGTGGTCAATATTCTGCCACAACCAGGGTGCGTCACTGCCATATACAAGCCAGGGAAATAGCTTGGATCCTGGGTAAAATGTGTGTTCCGTGTGCGTGGGACTGCCAGGGCGCAAAACAGCTATTAAAAAGCCAGGGAAATAGCTTGGATCCTGGGTAAACTGTGTGTACAGTGTGCGTGGGACTGCCAGGGCGCAAAACAGCTGTTAAAAAGCGGGGGAGAAGAGCTTGGATCCTGGGTACAATTGAAGCAGAGTGCACCCAGAGAGCCGGCGGGCGATGCTGCATGTTCGACCCGGGAATAAGTGTTCAAAGGCCGGGTAAAGTTGGTTGAAATACACCCCTGGATGGATGTTATGTGTGGTCAATATTATGCCACAACCAGGGTGTATAAAAGCCAGGGAAATAGCTTGGATCCTGGGTACAATTGAAGCAGAGTGCACCCAGAGAGGAGGCGCGCGCAGCTGCATTTTCGACCGGGGAAAATGGTTTGAAAGGTGGGGATAAAGTGTTTTAAAGGTGGGGAAAGTGTTCACGCAGCCCCCTGACAACGGTAATAATGATTAAAAACCATTTCTAGGGCAGGGTGTATTTTAAAAGTGAAAGAAAAACCATTTTAAACCGGTTAAAAGGCACACAAAGTGATTTAAGTGCAGTTCCCATGTGTCCCCACAGGAGGGCGCGTCAGCCTGCTTGAGCACAGTGCATTAACCGTAAAACATGCCATAAATACAGGCAAATGGATGGATTCAAGGTGCGGGGAGGCTCCGCACGAGACACAGGCACATTCCCAATCCCCCACAGTAGTGACAACGGTGATTTAAACTAGTTTCTGCGGGGGAAAGAGTGCTCAAAGTCTGCTAAAACTCTGCTAAAACTCTGATAACGGCGTGGTACAAGTCTGATTGCTTCAGAGACCCATAGTAAGGATACAATATAACCATGGCCATCTAAAAGTATCCATTAAAATGCATTTGCAGGGTGAACAGAGCAGAGAGAAGCCTGAAAATGCCTCTCCAGCACCACAGCGAGCTCCCGGGTGCTGCGGAGGGTGGGAGGCAGGCGCCGCTGGCTTTCTCGACCCGGGAATAAGTGTTCAAAAGGCCGGGTAAAGTTGGTTGAAATACACCCCTGGATGGATGTGATGGGTGGTCAATATTATGCCACAACCAGGGTGTATACAAGCCACGGAAATAGCTTGGATCCTGGGTACAATTGAAGCAGAGTGCACCCAGAGAGCCGGCGGGCGATGCTGCATTTTCGACCCGGGAATAAGTGTTCAAAGGCCGGGTAAAGTTGGTTGAAATACACCCCTGGATGGCTGTGATGTGTGGTAAATATTATGCCACAACCAGGGTGTGTACAAGCCACGGAAATAGCTTGGATCCTGGGTACAATTGAAGCAGAGTGCACCCAGAGAGCCGGCGCGCGCAGCTGCATTTTCGACCCGGGAATAAGTGTTCAAAGGCCGGGTAAAGTTGGTTGAAATACACCCCTGGATGGCTGTGATGTGTGGTAAATATTCTGCCACAACCAGGGTGCGTCACTGCCATATACAAGCCAGGGAAATAGCTTGGATCCTGGGTAAACATGTGTGTACAGTGTGCGTGGGACTGCCAGGGCGCAAAACAGCTATTAAAAAGCCAGGGAAATAGCTTGGATCCTGGGTAGCCATGTGTGTACAGTGTGCGTGGGACTGCCAGGGCGCAAAACAGCTATTAAAAAGCCAGGGAAATAGCTTGGATCCTGGGTAGCCATGTGTGTACAGTGTGCGTGGGACTGCCAGGGCGCAAAACAGCTATTAAAAAGCCAGGGAAATAGCTTGGATCCTGGGTAGCCATGTGTGTACAGTGTGCGTGGGACTGCCAGGGCGCAAAACAGCTATTAAGAAGCCAGGGAAATAGCTTGGATCCTGGGTAAAATGTGTGTACAGTGTGTGGGACTGCCAGGGCGCAAAACAGCTGTTAAAAAGCGGGGGAGAAGAGCTTGGATCCTGGGTACAATTGAAGCAGAGTGCACCCAGAGAGCCGGCGCGCGCAGCTGCCTTTTCGACCCGGGAATGAGTGTTCTAACTTCGGGGTAAAGTTGGTTGAAATACACCCCTGGATGAATGCGCAGTGTGGTCAATATTATGCCAGAACCAGGGTGTATACAAGCAACGGAAATAGCTTGGATCCTGGGTACAATTGAAGCAGAGTGCACCCAGAGAGGAGGCCGGCGCAGCTGCGTTTTCGACCGGGGAAAATGGTTTGAAAGGTGGGGATAAAGTGTTTTAAAGGTGGGGAAAGTGTTCACGCAGCCCCCTGACAACGGTAATAATGATTAAAAACCATTTCTAGGGCAGGGTGTATTTTAAAAGTGAAAGAAAAACCATTTTAAACCGGTTAAAAGGCACACAAAGTGATTTAAGTGCAGTTCCCATGTGTCCCCACAGGAGGGCGCTTCAGCCTGCTTGAGCACAGTGCATTAACCGTAAAACATGCCATAAATACAGGCAAATGGATGGATTTAAGGTGCGGGGAGGCTCCGCACGAGACACAGGCACATTCCCAATCCCCCACAGTAGTGACAACGGTGATTTAAACTAGTTTCTGCGGGGGAAAGAGTGCTCAAAGTCTGCTAAAACTCTGCTAAAACTCTGATAACGGCGTGGTACAAGTCTGATTGCTTCAGAGACCCATAGTAAGGATACAATATAACCATGGCCATCTAAAAGTATCCATTAAAATTCATTTGCAGGGGAAAAAGTGCAGAGAGAAGCCTGAAAATGCCTCCGCAAAACCACAGCGAGCTCCCGGGTGCTGCGGAGGGTGGGAGGCAGGCGCCGCTGGCTATCTCGACCCAGGGAAAGTGTTTGAAAGGTGGGTGGGGAACGTGTTTTAAAGGTGAACATGCCTCCGAAGCACCACAGCGAGCTCCCGGGTGCTGCGGAGGGTGGGAGGCAGGCGCCGCTGGCTTTCTCGACCCGGGAATAAGTGTTCAAAAGGCCGGGTAAAGTTGGTTGAAATACACCCCTGGATGGATGTGATGTGATGTGTGGTCAATATTATGCCACAACCAGGGTGTATACAAGCCACGGAAATAGCTTGGATCCTGGGTACAATTGAAGCAGAGTGCACCCAGAGAGCCGGCGCGCGCAGCTGCATTTTCGACCCGGGAATAAGTGTTCAAAAGGCCGGGTAAAGTTGGTTGAAATACACCCCTGGATGGATGTGATGGGTGGTCAATATTATGCCACAACCAGGGTGTATACAAGCCACGGAAATAGCTTGGATCCTGGGTACAATTGAAGCAGAGTGCACCCAGAGAGCCGGCGGGCGATGCTGCATTTTCGACCCGGGAATAAGTGTTCAAAGGCCGGGTAAAGTTGGTTGAAATACACCCCTGGATGGATGTTATGTGTGGTCAATATTATGCCACAACCAGGGTGTGTACAAGCCACGGAAATAGCTTGGATCCTGGGTAAAATTGAAGCAGAGTGCACCCAGAGAGCCGGCGCGCGCAGCTGCCTTTTCGACCCGGGAATAAGTGTTCAAAAGGCCGGGTAAAGTTGGTTGAAATACACCCCTGGATGGATGTGATGGGTGGTCAATATTATGCCACAACCAGGGTGTATACAAGCCACGGAAATAGCTTGGATCCTGGGTACAATTGAAGCAGAGTGCACCCAGAGAGCCGGCGCGCGCAGCTGCATTTTCGACCCGGGAATAAGTGTTCAAAAGGCCGGGTAAAGTTGGTTGAAATACACCCCTGGATGGATGTTATGTGTGGTCAATATTATGCCACAACCAGGGTGCGTCACTGCCATATACAAGCCAGGGAAATAGCTTGGATCCTGGGTAAACATGTGTGTGTACAGTGTGCGTGGGACTGCCAGGGCGCAAAACAGCTATTAAAAAGCCAGGGAAATAGCTTGGATCCTGGGTAAACTGTGTGTACAGTGTGCGTGGGACTGCCAGGGCGCAAAACAGCTGTTAAAAAGCGGGGGAGAAGAGCTTGGATCCTGGGTAAAATTGAAGCAGAGGGCACCCAGAGAGCCGGCGGGCGATGCTGCATTTTCGACCCGGGAATAAGTGTTCAAAAGGCCGGGTAAAGTTGGTTGAAATACACCCCTGGATGGATGTTATGTGTGGTCAATATTATGCCACAACCAGGGTGCGTCACTGCCATATACAAGCCAGGGAAATAGCTTGGATCCTGGGTAAAATGTGTGTACAGTGTGCGTGGGACTGCCAGGGCGCAAAACAGCTATTACAAAGCCAGGGAAATAGCTTGGATCCTGGGTAAACTGTGTGTACAGTGTGCGTGGGACTGCCAGGGCGCAAAACAGCTGTTAAAAAGCGGGGGAGAAGAGCTTGGATCCTGGGTAAAATTGAAGCAGAGGGCACCCAGAGAGCCGGCGGGCGATGCTGCATTTTCGACCCGGGAATAAGTGTTCTAACTTCGGGGTAAAGATGGTTGAAATACACCCCTGGATGGATGTTATGTGTGGTCAATATTATGCCACAACCAGGGTGTATACAAGCAACGGAAATAGCTTGGATCCTGGGTACAATTGAAGCAGAGTGCACCCAGAGAGCCGGCGCGCGCAGCTGCCTTTTCGACCCGGGAATAAGTGTTCAAGAGGCCGGGTAAAGTTGGTTGAAATACACCCCTGGATGGATGTTATGTGTGGTCAATATTATGCCACAACCAGGGTGCGTCACTGCCATATACAAGCCAGGGAAATAGCTTGGATCCTGGGTAAACATGTGTGTGTACAGTGTGCGTGGGACTGCCAGGGCGCAAAACAGCTATTACAAAGCCAGGGAAATAGCTTGGATCCTGGGTAAACGTGTGTGTACAGTGTGCGTGGGACTGCCAGGGCGGAAAACAGCTGTTAAAAAGCGGGGGAAATAGCTTGGATCCTGGGTGCAATTGAAGCAGAGTGCACCCAGAGAGCCGGCGCGCGCAGCTGTATTTTCGACCCGGGAATAAGTGTTCTAACTTCGGGGTAAAGATGGTTGAAATACACCCCTGGATGGATGTGATGTGTGGTCAATATTATGCCACAACCAGGGTGTATAAAAGCCAGGGAAATAGCTTGGATCCTGGGTACAATTGAAGCAGAGTGCACCCAGAGAGCCGGCGCGCGCAGCTGCATTTTCGACCCGGGAATAAGTGTTCTAACTTCGGGGTAAAGTTGGTTGAAATACACCCCCGGATGAATGTTATGTGTGGTCAATATTATGCCACAACCAGGGTGCGTCACTGCCATATACAAGCCAGGGAAATAGCTTGGATCCTGGGTAAACATGTGTGTGTACAGTGTGCGTGGGACTGCCAGGGCGCAAAACAGCTATTAAAAAGCCAGGGAAATAGCTTGGATCCTGGGTAAACTGTGTGTACAGTGTGCGTGGGACTGCCAGGGCGCAAAACAGCTGTTAAAAAGTGGGGGAGAAGAGCTTGGATCCTGGGTACAATTGAAGCAGAGTGCACCCAGAGAGCCGGCGGGCGATGCTGCATTTTCGACCCGGGAATAAGTGTTCAAAGGCCGGGTAAAGTTGGTTGAAATACACCCCTGGATGGCTGTGATGTGTGGTAAATATTCTGCCACAACCAGGGTGTGTACAAGCAACGGAAATAGCTTGGATCCTGGGTAAAATTGAAGCAGAGTGCACCCAGAGAGCCGGCGCGCGCAGCTGGCTTTTCGACCCGGGAATAAGTGTTCAAGAGGCCGGGTAAAGTTGGTTGAAATACACCCCTGGAAGGATGTGATGTTTGGTCAATATTATGCCACATCCAGGGTGCGTCACTGCTCTATACAAGCCAGGGAAATAGCTTGGATCCTGGGTAAACTGTGTGTACAGTGTGTGGGACTGCCAGGGCGCAAAACAGCTATTACAAAGCCAGGGAAATAGCTTGGATCCTGGGTAAAATGTGTGTACAGTGTGCGTGGGACTGCCAGGGCGCAAAACAGCTATTAAAAAGCCAGGGAAATAGCTTGGATCCTGGGTAAAATGTGTGTACAGTGTGCGTGGGACTGCCAGGGCGGAAAACAGCTGTTAAAAAGCGGGGGAAATAGCTTGGATCCTGGGTAGCCATGTGTGTACAGTGTGCGTGGGACTGCCAGGGCGCAAATCAGCTATTAAAAAGCCAGGGAAATAGCTTGGATCCTGGGTAAAATGTGTGTACAGTGTGCGTGGGACTGCCAGGGCGCAAAACAGCTATTACAAAGCCAGGGAAATAGCTTGGATCCTGGGTAAACTGTGTGTACAGTGTGCGTGGGACTGCCAGGGCGCAAAACAGCTGTTAAAAAGCGGGGAGAAGAGCTTGGATCCTGGGTAAAATTGAAGCAGAGGGCACCCAGAGAGCCGGCGGGCGATGCTGCATTTTCGACCCGGGAATAAGTGTTCTAACTTCGGGGTAAAGATGGTTGAAATACACCCCTGGATGGATGTTATGTGTGGTCAATATTATGCCACAACCAGGGTGTATACAAGCAACGGAAATAGCTTGGATCCTGGGTACAATTGAAGCAGAGTGCACCCAGAGAGCCGGCGCGCGCAGCTGCCTTTTCGACCCGGGAATAAGTGTTCAAGAGGCCGGGTAAAGTTGGTTGAAATACACCCCTGGATGGATGTTATGTGTGGTCAATATTATGCCACAACCAGGGTGCGTCACTGCCATATACAAGCCAGGGAAATAGCTTGGATCCTGGGTAAACATGTGTGTGTACAGTGTGCGTGGGACTGCCAGGGCGCAAAACAGCTATTACAAAGCCAGGGAAATAGCTTGGATCCTGGGTAAACGTGTGTGTACAGTGTGCGTGGGACTGCCAGGGCGGAAAACAGCTGTTAAAAAGCGGGGGAAATAGCTTGGATCCTGGGTGCAATTGAAGCAGAGTGCACCCAGAGAGCCGGCGCGCGCAGCTGTATTTTCGACCCGGGAATAAGTGTTCTAACTTCGGGGTAAAGATGGTTGAAATACACCCCTGGATGGATGTGATGTGTGGTCAATATTATGCCACAACCAGGGTGTATAAAAGCCAGGGAAATAGCTTGGATCCTGGGTACAATTGAAGCAGAGTGCACCCAGAGAGGAGGCGCGCGCAGCTGCATTTTCGACCGGGGAAAATGGTTTGAAAGGTGGGGATAAAGTGTTTTAAAGGTGGGGAAAGTGTTCACGCAGCCCCCAGACAACGGTAATAATGATTAAAAACCATTTCTAGGGCAGGGTGTATTTTACAAAGTGAAAGAAAAACCATTTTAAACCGGTTAAAAGGCACACAGAGTGATTTAAGTGCAGTTCCCATGTGTCCCCACAGGAGGGCGCTTCAGCCTGCTCGAGCACAGTGCATTAACCGTAAAACATGCCATAAATACAGGCAAATGGATGGATTCAAGGTGCGGGAGGCTCCGCACGAGACACAGGCACATTCCCAATCCCCCACAGTAGTGACAACGGTGATTTAAACTAGTTTCTGCGGGGAAAAGAGTGCTCAAAGTCTGCTAAAACTCTGCTAAAACTCTGACAATGCCTCTCCAGCACCACAGAGAGCTCCCAGGTGCTGCGGAGGGTGGGAGACAGGCTCACAGCTCGGCCCGGAACCTTCAGCAGGCCCCCCCTGCAGCAGGCCCCCCCCTGCAGCACCCCCAGTTGCTGGGCATCGACATGGAGGTGGGCAGTCCGCCTTTCGGCACCCAAACTCGGCCCTGAGACCTCCAGCCCCTCTCTCTGAACCAGCTATGAGAAGCCAATATACCTCCAAAGCCTTTGCTTACGGCCATACCACCCTGATCACGCCCGATCTCGTCCGATCTCGGAAGCTAAGCAGGGTCGGGCCGGGTCAGTACTTGGATGGGAGACCGCCTGGGAATACCCGGTGCTGTAAGCTTTTTTTTAAACCCAGGACAGAGACCGGGAAAATCACCTCTCTTTGGCGGCTCACACACCACAGGACGGG
>JAAKFY010000352.1:0-20000 GCA_011823955.1 Dissostichus mawsoni
GAATATTTACCACATCACATCCATCCAGGGGTGTATTTCAACCAACTTTACCCGGCCTTTTGAACACTTATTCCCGGGTCGAAAAGGCAGCTGCGCGCGCCGGCTCTCTGGGTGCACTCTGCTTCAATTTTACCCAGGATCCAAGCTATTTCCGTTGCTTGTATACACCCTGGTTGTGGCATAATATTGACCACACATAACATCCATCCAGGGGTGTATTTCAACCATCTTTACCCCGAAGTTAGAACACTTATTCCCGGGTCGAAAATGCAGCATCGCCCGCCGGCTCTCTGGGTGCCCTCTGCTTCAATTGTACCCAGGATCCAAGCTCTTCTCCCCCGCTTTTTAACAGCTGTTTTGCGCCCTGGCAGTCCCACGCACACTGTACACACAGTTTACCCAGGATCCAAGCTATTTCCCTGGCTTTTTAATAGCTGTTTTGCGCCCTGGCAGTCCCACGCACACGGAACACACATTTTACCCAGGATCCAAGCTATTTCCCTGGCTTGTATATGGCAGTGACGCACCCTGGTTGTGGCATAATATTGACCACACATAACATCCATCCAGGGGTGTATTTCAACCAACTTTACCCGGCCTTTTGAACACTTATTCCCGGGTCGAAAAGGCAGCTGCGCGCGCCGGCTCTCTGGGTGCACTCTGCTTCAATTTTACCCAGGATCCAAGCTATTTCCGTTGCTTGTACACACCCTGGTTGTGGCATAATATTGACCACACATAACATCCATCCAGGGGTGTATTTCAACCAACTTTACCCGGCCTTTGAACACTTATTCCCGGGTCGAAAATGCAGCATCGCCCGCCGGCTCTCTGGGTGCACTCTGCTTCAATTGTACCCAGGATCCAAGCTATTTCCCTGGCTTTTATACACCCTGGTTGTGGCATAATATTGACCACACATCACATCCATCCAGGGGTGTATTTCAACCAACTTTACCCGGCCTTTGAACACTTATTCCCGGGTCGAAAATGCAGCATCGCCCGCCGGCTCTCTGGGTGCACTCTGCTTCAATTGTACCCAGGATCCAAGCTCTTCTCCCCCGCTTTTTAACAGCTGTTTTGCGCCCTGGCAGTCCCACGCACACTGTACACACAGTTTACCCAGGATCCAAGCTATTTCCCTGGCTTTTTAATAGCTGTTTTGCGCCCTGGCAGTCCCACGCACACGGAACACACATTTTACCCAGGATCCAAGCTATTTCCCTGGCTTGTATATGGCAGTGACGCACCCTGGTTGTGGCATAATATTGACCACACATCACATCCATCCAGGGGTGTATTTCAACCAACTTTACCCGGCCTTTTGAACACTTATTCCCGGGTCGAAAATGCAGCTGCGCGCGCCGGCTCTCTGGGTGCACTCTGCTTCAATTGTACCCAGGATCCAAGCTATTTCCGTGGCTTGTATACACCCTGGTTGTGGCATAATATTGACCACACATCACATCACATCCATCCAGGGGTGTATTTCAACCAACTTTACCCGGCCTTTTGAACACTTATTCCCGGGTCGAGAAAGCCAGCGGCGCCTGCCTCCCACCCTCCGCAGCACCCGGGAGCTCGCTGTGGTGCTTCGGAGGCATGTTCACCTTTAAAACACGTTCCCCACCCACCTTTCAAACACTTTCCCTGGGTCGAGATAGCCAGCGGCGCCTGCCTCCCACCCTCCGCAGCACCCGGGAGCTCGCTGTGGTTTTGCGGAGGCATTTTCAGGCTTCTCTCTGCACTTTTTCCCCTGCAAATGAATTTTAATGGATACTTTTAGATGGCCATGGTTATATTGTATCCTTACTATGGGTCTCTGAAGCAATCAGACTTGTACCACGCCGTTATCAGAGTTTTAGCAGAGTTTTAGCAGACTTTGAGCACTCTTTCCCCCGCAGAAACTAGTTTAAATCACCGTTGTCACTACTGTGGGGGATTGGGAATGTGCCTGTGTCTCGTGCGGAGCCTCCCCGCACCTTGAATCCATCCATTTGCCTGTATTTATGGCATGTTTTACGGTTAATGCACTGTGCTCGAGCAGGCTGAAGCGCCCTCCTGTGGGGACACATGGGAACTGCACTTAAATCACTCTGTGTGCCTTTTAACCGGTTTAAAATGGTTTTTCTTTCACTTTGTAAAATACACCCTGCCCGAGAAATGGTTTTTAATCATTATTACCGTTGTCAGGGGGCTGCGTGAACACTTTCCCCACCTTTAAAACACTTTATCCCCACCTTTCAAACCATTTTCCCCGGTCGAAAATGCAGCTGCGCGCGCCTCCTCTCTGGGTGCACTCTGCTTCAATTGTACCCAGGATCCAAGCTATTTCCCTGGCTTTTATACACCCTGGTTGTGGCATAATATTGACCACACATAACAGCCATCCAGGGGTGTATTTCAACCATCTTTACCCCGAAGTTAGAACACTTATTCCCGGGTCGAAAATGCAGCATCGCCCGCCGGCTCTCTGGGTGCCCTCTGCTTCAATTTTACCCAGGATCCAAGCTCTTCTCCCCCGCTTTTTAACAGCTGTTTTGCGCCCTGGCAGTCCCACGCACACTGTACACACAGTTTACCCAGGATCCAAGCTATTTCCCTGGCTTTGTAATAGCTGTTTTGCGCCCTGGCAGTCCCACGCACACTGTACACACATGGCTACCCAGGATCCAAGCTATTTCCCTGGCTTGTATATGGCAGTGACGCACCCTGGTTGTGGCATAATATTGACCACACATAACATCCATCCAGGGGTGTATTTCAACCAACTTTACCCGGCCTTTTGAACACTTATTCCCGGGTCGAAAAGGCAGCTGCGCGCGCCGGCTCTCTGGGTGCACTCTGCTTCAATTTTACCCAGGATCCAAGCTATTTCCGTTGCTTGTACACACCCTGGTTGTGGCATAATATTGACCACACATAACATCCATCCAGGGGTGTATTTCAACCAACTTTACCCGGCCTTTGAACACTTATTCCCGGGTCGAAAATGCAGCATCGCCCGCCGGCTCTCTGGGTGCACTCTGCTTCAATTGTACCCAGGATCCAAGCTATTTCCCTGGCTTTTATACACCCTGGTTGTGGCATAATATTGACCACACATCACATCCATCCAGGGGTGTATTTCAACCAACTTTACCCGGCCTTTTGAACACTTATTCCCGGGTCGAGAAAGCCAGCGGCGCCTGCCTCCCACCCTCCGCAGCACCCGGGAGCTCGCTGTGGTGCTGGAGAGGCATTTTCAGGCTTCTCTCTGCTCTGTTCACCCTGCAAATGCATTTTAATGGATACTTTTAGATGGCCATGGTTATATTGTATCCTTACTATGGGTCTCTGAAGCAATCAGACTTGTACCACGCCGTTATCAGAGTTTTAGCAGAGTTTTAGCAGACTTTGAGCACTCTTTTCCCCGCAGAAACTAGTTTAAATCACCGTTGTCACTACTGTGGGGGATTGGGAATGTGCCTGTGTCTCGTGCGGAGCCTCCCCGCACCTTGAATCCATCCATTTGCCTTTATTTATGGCATGTTTTACGGTTAATGCACTGTGCTCAAGCAGGCTGAAGCGCCCTCCTGTGGGGACACATGGGAACTGCACTTAAATCACTTTGTGTGCCTTTTAACCGGTTTAAAATGGTTTTTTTTCACTTCTAAAATACACCCTGCCCTAGAAATGGTTTTTAATCATTATTACCGTTGTCAGGGGGCTGCGTGAACACTTTCCCCACCTTTAAAACACTTTATCCCCACCTTTCAAACCATTTTCCCCGGTCGAAAACGCAGCTGCGCCGGCCTCCTCTCTGGGTGCACTCTGCTTCAATTGTACCCAGGATCCAAGCTATTTCCCTGGCTTTTATACACCCTGGTTGTGGCATAATATTGACCACACATAACAGCCATCCAGGGGTGTATTTCAACCATCTTTACCCCGAAGTTAGAACACTTATTCCCGGGTCGAAAATGCAGCATCGCCCGCCGGCTCTCTGGGTGCCCTCTGCTTCAATTTTACCCAGGATCCAAGCTCTTCTCCCCCGCTTTTTAACAGCTGTTTTGCGCCCTGGCAGTCCCACGCACACTGTACACACAGTTTACCCAGGATCCAAGCTATTTCCCTGGCTTTTTAATAGCTGTTTTGCGCCCTGGCAGTCCCACGCACACGGAACACACATTTTACCCAGGATCCAAGCTATTTCCCTGGCTTGTATATGGCAGTGACGCACCCTGGTTGTGGCATAATATTGACCACACATCACATCCATCCAGGGGTGTATTTCAACCAACTTTACCCGGCCTTTTGAACACTTATTCCCGGGTCGAAAATGCAGCTGCGCGCGCCGGCTCTCTGGGTGCACTCTGCTTCAATTGTACCCAGGATCCAAGCTATTTCCGTGGCTTTTATACGCCCTGGTTGTGGCATAATATTGACCACACATAACATCCATCCAGGGGTGTATTTCAACCATCTTTACCCCGAAGTTAGAACACTTATTCCCGGGTCGAAAATGCAGCATCGCCCGCCGGATCTCTGGGTGCACTCTGCTTCAATTTTACCCAGGATCCAAGCTATTTCCGTTGCTTGTATACACCCTGGTTCTGGCATAATATTGACCACACTGCGCATTCATCCAGGGGTGTATTTCAACCAACTTTACCCCGAAGTTAGAACAGTCATTCCCGGGTCGAAAAGGCAGCTGCGCGCGCCGGCTCTCTGGGTGCACTCTGCTTCAATTGTACCCAGGATCCAAGCTATTTCCCTGGCTTTTATACACCCTGGTTGTGGCATAATATTGACCTCACATAACATCCATCCAGGGGTGTATTTCAACCATCTTTACCCCGAAGTTAGAACACTTATTCCCGGGTCGAAAATACAGCTGCGCGCGCCGGCTCTCTGGGTGCACTCTGCTTCAATTGTACCCAGGATCCAAGCTATTTCCCTGGCTTTTTAATAGCTGTTTTGCGCCCTGGCAGTCCCACGCACACTGTACACACATTTTACCCAGGATCCAAGCTATTTCCCTGGCTTTGTAATAGCTGTTTTGCGCCCTGGCAGTCCCACACACTGTACACACAGTTTACCCAGGATCCAAGCTATTTCCCTGGCTTGTATAGAGCAGTGACGCACCCTGGATGTGGCATAATATTGACCAAACATCACATCCTTCCAGGGGTGTATTTCAACCAACTTTACCCGGCCTCTTGAACACTTATTCCCGGGTCGAAAAGCCAGCTGCGCGCGCCGGCTCTCTGGGTGCACTCTGCTTCAATTTTACCCAGGATCCAAGCTATTTCCGTTGCTTGTATACACCCTGGTTGTGGCATAATATTGACCACACATAACATCCATCCAGGGGTGTATTTCAACCATCTTTACCCCGAAGTTAGAACACTTATTCCCGGGTCGAAAATGCAGCATCGCCCGCCGGCTCTCTGGGTGCCCTCTGCTTCAATTTTACCCAGGATCCAAGCTCTTCTCCCCCGCCTTTTAACAGCTGTTTTGCGCCCTGGCAGTCCCACGCACACTGTACACACATTTTACCCAGGATCCAAGCTATTTCCCTGGCTTTTTAATAGCGGTTTTGCGCCCTGGCAGTCCCACGCACACTGTACACACAGTTTAACCAGGGTCCAAGCTATTTCCCCGGCTTTGTAATAGCTGTTTTGCGCCCTGGCAGTCCCACGCACACTGTACACACACATGTTTACCCAGGATCCAAGCTATTTCCCTGGCTTGTATATGGCAGTGACGCACCCTGGTTGTGGCAGAATATTTACCACACATCACATCCATCCAGGGGTGTATTTCAACCAACTTTACCCGGCCTTTTGAACACTTATTCCCGGGTCGAAAAGGCAGCTGCGCGCGCCGGCTCTCTGGGTGCACTCTGCTTCAATTTTACCCAGGATCCAAGCTATTTCCGTTGCTTGTATACACCCTGGTTGTGGCATAATATTGACCACACATAACATCCATCCAGGGGTGTATTTCAACCATCTTTACCCCGAAGTTAGAACACTTATTCCCGGGTCGAAAATGCAGCATCGCCCGCCGGCTCTCTGGGTGCCCTCTGCTTCAATTGTACCCAGGATCCAAGCTCTTCTCCCCCGCTTTTTAACAGCTGTTTTGCGCCCTGGCAGTCCCACGCACACTGTACACACAGTTTACCCAGGATCCAAGCTATTTCCCTGGCTTTTTAATAGCTGTTTTGCGCCCTGGCAGTCCCACGCACACGGAACACACATTTTACCCAGGATCCAAGCTATTTCCCTGGCTTGTATATGGCAGTGACGCACCCTGGTTGTGGCATAATATTGACCACACATAACATCCATCCAGGGGTGTATTTCAACCAACTTTACCCGGCCTTTTGAACACTTATTCCCGGGTCGAAAAGGCAGCTGCGCGCGCCGGCTCTCTGGGTGCACTCTGCTTCAATTTTACCCAGGATCCAAGCTCTTCTCCCCCGCTTTTTAACAGCTGTTTTGCGCCCTGGCAGTCCCACACACTGTACACACATTTTACCCAGGATCCAAGCTATTTCCCTGGCTTTGTAATAGCTGTTTTGCGCCCTGGCAGTCCCACACACTGTACACACATTTTACCCAGGATCCAAGCTATTTCTCTGGCTTCTTAATAGCTGTTTTGCGCCCTGGCAGTCCCACGCACACTGTACACACATGGCTACCCAGGATCCACGCTATTTCCCTGGCTTCTTAATAGCTGTTTTGCGCCCTGGCAGTCCCACGCACACTGTACACACATTTTACCCAGGATCCAAGCTATTTCCCTGGCTTTGCAATAGCTGTTTTGCGCCCTGGCAGTCCCACACACTGTACACACAGTTTACCCAGGATCCAAGCTATTTCGCTGGCTTTTTAATAGCTGTTTTGCGCCCTGGCAGTCCCACGCACACTGTACACACACATGTTTACCCAGGATCCAAGCTATTTCCCTGGCTTTTTAATAGCTGTTTTGCGCCCTGGCAGTCCCGCACACTGTACACACATTTTACCCAGGATCCAAGCTATTTCCCTGGCTTTTATACACCCTGGTTGTGGCATAATATTGACCACACATAACATCCATCCAGGGGTGTATTTCAACCATCTTTACCCCGAAGTTAGAACACTTATTCCCGGGTCGAAAAGGCAGCTGCGCGCGCCGGCTCTCTGGGTGCACTCTGCTTCAATTTTACCCAGGATCCAAGCTATTTCCCTGGCTTTTTAATAGTTGTTTTGCGCCCTGGCAGTCCCACGCACACTGTACACACAGTTTACCCAGGTTCCAAGCTATTTCCCTGGCTTTTTAATAGCTGTTTTGCGCCCTGGCAGTCCCGCACACTGTACACACATGGCTACCCAGGATCCAAGCTATTTCCCCCGCTTTTTAACAGCTGTTTTCCGCCCTGGCAGTCCCACGCACACTGTACACACATTTTACCCAGGATTCAAGCTATTTCCCTGGCTTTTTAATAGCTGTTTTGCGCCCTGGCAGTCCCACGCACACTGTACACACACAGTTTACCCAGGATCCAAGCTATTTCCCTGGCTTGTATATGGCAGTGACGCACCCTGGTTGTGGCATAATATTGACCACACATAACATCCATCCAGGGGTGTATTTCAACCAACTTTACCCGGCCTTTTGAACACTTATTCCCGGGTCGAAAAGGCAGCTGCGCGCGCCGGCTCTCTGGGTGCACTCTGCTTCAATTTTACCCAGGATCCAAGCTATTTCCGTTGCTTGTATACACCCTGGTTGTGGCATAATATTGACCACACATAACATCCATCCAGGGGTGTATTTCAACCATCTTTACCCCGAAGTTAGAACACTTATTCCCGGGTCGAAAATGCAGCATCGCCCGCCGGCTCTCTGGGTGCCCTCTGCTTCAATTTTACCCAGGATCCAAGCTCTTCTCCCCCGCTTTTTAACAGCTGTTTTGCGCCCTGGCAGTCCCACGCACACTGTACACACAGTTTACCCAGGATCCAAGCTATTTCCCTGGCTTTTTAATAGCTGTTTTGCGCCCTGGCAGTCCCACGCACACTGTACACACATGGCTACCCAGGATCCAAGCTATTTCCCTGGCTTGTATATGGCAGTGACGCACCCTGGTTGTGGCATAATATTGACCACACATAACATCCATCCAGGGGTGTATTTCAACCAACTTTACCCGGCCTTTTGAACACTTATTCCCGGGTCGAAAAGGCAGCTGCGCGCGCCGGCTCTCTGGGTGCACTCTGCTTCAATTTTACCCAGGATCCAAGCTATTTCCGTTGCTTGTATACACCCTGGTTGTGGCATAATATTGACCACACATAACATCCATCCAGGGGTGTATTTCAACCATCTTTACCCCGAAGTTAGAACACTTATTCCCGGGTCGAAAATGCAGCATCGCCCGCCGGCTCTCTGGGTGCCCTCTGCTTCAATTTTACCCAGGATCCAAGCTCTTCTCCCTCGCTTTTTAACAGCTGTTTTGCGCCCTGGCAGTCCCACGCACACTGTACACACAGTTTACCCAGGATCCAAGCTATTTCCCTGGCTTTGTAATAGCTGTTTTGCGCCCTGGCAGTCCCACACACTGTACACACATTTTACCCAGGATCCAAGCTATTTCCCTGGCTTTGTAATAGCTGTTTTGCGCCCTGGCAGTCCCACGCACACTGTACACACACATGTTTACCCAGGATCCAAGCTATTTCCCTGGCTTGTATATGGCAGTGACGCACCCTGGTTGTGGCAGAATATTTACCACACATCACATCCATCCAGGGGTGTATTTCAACCAACTTTACCCGGCCTTTTGAACACTTATTCCCGGGTCGAAAAGGCAGCTGCGCGCGCCGGCTCTCTGGGTGCACTCTGCTTCAATTGTACCCAGGATCCAAGCTATTTCCGTGGCTTGTACACACCCTGGTTGTGGCATAATATTTACCACACATCACAGCCATCCAGGGGTGTATTTCAACCAACTTTACCCGGCCTTTTGAACACTTATTCCCGGGTCGAAAAGGCAGCTGCGCGCGCCGGCTCTCTGGGTGCACTCTGCTTCAATTGTACCCAGGATCCAAGCTATTTCCGTGGCTTGTATACACCCTGGTTGTGGCATAATATTGACCACACATCACATCCATCCAGGGGTGTATTTCAACCAACTTTACCCGGCCTTTTGAACACTTATTCCCGGGTCGAGAAAGCCAGCGGCGCCTGCCTCCCACCCTCCGCAGCACCCGGGAGCTCGCTGTGGTGCTGGAGAGGCATTTTCAGGCTTCTCTCTGCTCTGTTCACCCTGCAAATGCATTTTAATGGATACTTTTAGATGGCCATGGTTATATTGTATCCTTACTATGGGTCTCTGAAGCAATCAGACTTGTACCACGCCGTTATCAGAGTTTTAGCAGAGTTTTAGCAGACTTTGAGCACTCTTTCCCCCGCAGAAACTAGTTTGAATCACCGTTGTCACTACTGTGGGGGATTGGGAATGTGCCTGTGTCTCGTGCGGAGCCTCCCCGCACCTTAAATCCATCCATTTGCCTTTATTTATGGCATGTTTTACGGTTAATGCACTGTGCTCAAGCAGGCTGAAGCGCCCTCCTGTGGGGACACATGGGAACTGCACTTAAATCACTTTGTGTGCCTTTTAAACGGTTTAAAATGGTTTTTCTTTCACTTTTAAAATACACCCTGCCCTAGAAATGGTTTTTAATCATTATTACCGTTGTCAGGGGGCTGCGTGAACACTTTCCCCACCTTTAAAACACTTTATCCCCACCTTTCAAACCATTTTCCCCGGTCGAAAATGCAGCTGCGCGCGCCTCCTCTCTGGGTGCACTCTGCTTCAATTGTACCCAGGATCCAAGCTATTTCCGTTGCTTGTATACACCCTGGTTCTGGCATAATATTGACCACACTGCGCATTCATCCAGGGGTGTATTTCAACCAACTTTACCCCGAAGTTAGAACACTCATTCCCGGGTCGAAAAGGCAGCTGCGCGCGCCGGCTCTCTGGGTGCACTCTGCTTCAATTGTACCCAGGATCCAAGCTATTTCCCTGGCTTTTATACACCATGGTTGTGGCATAATATTGACCACACATAACATCCATCCAGGGGTGTATTTCAACCAACTTTACCCGGCCTTTGAACACTTATTCCCGGGTCGAAAATGCAGCATCGCCCGCCGGCTCTCTGGGTGCACTCTGCTTCAATTGTACCCAGGATCCAAGCTCTTCTCCCCCGCTTTTTAACAGCTGTTTTGCGCCCTGGCAGTCCCACGCACACTGTACACACAGTTTACCCAGGATCCAAGCTATTTCCCTGGCTTTTTAATAGCTGTTTTGCGCCCTGGCAGTCCCACGCACACGGAACACACATTTTACCCAGGATCCAAGCTATTTCCCTGGCTTGTATATGGCAGTGACGCACCCTGGTTGTGGCATAATATTGACCACACATAACATCCATCCAGGGGTGTATTTCAACCAACTTTACCCGGCCTTTTGAACACTTATTCCCGGGTCGAAAAGGCAGCTGCGCGCGCCGGCTCTCTGGGTGCACTCTGCTTCAATTTTACCCAGGATCCAAGCTATTTCCCTGGCTTTTTAATAGCTGTTTTGCACCCTGGCAGTCCCACGCACACTGTACACACATTTTACCCAGGATCCAAGCTATTTCCCTGGCTTTTTAATAGCTGTTTTGCGCCCTGGCAGTCCCGCACACTGTACACACATGGCTACCCAGGATCCAAGCTATTTCCCCCGCTTTTTAACAGCTGTTTTCCGCCCTGGCAGTCCCACGCACACTGTACACACATTTTACCCAGGATTCAAGCTATTTCCCTGGCTTTTTAATAGCTGTTTTGCGCCCTGGCAGTCCCACGCACACTGTACACACACAGTTTACCCAGGATCCAAGCTATTTCCCTGGCTTGTATATGGCAGTGACGCACCCTGGTTGTGGCATAATATTGACCACACATAACATCCATCCAGGGGTGTATTTCAACCAACTTTACCCGGCCTTTTGAACACTTATTCCCGGGTCGAAAAGGCAGCTGCGCGCGCCGGCTCTCTGGGTGCACTCTGCTTCAATTTTACCCAGGATCCAAGCTATTTCCGTTGCTTGTATACACCCTGGTTGTGGCATAATATTGACCACACATAACATCCATCCAGGGGTGTATTTCAACCATCTTTACCCCGAAGTTAGAACACTTATTCCCGGGTCGAAAATGCAGCATCGCCCGCCGGCTCTCTGGGTGCCCTCTGCTTCAATTTTACCCAGGATCCAAGCTCTTCTCCCCCGCTTTTTAACAGCTGTTTTGCGCCCTGGCAGTCCCACGCACACTGTACACACAGTTTACCCATGATCCAAGCTATTTCCCTGGCTTTTTAATAGCTGTTTTGCGCCCTGGCAGTCCCACGCACACTGTACACACATGGCTACCCAGGATCCAAGCTATTTCCCTGGCTTGTATATGGCAGTGACGCACCCTGGTTGTGGCATAATATTGACCACACATAACATCCATCCAGGGGTGTATTTCAACCAACTTTACCCGGCCTTTTGAACACTTATTCCCGGGTCGAAAAGGCAGCTGCGCGCGCCGGCTCTCTGGGTGCACTCTGCTTCAATTTTACCCAGGATCCAAGCTATTTCCGTTGCTTGTATACACCCTGGTTGTGGCATAATATTGACCACACATAACATCCATCCAGGGGTGTATTTCAACCATCTTTACCCCGAAGTTAGAACACTTATTCCCGGGTCGAAAATGCAGCATCGCCCGCCGGCTCTCTGGGTGCCCTCTGCTTCAATTTTACCCAGGATCCAAGCTCTTCTCCCTCGCTTTTTAACAGCTGTTTTGCGCCCTGGCAGTCCCACGCACACTGTACACACAGTTTACCCAGGATCCAAGCTATTTCCCTGGCTTTGTAATAGCTGTTTTGCGCCCTGGCAGTCCCACACACTGTACACACATTTTACCCAGGATCCAAGCTATTTCCCTGGCTTTGTAATAGCTGTTTTGCGCCCTGGCAGTCCCACGCACACTGTACACACACATGTTTACCCAGGATCCAAGCTATTTCCCTGGCTTGTATATGGCAGTGACGCACCCTGGTTGTGGCAGAATATTTACCACACATCACATCCATCCAGGGGTGTATTTCAACCAACTTTACCCGGCCTTTTGAACACTTATTCCCGGGTCGAAAAGGCAGCTGCGCGCGCCGGCTCTCTGGGTGCACTCTGCTTCAATTTTACCCAGGATCCAAGCTATTTCCGTTGCTTGTATACACCCTGGTTGTGGCATAATATTGACCACACATAACATCCATCCAGGGGTGTATTTCAACCATCTTTACCCCGAAGTTAGAACACTTATTCCCGGGTCGAAAATGCAGCATCGCCCGCCGGCTCTCTGGGTGCCCTCTGCTTCAATTTTACCCAGGATCCAAGCTCTTCTCCCTCGCTTTTTAACAGCTGTTTTGCGCCCTGGCAGTCCCACGCACACTGTACACACAGTTTACCCAGGATCCAAGCTATTTCCCTGGCTTTTTAATAGCTGTTTTGCGCCCTGGCAGTCCCACGCACACTGTACACACATGGCTACCCAGGATCCAAGCTATTTCCCTGGCTTTTGTAATAGCTGTTTTGCGCCCTGGCAGTCCCACGCACACTGTACACACATGGCTACCCAGGATCCAAGCTATTTCCCTGGCTTCTTAATAGCTGTTTTGCGCCCTGGCAGTCCCACACACTGTACACACATGGCTACCCAGGATCCAAGCTATTTCCCTGGCTTCTTAATAGCTGTTTTGCGCCCTGGCAGTCCCACGCACACTGTACACACAGTTTACCCAGGATCCAAGCTATTTCCCTGGCTTTGTAATAGCTGTTTTGCGCCCTGGCAGTCCCACGCACACTGTACACACATTTTACCCAGGATCCAAGCTATTTCCCTGGCTTTGTAATAGCGGTTTTGCGCCCTGGCAGTCCCACGCACACTGTACACACATGGCTACCCAGGATCCAAGCTATTTCCCTGGCTTTTTAATAGCTGTTTTGCGCCCTGGCAGTCCCACGCACACTGTACGCACAGTTTACCCAGGATCCAAGCTATTTCCCTGGCTTTGTAATAGCTGTTTTGCGCCCTGGCAGTCCCACGCACACTGTACACACATTTTACCCAGGATCCAAGCTATTTCCCTGGCTTTGTAATAGCGGTTTTGCGCCCTGGCAGTCCCACGCACACTGTACACACATGGCTACCCAGGATCCAAGCTATTTCCCTGGCTTTTTAATAGCTGTTTTGCGCCCTGGCAGTCCCACGCACACTGTACGCACAGTTTACCCAGGATCCAAGCTATTTCCCTGGCTTTGTAATAGCTGTTTTGCGCCCTGGCAGTCCCACACACTGTACACACATTTTACCCAGGATCCAAGCTATTTCCCTGGCTTCTTAATAGCTGTTTTGCGCCCTGGCAGTCCCACACACTGTACACACATTTTACCCAGGATCCAAGCTATTTCCCTGGCTTTTTAATAGCTGTTTTGCGCCCTGGCAGTCCCACGCACACTGTACACACAGTTTACCCAGGATCCAAGCTATTTCCCTGGCTTTGTAATAGCTGTTTTGCGCCCTGGCAGTCCCACACACTGTACACACATTTTACCCAGGATCCAAGCTATTTCCCTGGCTTTGTAATAGCTGTTTTGCGCCCTGGCAGTCCCACACACTGTACACACATTTTACCCAGGATCCAAGCTATTTCTCTGGCTTCTTAATAGCTGTTTTGCGCCCTGGCAGTCCCACGCACACTGTACACACATTTTACCCAGGATCCAAGCTATTTCCCTGGCTTTGTAATAGCTGTTTTGCGCCCTGGCAGTCCCACGCACACTGTACACACATTTTACCCAGGATCCAAGCTATTTCCCTGGCTTTTTAATAGCTGTTTTGCGCCCTGGCAGTCCCACGCACACTGTACACACAGTTTACCCAGGATCCAAGCTATTTCCCTGGCTTTTTAATAGCTGTTTTGCGCCCTGGCAGTCCCACGCACACTGTACACACACAGTTTACCCAGGATCCAAGCTATTTCCCTGGCTTGTATATGGCAGTGACGCACCCTGGTTGTGGCATAATATTGACCACACATAACATCCATCCAGGGGTGTATTTCAACCAACTTTACCCGGCCTCTTGAACACTTATTCCCGGGTCGAAAAGGCAGCTGCGCGCGCCGGCTCTCTGGGTGCACTCTGCTTCAATTTTACCCAGGATCCAAGCTATTTCCCTGGCTTTTTAATAGTTGTTTTGCGCCCTGGCAGTCCCGCGCACACTGTACACACAGTTTACCCAGGTTCCAAGCTATTTCCCTGGCTTTTTAATAGCTGTTTTGCGCCCTGGCAGTCCCGCACACTGTACACACACGTTTACCCAGGATCCAAGCTATTTCCCTGGCTTCTTAATAGCTGTTTTGCGCCCTGGCAGTCCCACACACTGTACACACATTTTACCCAGGATCCAAGCTATTTCCCTGGCTTTTTAATAGCTGTTTTGCGCCCTGGCAGTCCCACACACTGTACACACATGGCTACCCAGGATCCAAGCTATTTCCCTGGCTTTTTAATAGCTGTTTTGCGCCCTGGTAGTCCCACGCACACTGTACACACAGTTTAACCAGGATCCAAGCCATTTCCCTGGCTTGTATATGGCAGTGACGCACCCTGGTTGTGGCAGAATATTTACCACACATCACAGCCATCCAGGGGTGTATTTCAACCAACTTTACCCGGCCTTTGAACACTTATTCCCGGGTCGAAAATGCAGCATCGCCCGCCGGCTCTCTGGGTGCACTCTGCTTCAATTGTACCCAGGATCCAAGCTATTTCCCTGGCTTTTATACACCCTGGTTGTGGCATAATATTGACCACACATAACATCCATCCAGGGGTGTATTTCAACTATCTTTACCCCGAAGTTAGAACACTTATTCCCGGGTCGAAAATGCAGCATCGCCCGCCGGCTCTCTGGGTGCACTCTGCTTCAATTGTACCCAGGATCCAAGCTCTTCTCCCCCGCTTTTTAACAGCTGTTTTGCGCCCTGGCAGTCCCACACACTGTACACACATGGCTACCCAGGATCCAAGCTATTTCCCTGGCTTTGTAATAGCTGTTTTGCGCCCTGGCAGTCCCACGCACACTGTACACACATTTTACCCAGGATCCAAGCTATTTCCCTGGCTTTTTAATAGCTGATTTGCGCCCTGGCAGTCCCACGCACACTGTACACACATGGCTACCCAGGATCCAAGCTATTTCCCCCGCTTTTTAACAGCTGTTTTCCGCCCTGGCAGTCCCACGCACACTGTACACACATTTTACCCAGGATCCAAGCTATTTCCCTGGCTTTTTAATAGCTGTTTTGCGCCCTGGCAGTCCCACGCACACTGTACACACACATGTTTACCCAGGATCCAAGCTATTTCCCTGGCTTGTATATGGCAGTGACGCACCCTGGTTGTGGCATAATATTGACCACACATAACATTCATCCGGGGGTGTATTTCAACCAACTTTACCCCGAAGTTAGAACACTTATTCCCGGGTCGAAAATGCAGCTGCGCGCGCCGGCTCTCTGGGTGCACTCTGCTTCAATTTTACCCAGGATCCAAGCTCTTCTCCCCCGCTTTTTAACAGCTGTTTTGCGCCCTGGCAGTCCCACGCACACTGTACACACATGGCTACCCAGGATCCAAGCTATTTCCCTGGCTTTTTAATAGCTGTTTTGCGCCCTGGCAGTCCCACGCACACTGTACACACACATGTTTACCCAGGATCCAAGCTATTTCCCTGGCTTGTATATGGCAGTGACGCACCCTGGTTGTGGCATAATATTGACCACACATAACATCCATCCAGGGGTGTATTTCAACCAACTTTACCCGGCCTTTTGAACACTTATTCCCGGGTCGAAAATGCAGCTGCGCGCGCCGGCTCTCTGGGTGCACTCTGCTTCAATTTTACCCAGGATCCAAGCTATTTCCCTGGCTTCTTAATAGCTGTTTTGCGCCCTGGCAGTCCCACGCACACTGTACACACATTTTACCCAGGATCCAAGCTATTTCCCTGGCTTTGCAATAGCTGTTTTGCGCCCTGGCAGTCCCGCACACTGTACACACATTTTACCCAGGATCCAAGCTATTTCCCTGGCTTGTATATGGCAGTGACGCACCCTGGTTGTGGCATAATATTGACCACACATAACATCCATCCAGGGGTGTATTTCAACCAACTTTACCCGGCCTTTTGAACACTTATTCCCGGGTCGAAAAGGCAGCTGCGCGCGCCGGCTCTCTGGGTGCACTCTGCTTCAATTTTACCCAGGATCCAAGCTATTTCCCTGGCTTCTTAATAGCTGTTTTGCGCCCTGGCAGTCCCACGCACACTGTACACACATTTTACCCAGGATCCAAGCTATTTCCCTGGCTTTGCAATAGCTGTTTTGCGCCCTGGCAGTCCCGCACACTGTACACACATTTTACCCAGGATCCAAGCTATTTCCCTGGCTTGTATATGGCAGTGACGCACCCTGGTTGTGGCATAATATTGACCACACATAACATCCATCCAGGGGTGTATTTCAACCAACTTTACCCGGCCTTTTGAACACTTATTCCCGGGTCGAAAAGGCAGCTGCGCGCGCCGGCTCTCTGGGTGCACTCTGCTTCAATTTTACCCAGGATCCAAGCTATTTCCGTTGCTTGTACACACCCTGGTTGTGGCAGAATATTTACCACACATCACAGCCATCCAGGGGTGTATTTCAACCAACTTTACCCGGCCTTTGAACACTTATTCCCGGGTCGAAAATGCAGCTGCGCGCGCCGGCTCTCTGGGTGCACTCTGCTTCAATTTTACCCAGGATCCAAGCTCTTCTCCCCCGCTTTTTAATAGCTGTTTTGCGCCCTGGCAGTCCCACGCACACTGTACACACATTTTACCCAGGATTCAAGCTATTTCCCTGGCTTTTTAATAGCTGTTTTGCGCCCTGGCAGTCCCACGCACACTGTAAACACATGGCTACCCAGGATCCAAGCTATTTCCCTGGCTTTTTAATAGCTGTTTTGCGCCCTGGCAGTCCCACGCACACTGTACACACACATGTTTACCCAGGATCCAAGCTATTTCCCTGGCTTGTATATGGCAGTGACGCACCCTGGTTGTGGCAGAATATTTACCACACATCACATCCATCCAGGGGTGTATTTCAACCAACTTTACCCGGCCTTTTGAACACTTATTCCCGGGTCGAAAAGGCAGCTGCGCGCGTCTCCTCTCTGGGTGCACTCTGCTTCAATTTTACCCAGGATCCAAGCTATTTCCGTTGCTTGTACACACCCTGGTTGTGGCAGAATATTTACCACACATCACAGCCATCCAGGGGTGTATTTCAACCAACTTTACCCGGCCTTTGAACACTTATTCCCGGGTCGAAAATGCAGCATCGCCCGCCGGCTCTCTGGGTGCACTCTGCTTCAATTGTACCCAGGATCCAAGCTCTTCTCCCCCGCTTTTTAACAGCTGTTTTGCGCCCTGGCAGTCCCACACACTGTACACACATTTTACCCAGGATCCAAGCTATTTCCCTGGCTTCTTAATAGCTGTTTTGCGCCCTGGCAGTCCCACACACTGTACACACATTTTACCCAGGATCCAAGCTATTTCCCTGGCTTTTTAATAGCTGTTTTGCGCCCTGGCAGTCCCACGCACTGTACACACATTTTACCCAGGATCCAAGCTATTTCACTGGCTTTTTAATAGCTGTTTTGCGCCCTGGCAGTCCCACGCACACTGTACACACAGTTTAACCAGGATCCAAGCTATTTCCCTGGCTTGTATATGGCAGTGACGCACCCTGGTTGTGGCATAATATTGACCACACATAACATCCATCCAGGGGTGTATTTCAACCAACTTTACCCGGCCTTTTGAACACTTATTCCCGGGTCGTAAAGGCAGCTGCGCGCGCCGGCTCTCTGGGTGCACTCTGCTTCAATTGTACCCAGGATCCAAGCTATTTCCCTGGCTTTTTAATAGCTGTTTTGCGCCCTGGCAGTCCCACGCACACTGTACACACAGTTTAACCAGGATCCAAGCTATTTCCCTGGCTTCTTAATAGCTGTTTTGCGCCCTGGCAGTCCCACACACTGTACACACATTTTACCCAGGATCCAAGCTATTTCCCTGGCTTTGTAATAGCTGTTTTGCGCCCTGGCAGTCCCACACACTGTACGCACATTTTACCCAGGATCCAAGCTATTTCTCTGGCTTCTTAATAGCTGTTTTGCGCCCTGGCAGTCCCACGCACACTGTACACACATTTTACCCAGGATCCAAGCTATTTCCCTGGCTTTGTAATAGCTGTTTTGCGCCCTGGCAGTCCCACGCACACTGTACACACATTTTACCCAGGATCCAAGCTATTTCCCTGGCTTTGCAATAGCTGTTTTGCGCCCTGGCAGTCCCGCACACTGTACACACATTTTACCCAGGATCCAAGCTATTTCCCTGGCTTTTTAATAGCTGTTTTGCGCCCTGGCAGTCCCACGCACACTGTACACACAGTTTACCCAGGATCCAAGCTATTTCCCTGGCTTTGTAATAGCTGTTTTGCGCCCTGGCAGTCCCACACACTGTACACACATTTTACCCAGGATCCAAGCTATTTCTCTGGCTTCTTAATAGCTGTTTTGCGCCCTGGCAGTCCCACGCACACTGTACACACATTTTACCCAGGATCCAAGCTATTTCCCTGGCTTTGTAATAGCTGTTTTGCGCCCTGGCAGTCCCACGCACACTGTACACACATTTTACCCAGGATCCAAGCTATTTCCCTGGCTTTTTAATAGCTGATTTGCGCCCTGGCAGTCCCACGCACACTGTACACACAGTTTACCCAGGATCCAAGCTATTTCCCTGGCTTTGTAATAGCTGTTTTGCGCCCTGGCAGTCCCACACACTGTACACACATTTTACCCAGGATCCAAGCTATTTCCCTGGCTTC
Source organism: Dissostichus mawsoni (assembly GCA_011823955.1). NCBI lineage: Eukaryota > Metazoa > Chordata > Actinopteri > Perciformes > Nototheniidae > Dissostichus > Dissostichus mawsoni. The sequence continues at coordinate 19,085 of JAAKFY010000352.1, forward strand.
TTAATAGCTGTTTTGCGCCCTGGCAGTCCCACACACTGTACACACATTTTACCCAGGATCCAAGCTATTTCCCTGGCTTTTTAATAGCTGTTTTGCGCCCTGGCAGTCCCACGCACACTGTACACACAGTTTACCCAGGATCCAAGCTATTTCCCTGGCTTTGTAATAGCTGTTTTCCGCCCTGGCAGTCCCACGCACACTGTACACACATTTTACCCAGGATCCAAGCTATTTCCCTGGCTTTTTAATAGCTGTTTTGCGCCCTGGCAGTCCCGCACACTGTACACACATGGCTACCCAGGATCCAAGCTATTTCTCTGGCTTCTTAATAGCTGTTTTGCGCCCTGGCAGTCCCACGCACACTGTACACACATTTTACCCAGGATCCAAGCTATTTCCCTGGCTTTGTAATAGCTGTTTTGCGCCCTGGCAGTCCCACGCACACTGTACACACATTTTACCCAGGATCCAAGCTATTTCCCTGGCTTTTTAATAGCTGTTTTGCGCCCTGGCAGTCCCACGCACACTGTACACACACGGCTACCCAGGATCCAAGTTATTTCCCTGGCTTTTTAATAGCTTTTATGTGACCTGTAATTCCCACACCCTGTACACATGGTTTACCCAGGATCCAAGCTATTTTCCTGGCTTTTTAATAGCTGTTATGTTCCCTGGAAGTCCCATACTAATTAAATGTATTTGTATGATATATTTCTGGGGTAGGAAAGTGACATTTCTGGGTGATTCTGTCAGTTTATGGAGCTTAGCCCAAATATCCTGGAGGTTCCAGGCCGAATTTCGGTGTTCATAGGCTGCCTGCCATGGTCCCCCACCCGTGGAAAGAAGAAAAAAGTGAAGAAAATGGTTAATTATATCTTAAAATAATCAAAAATGAAGTTTTGAAAAAAGTCTGAAA
>JAAKFY010000353.1:0-2500 GCA_011823955.1 Dissostichus mawsoni
AAAATGGTTTGAAAGGTGGGGATAAAGTGTTTTAAAGGTGGGGAAAGTGTTCACGCAGCCCCCTGACAACGGTAATAATGATTAAAAACCATTTCTCGGGCAGGGTGTATTTTACAAAGTGAAAGAAAAACCATTTTAAACCGGTTAAAAGGCACACAGAGTGATTTAAGTGCAGTTCCCATGTGTCCCCACAGGAGGGCGCTTCAGCCTGCTCGAGCACAGTGCATTAACCGTAAAACATGCCATAAATACAGGCAAATGGATGGATTCAAGGTGCGGGGAGGCTCCGCACGAGACACAGGCACATTCCCAATACCCCACAGTAGTGACAACGGTGATTTAAACTAGTTTCTGCGGGGAAAAGAGTGCTCAAAGTCTGCTAAAACTCTGCTAAAACTCTGACAATGCCTCTCCAGCACCACAGAGAGCTCCCAGGTGCTGCGGAGGTGGGAGACAGGCTCACAGCTCGGCCCGGAACCTTCAGCAGGCCCCCCCTGCAGCAGGCCCCCCCCCCTGCAGCACCCCCAGCTGCTGGGCATCGACATGGAGGTGGGCAGTCCGCCTTTCGGCACCCAAACTCGGCCCTGAGACCTCCAGCCCCTCTCTCTGAACCAGCTATGAGAAGCCAATATACCTCCAAAGCCTTTGCTTACGGCCATACCACCCTGATCACGCCCGATCTCGTCCGATCTCGGAAGCTAAGCAGGGTCGGGCCGGGTCAGTACTTGGATGGGAGACCGCCTGGGAATACCCGGTGCTGTAAGCTTTTTTTTAAACCCAGGACAGAGACCGGGAAAATCACCTCTCTTTGGCGGCTCACACACCACAGGACGGGCTAATGACCCCCAGCGTGTCTCCCTAACATGTTCACTTAGTTATTTCAGACCTCCAGGAGAGAGACCGGGAAAATCACCTCTTTTGGCGGCTCACAGACCACCAAAGGAAGGACTAATGACCTCCAGCATGTATCCCTAATATGTGCACTCTGTTCATTTCACACCTCCAGGAGAGAGACCGGGAAAATCACCTCTCTTTGGCGGCTCACAGACCACCAAAGGACGGGCTAATGACCCCCAGCGTGTCTCCCTAACATGTGCACTCTGTTCATTTCACACCTCCAGGAGAGAGACCGGGAAAATCACCTCTCTTTGGCGGCTCACAGACCACCAAAGGAAGGACTAATGACCCAGCACGTATCCCTAATATGTGCACTTGTTCATTTCACACCTCCAGGAGAGAGACCGGGAAAATCACCTCTCTTTGGCGGCTCACAGACCACCAAAGGACGGGCTAATGACCCCCAGCGTGTCTCCCTAACATGTGCACTCTGTTCATTTCACACCTCCAGGAGAGAGACCGGGAAAATCACCTCTCTTTGGCGGCTCACAGACCACCAAAGGACGGACTAATGACCCCAGCGTATCCCTAATGTGCACTTGTTCATTTCACACCTCCAGGAGAGAGACCGGGAAAATCACCTCTCTTTGGCGGCTCACAGACCACCAAAGGACGGGCTAATGACCCCCAGCGTGTCTCCCTAACATGTGCACTCTGTTCATTTCACACCTCCAGGAGAGAGACCGGGAAAATCACCTCTCTTTGGCGGCTCACAGACCACCAAAGGACGGGCTAATGACCCCCAGCGTGTCTCCCTAACATGTGCACTCTGTTCATTTCACACCTCCAGGAGAGAGACCGGGAAAATCACCTCTCTTTGGCGGCTCACAGACCACCAAAGGACGGGCTAATGACCCCCAGCGTGTCTCCCTAACATGTGCACTCTGTTCATTTCACACCTCCAGGAGAGAGACCGGGAAAATCACCTCTCTTTGGCGGCTCACAGACCACCAAAGGACGGGCTAATGACCCCCAGCGTGTCTCCCTAACATGTGCACTCTGTTCATTTCACACCTCCAGGAGAGAGACCGGGAAAATCACCTCTCTTTGGCGGCTCACAGACCACCAAAGGGACTAATGACCCCAGCGTATCCCTAATGTGCACTTGTTCATTTCACACCTCCAGGAGAGAGACCGGGAAAATCACCTCTCAGACCACCAAAGGACGGGCTAATGACCCCCGCGTGTCTCCCTAACATGTGCACTCTGTTCATTTCACACCTCCAGGAGAGAGACCGGGAAAATCACCTCTCTTTGGCGGCTCACAGACCACCAAAGGACGGGCTAATGACCCCAGCGTGTCTCCCTAATGTGCACTCTGTTCATTTCACCTCCAGGAGAGAGACCGGGAAAATCACCTCTCTTTGGCGGCTCACAGACCACCAAAGGACGGGCTAATGACCCCCAGCGTGTCTCCCTAACATGTGCACTCTGTTCATTTCACACCTCCAGGAGAGAGACCGGGAAAATCACCTCTCTTTGGCGGCTCACAGACCACCAAAGGACGGGCTAATGACCCCCAGCGTGTCTCCCTAACATGTGCACTCTGTTCATTTCACACCTCCAGGAGAGAGACCGGGAAAATCACCTCTCTTTGGCGGCT
>JAAKFY010000353.1:12500-17500 GCA_011823955.1 Dissostichus mawsoni
GTGGGGGACCATGGCAGGCAGCCTATGAACACCGAAATTCGGCCTGGAACCTCCAGGATATTTGGGCTAAGCTCCATAAACTGACAGAATCACCCAGAAATGTCACTTTCCTACCCCAGAAATATATCATACAAATACATTTAATTAGTATGGGACTTCCAGGGAACATAACAGCTATTAAAAAGCCAGGAAAATAGCTTGGATCCTGGGTAAACTGTGTGTACAGTGTGCGTGGGACTGCCAGGGCGCAAAACAGCTATTAAAAAGCCAGGGAAATAGCTTGGATCCTGGGTAAACTGTGTGTACAGTGTGCGTGGGACTGCCAGGGCGCAAAACAGCTATTAAAAAGCCAGGGAAATAGCTTGGATCCTGGGTAAAATGTGTGTACAGTGTGCGTGGGACTGCCAGGGCGCAAAACAGCTATTACAAAGCCAGGGAAATAGCTTGGATCCTGGGTAAAATGTGTGTACAGTGTGCGTGGGACTGCCAGGGCGCAAAACAGCTATTAAGAAGCCAGAGAAATAGCTTGGATCCTGGGTAAAATGTGTGTACAGTGTGTGGGACTGCCAGGGCGCAAAACAGCTATTACAAAGCCAGGGAAATAGCTTGGATCCTGGGTAAAATGTGTGTACAGTGTGTGGGACTGCCAGGGCGCAAAACAGCTATTACAAAGCCAGGGAAATAGCTTGGATCCTGGGTAAACTGTGTGTACAGTGTGCGTGGGACTGCCAGGGCGCAAAACAGCTATTAAAAAGCCAGGGAAATAGCTTGGATCCTGGGTAAAATGTGTGTACAGTGTGTGGGACTGCCAGGGCGCAAAACAGCTATTAAGAAGCCAGGGAAATAGCTTGGATCCTGGGTAAAATGTGTGTACAGTGTGTGGGACTGCCAGGGCGCAAAACAGCTATTACAAAGCCAGGGAAATAGCTTGGATCCTGGGTAAACTGTGTGTACAGTGTGCGTGGGACTGCCAGGGCGCAAAACAGCTATTAAAAAGCCAGGGAAATAGCTTGGATCCTGGGTAAAATGTGTGTACAGTGTGCGTGGGACTGCCAGGGCGCAAAACAGCTATTACAAAGCCAGGGAAATAGCTTGGATCCTGGGTAAAATGTGTGTACAGTGTGCGTGGGACTGCCAGGGCGCAAAACAGCTATTAAGAAGCCAGAGAAATAGCTTGGATCCTGGGTAAAATGTGTGTACAGTGTGTGGGACTGCCAGGGCGCAAAACAGCTATTACAAAGCCAGGGAAATAGCTTGGATCCTGGGTAAAATGTGTGTACAGTGTGTGGGACTGCCAGGGCGCAAAACAGCTATTAAGAAGCCAGGGAAATAGCTCGGATCCTGGGTAAAATGTGTGTACAGTGTGTGGGACTGCCAGGGCGCAAAACAGCTGTTAAAAAGCGGGGGAGAAGAGCTTGGATCCTGGGTAAAATTGAAGCAGAGTGCACCCAGAGAGCCGGCGCGCGCAGCTGCCTTTTCGACCCGGGAATAAGTGTTCAAGAGGCCGGGTAAAGTTGGTTGAAATACACCCCTGGATGGATGTTATGTGTGGTCAATATTATGCCACAACCAGGGTGCGTCACTGCCATATACAAGCCAGGGAAATAGCTTGGATCCTGGGTAAACATGTGTGTGTACAGTGTGCGTGGGACTGCCAGGGCGCAAAACAGCTATTAAAAAGCCAGGGAAATAGCTTGGATCCTGGGTAAACATGTGTGTGTACAGTGTGCGTGGGACTGCCAGGGCGCAAAACAGCTATTAAAAAGCCAGGGAAATAGCTTGGATCCTGGGTAGCCATGTGTGTACAGTGTGCGTGGGACTGCCAGGGCGCAAAACAGCTGTTAAAAAGCGGGGGAAATAGCTTGGATCCTGGGTAGCCATGTGTGTACAGTGTGCGTGGGACTGCCAGGGCGCAAAACAGCTATTAAAAAGCCAGGGAAATAGCTTGGATCCTGGGTAAAATGTGTGTACAGTGTGCGTGGGACTGCCAGGGCGCAAAACAGCTATTAAAAAGCGGGGGAGAAGAGCTTGGATCCTGGGTAAAATTGAAGCAGAGTGCACCCAGAGAGCCGGCGCGCGCAGCTGCATTTTCGACCCGGGAATAAGTGTTCTAACTTCGGGGTAAAGTTGGTTGAAATACACCCCCGGATGAATGTTATGTGTGGTCAATATTATGCCACAACCAGGGTGCGTCACTGCCATATACAAGCCAGGGAAATAGCTTGGATCCTGGGTAAACATGTGTGTGTACAGTGTGCGTGGGACTGCCAGGGCGCAAAACAGCTATTAAAAAGCCAGGGAAATAGCTTGGATCCTGGGTAAACTGTGTGTACAGTGTGTGGGACTGCCAGGGCGCAAAACAGCTATTGCAAAGCCAGGGAAATAGCTTGGATCCTGGGTAAAATGTGTGTACAGTGTGCGTGGGACTGCCAGGGCGCAAAACAGCTATTAAGAAGCCAGGGAAATAGCTTGGATCCTGGGTAGCCATGTGTGTACAGTGTGCGTGGGACTGCCAGGGCGCAAAACCGCTATTAAAAAGCCAGGGAAATAGCTTGGATCCTGGGTAGCCATGTGTGTACAGTGTGTGTGGGACTGCCAGGGCGCAAAACAGCTATTAAAAAGCCAGGGAAATAGCTTGGAACCTGGGTAAACTGTGTGTACAGTGTGCGTGGGACTGCCAGGGCGCAAAACAGCTATTAAAAAGCCAGGGAAATAGCTTGGATCCTGGGTGCAATTGAAGCAGAGTGCACCCAGAGAGCCGGCGCGCGCAGCTGTATTTTCGACCCGGGAATAAGTGTTCTAACTTCGGGGTAAAGATGGTTGAAATACACCCCTGGATGGATGTTATGTGTGGTCAATATTATGCCACAACCAGGGTGTATAAAAGCCAGGGAAATAGCTTGGATCCTGGGTACAATTGAAGCAGAGTGCACCCAGAGAGGAGGCGCGCGCAGCTGCATTTTCGACCGGGGAAAATGGTTTGAAAGGTGGGGATAAAGTGTTTTAAAGGTGGGGAAAGTGTTCACGCAGCCCCCTGACAACGGTAATAATGATTAAAAACCATTTCTCGGGCAGGGTGTATTTTACAAAGTGAAAGAAAAACCATTTTAAACCGGTTAAAAGGCACACAGAGTGATTTAAGTGCAGTTCCCATGTGTCCCCACAGGAGGGCGCTTCAGCCTGCTCGAGCACAGTGCATTAACCGTAAAACATGCCATAAATACAGGCAAATGGATGGATTCAAGGTGCGGGGAGGCTCCGCACGAGACACAGGCACATTCCCAATACCCCACAGTAGTGACAACGGTGATTTAAACTAGTTTCTGCGGGGAAAAGAGTGCTCAAAGTCTGCTAAAACTCTGCTAAAACTCTGACAATGCCTCTCCAGCACCACAGAGAGCTCCCAGGTGCTGCGGAGGGTGGGAGACAGGCTCACAGCTCGGCCCGGAACCTTCAGCAGGCCCCCCCTGCAGCAGGCCCCCCCCCCTGCAGCACCCCCAGCTGCTGGGCATCGACATGGAGGTGGGCAGTCCGCCTTTCGGCACCCAAACTCGGCCCTGAGACCTCCAGCCCCTCTCTCTGAACCAGCTATGAGAAGCCAATATACCTCCAAAGCCTTTGCTTACGGCCATACCACCCTGATCACGCCCGATCTCGTCCGATCTCGGAAGCTAAGCAGGGTCGGGCCGGGTCAGTACTTGGATGGGAGACCGCCTGGGAATACCCGGTGCTGTAAGCTTTTTTTTAAACCCAGGACAGAGACCGGGAAAATCACCTCTCTTTGGCGGCTCACACACCACCACAGGACGGGCTAATGACCCCCAGCGTGTCTCCCTAACATGTTCACTTAGATTATTTCAGACCTCCAGGAGAGAGACCGGGAAACTCACCTCTATTTGGCGGCTCACAGACCACCAAAGGAAGGACTAATGACCTCCAGCATGTATCCCTAATATGTGCACTCTGTTCATTTCTCACCTCCAGGAGAGAGACCGGGAAAATCACCTCTCTTTGGCGGCTCACAGACCACCAATGGACGGGCTAATGACCCCCAGCGTGTCTCCCTAACATGTGCACTCTGTTCATTTCACACCTCCAGGAGAGAGACCGGGAAAATCACCTCTCTTTGGCGGCTCACAGACCACCAAAGGAAGGACTAATGACCTCCAGCACGTATCCCTAATATGTGCACTTTGTTCATTTCACACCTCCAGGAGAGAGACCGGGAAAATCACCTCTCTTTGGCGGCTCACAGACCACCAAAGGACGGGCTAATGACCCCCAGCGTGTCTCCCTAACATGTGCACTCTGTTCATTTCACACCTCCAGGAGAGAGACCGGGAAAATCACCTCTCTTTGGCGGCTCACAGACCACCAAAGGAAGGACTAATGACCTCCAGCACGTATCCCTAATATGTGCACTTTGTTCATTTCACACCTCCAGGAGAGAGACCGGGAAAATCACCTCTCTTTGGCGGCTCACAGACCACCAAAGGACGGGCTAATGACCCCCAGCGTGTCTCCCTAACATGTGCACTCTGTTCATTTCACACCTCCAGGAGAGAGACCGGGAAAATCACCTCTCTTTGGCGGCTCACAGACCACCAAAGGACGGGCTAATGACCCCCAGCGTGTCTCCCTAACATGTGCACTCTGTTCATTTCACACCTCCAGGAGAGAGACCGGGAAAATCACCTCTCTTTGGCGGCTCACAGACCACCAAAGGACGGGCTAATGACCCCCCAGCGTGTCTCCCTAACATGTGCACTCTGTTCATTTCACACCTCCAGGAGAGAGACCGGGAAAATCACCTCTCTTTGGCGGCTCACAGACCACCAAAGGACGGGCTAATGACCCCCAGCGTGTCTCCCTAACATGTGCACTCTGTTCATTTCACACCTCCAGGAGAGAGACCGGGAAAATCACCTCTCTTTGGCGGCTCACAGACCACCAAAGGAAGGACTAATGACCTCCAGCACGTATCCCTAATATGTGCACTT
>JAAKFY010000354.1:0-20000 GCA_011823955.1 Dissostichus mawsoni
ATTTTCCCGGTCGAAAATGCAGCTGCGCGCGCCGCTCTCTGGGTGCACTCTGCTTCAATTGTACCCAGGATCCAAGCTATTTCCCTGGCTTTTATACACCCTGGTTGTGGCATAATATTGACCACACATAACAGCCATCCAGGGGTGTATTTCAACCATCTTTACCCCGAAGTTAGAACACTTATTCCCGGGTCGAAAATGCAGCATCGCCCGCCGGCTCTCTGGGTGCACTCTGCTTCAATTGTACCCAGGATCCAAGCTCTTCTCCCCCGCTTTTTAACAGCTGTTTTGCGCCCTGGCAGTCCCACACACTGTACACACATTACCCAGGATCCAAGCTATTTCCCTGGCTTTTTAATAGCGGTTTTGCGCCCTGGCAGTCCCACGCACACTGTACACACAGTTTAACCAGGGTCCAAGCTATTTCCCCGGCTTTGTAATAGCTGTTTTGCGCCCTGGCAGTCCCACGCACACTGTACACACACATGTTTACCCAGGATCCAAGCTATTTCCCTGGCTTGTATATGGCAGTGACGCACCCTGGTTGTGGCAGAATATTTACCACACATCACATCCATCCAGGGGTGTATTTCAACCAACTTTACCCGGCCTTTTGAACACTTATTCCCGGGTCGAAAAGGCAGCTGCGCGCGCCGGCTCTCTGGGTGCACTCTGCTTCAATTTTACCCAGGATCCAAGCTATTTCCGTTGCTTGTATACACCCTGGTTGTGGCATAATATTGACCACACATAACATCCATCCAGGGGTGTATTTCAACCATCTTTACCCCGAAGTTAGAACACTTATTCCCGGGTCGAAAATGCAGCATCGCCCGCCGGCTCTCTGGGTGCCCTCTGCTTCAATTGTACCCAGGATCCAAGCTCTTCTCCCCCGCTTTTTAACAGCTGTTTTGCGCCCTGGCAGTCCCACGCACACTGTACACACAGTTTACCCAGGATCCAAGCTATTTCCCTGGCTTTTTAATAGCTGTTTTGCGCCCTGGCAGTCCCACGCACACGGAACACACATTTTACCCAGGATCCAAGCTATTTCCCTGGCTTGTATATGGCAGTGACGCACCCTGGTTGTGGCATAATATTGACCACACATAACATCCATCCAGGGGTGTATTTCAACCAACTTTACCCGGCCTTTTGAACACTTATTCCCGGGTCGAAAAGGCAGCTGCGCGCGCCGGCTCTCTGGGTGCACTCTGCTTCAATTTTACCCAGGATCCAAGCTATTTCCGTTGCTTGTACACACCCTGGTTGTGGCATAATATTGACCACACATAACATCCATCCAGGGGTGTATTTCAACCAACTTTACCCGGCCTTTGAACACTTATTCCCGGGTCGAAAATGCAGCATCGCCCGCCGGCTCTCTGGGTGCACTCTGCTTCAATTGTACCCAGGATCCAAGCTATTTCCCTGGCTTTTATACACCCTGGTTGTGGCATAATATTGACCACACATCACATCCATCCAGGGGTGTATTTCAACCAACTTTACCCGGCCTTTGAACACTTATTCCCGGGTCGAAAATGCAGCATCGCCCGCCGGCTCTCTGGGTGCACTCTGCTTCAATTGTACCCAGGATCCAAGCTCTTCTCCCCCGCTTTTTAACAGCTGTTTTGCGCCCTGGCAGTCCCACGCACACTGTACACACAGTTTACCCAGGATCCAAGCTATTTCCCTGGCTTTTTAATAGCTGTTTTGCGCCCTGGCAGTCCCACGCACACGGAACACACATTTTACCCAGGATCCAAGCTATTTCCCTGGCTTGTATATGGCAGTGACGCACCCTGGTTGTGGCATAATATTGACCACACATCACATCCATCCAGGGGTGTATTTCAACCAACTTTACCCGGCCTTTTGAACACTTATTCCCGGGTCGAAAATGCAGCTGCGCGCGCCGGCTCTCTGGGTGCACTCTGCTTCAATTGTACCCAGGATCCAAGCTATTTCCGTGGCTTGTATACACCCTGGTTGTGGCATAATATTGACCACACATCACATCACATCCATCCAGGGGTGTATTTCAACCAACTTTACCCGGCCTTTTGAACACTTATTCCCGGGTCGAGAAAGCCAGCGGCGCCTGCCTCCCACCCTCCGCAGCACCCGGGAGCTCGCTGTGGTGCTTCGGAGGCATGTTCACCTTTAAAACACGTTCCCCACCCACCTTTCAAACACTTTCCCTGGGTCGAGATAGCCAGCGGCGCCTGCCTCCCACCCTCCGCAGCACCCGGGAGCTCGCTGTGGTTTTGCGGAGGCATTTTCAGGCTTCTCTCTGCACTTTTTCCCCTGCAAATGAATTTTAATGGATACTTTTAGATGGCCATGGTTATATTGTATCCTTACTATGGGTCTCTGAAGCAATCAGACTTGTACCACGCCGTTATCAGAGTTTTAGCAGAGTTTTAGCAGACTTTGAGCACTCTTTCCCCCGCAGAAACTAGTTTAAATCACCGTTGTCACTACTGTGGGGGATTGGGAATGTGCCTGTGTCTCGTGCGGAGCCTCCCCGCACCTTGAATCCATCCATTTGCCTGTATTTATGGCATGTTTTACGGTTAATGCACTGTGCTCGAGCAGGCTGAAGCGCCCTCCTGTGGGGACACATGGGAACTGCACTTAAATCACTCTGTGTGCCTTTTAACCGGTTTAAAATGGTTTTTCTTTCACTTTGTAAAATACACCCTGCCCGAGAAATGGTTTTTAATCATTATTACCGTTGTCAGGGGGCTGCGTGAACACTTTCCCCACCTTTAAAACACTTTATCCCCACCTTTCAAACCATTTTCCCCGGTCGAAAATGCAGCTGCGCGCGCCTCCTCTCTGGGTGCACTCTGCTTCAATTGTACCCAGGATCCAAGCTATTTCCCTGGCTTTTATACACCCTGGTTGTGGCATAATATTGACCACACATAACAGCCATCCAGGGGTGTATTTCAACCATCTTTACCCCGAAGTTAGAACACTTATTCCCGGGTCGAAAATGCAGCATCGCCCGCCGGCTCTCTGGGTGCCCTCTGCTTCAATTTTACCCAGGATCCAAGCTCTTCTCCCCCGCTTTTTAACAGCTGTTTTGCGCCCTGGCAGTCCCACGCACACTGTACACACAGTTTACCCAGGATCCAAGCTATTTCCCTGGCTTTGTAATAGCTGTTTTGCGCCCTGGCAGTCCCACGCACACTGTACACACATGGCTACCCAGGATCCAAGCTATTTCCCTGGCTTGTATATGGCAGTGACGCACCCTGGTTGTGGCATAATATTGACCACACATAACATCCATCCAGGGGTGTATTTCAACCAACTTTACCCGGCCTTTTGAACACTTATTCCCGGGTCGAAAAGGCAGCTGCGCGCGCCGGCTCTCTGGGTGCACTCTGCTTCAATTTTACCCAGGATCCAAGCTATTTCCGTTGCTTGTACACACCCTGGTTGTGGCATAATATTGACCACACATAACATCCATCCAGGGGTGTATTTCAACCAACTTTACCCGGCCTTTGAACACTTATTCCCGGGTCGAAAATGCAGCATCGCCCGCCGGCTCTCTGGGTGCACTCTGCTTCAATTGTACCCAGGATCCAAGCTATTTCCCTGGCTTTTATACACCCTGGTTGTGGCATAATATTGACCACACATCACATCCATCCAGGGGTGTATTTCAACCAACTTTACCCGGCCTTTTGAACACTTATTCCCGGGTCGAGAAAGCCAGCGGCGCCTGCCTCCCACCCTCCGCAGCACCCGGGAGCTCGCTGTGGTGCTGGAGAGGCATTTTCAGGCTTCTCTCTGCTCTGTTCACCCTGCAAATGCATTTTAATGGATACTTTTAGATGGCCATGGTTATATTGTATCCTTACTATGGGTCTCTGAAGCAATCAGACTTGTACCACGCCGTTATCAGAGTTTTAGCAGAGTTTTAGCAGACTTTGAGCACTCTTTTCCCCGCAGAAACTAGTTTAAATCACCGTTGTCACTACTGTGGGGGATTGGGAATGTGCCTGTGTCTCGTGCGGAGCCTCCCCGCACCTTGAATCCATCCATTTGCCTTTATTTATGGCATGTTTTACGGTTAATGCACTGTGCTCAAGCAGGCTGAAGCGCCCTCCTGTGGGGACACATGGGAACTGCACTTAAATCACTTTGTGTGCCTTTTAACCGGTTTAAAATGGTTTTTCTTTCACTTCTAAAATACACCCTGCCCTAGAAATGGTTTTTAATCATTATTACCGTTGTCAGGGGGCTGCGTGAACACTTTCCCCACCTTTAAAACACTTTATCCCCACCTTTCAAACCATTTTCCCCGGTCGAAAACGCAGCTGCGCCGGCCTCCTCTCTGGGTGCACTCTGCTTCAATTGTACCCAGGATCCAAGCTATTTCCCTGGCTTTTATACACCCTGGTTGTGGCATAATATTGACCACACATAACAGCCATCCAGGGGTGTATTTCAACCATCTTTACCCCGAAGTTAGAACACTTATTCCCGGGTCGAAAATGCAGCATCGCCCGCCGGCTCTCTGGGTGCCCTCTGCTTCAATTTTACCCAGGATCCAAGCTCTTCTCCCCCGCTTTTTAACAGCTGTTTTGCGCCCTGGCAGTCCCACGCACACTGTACACACAGTTTACCCAGGATCCAAGCTATTTCCCTGGCTTTTTAATAGCTGTTTTGCGCCCTGGCAGTCCCACGCACACGGAACACACATTTTACCCAGGATCCAAGCTATTTCCCTGGCTTGTATATGGCAGTGACGCACCCTGGTTGTGGCATAATATTGACCACACATCACATCCATCCAGGGGTGTATTTCAACCAACTTTACCCGGCCTTTTGAACACTTATTCCCGGGTCGAAAATGCAGCTGCGCGCGCCGGCTCTCTGGGTGCACTCTGCTTCAATTGTACCCAGGATCCAAGCTATTTCCGTGGCTTTTATACGCCCTGGTTGTGGCATAATATTGACCACACATAACATCCATCCAGGGGTGTATTTCAACCATCTTTACCCCGAAGTTAGAACACTTATTCCCGGGTCGAAAATGCAGCATCGCCCGCCGGATCTCTGGGTGCACTCTGCTTCAATTTTACCCAGGATCCAAGCTATTTCCGTTGCTTGTATACACCCTGGTTCTGGCATAATATTGACCACACTGCGCATTCATCCAGGGGTGTATTTCAACCAACTTTACCCCGAAGTTAGAACAGTCATTCCCGGGTCGAAAAGGCAGCTGCGCGCGCCGGCTCTCTGGGTGCACTCTGCTTCAATTGTACCCAGGATCCAAGCTATTTCCCTGGCTTTTATACACCCTGGTTGTGGCATAATATTGACCTCACATAACATCCATCCAGGGGTGTATTTCAACCATCTTTACCCCGAAGTTAGAACACTTATTCCCGGGTCGAAAATACAGCTGCGCGCGCCGGCTCTCTGGGTGCACTCTGCTTCAATTGTACCCAGGATCCAAGCTATTTCCCTGGCTTTTTAATAGCTGTTTTGCGCCCTGGCAGTCCCACGCACACTGTACACACATTTTACCCAGGATCCAAGCTATTTCCCTGGCTTTGTAATAGCTGTTTTGCGCCCTGGCAGTCCCACACACTGTACACACAGTTTACCCAGGATCCAAGCTATTTCCCTGGCTTGTATAGAGCAGTGACGCACCCTGGATGTGGCATAATATTGACCAAACATCACATCCTTCCAGGGGTGTATTTCAACCAACTTTACCCGGCCTCTTGAACACTTATTCCCGGGTCGAAAAGCCAGCTGCGCGCGCCGGCTCTCTGGGTGCACTCTGCTTCAATTTTACCCAGGATCCAAGCTATTTCCGTTGCTTGTATACACCCTGGTTGTGGCATAATATTGACCACACATAACATCCATCCAGGGGTGTATTTCAACCATCTTTACCCCGAAGTTAGAACACTTATTCCCGGGTCGAAAATGCAGCATCGCCCGCCGGCTCTCTGGGTGCCCTCTGCTTCAATTTTACCCAGGATCCAAGCTCTTCTCCCCCGCCTTTTAACAGCTGTTTTGCGCCCTGGCAGTCCCACGCACACTGTACACACATTTTACCCAGGATCCAAGCTATTTCCCTGGCTTTTTAATAGCGGTTTTGCGCCCTGGCAGTCCCACGCACACTGTACACACAGTTTAACCAGGGTCCAAGCTATTTCCCCGGCTTTGTAATAGCTGTTTTGCGCCCTGGCAGTCCCACGCACACTGTACACACACATGTTTACCCAGGATCCAAGCTATTTCCCTGGCTTGTATATGGCAGTGACGCACCCTGGTTGTGGCAGAATATTTACCACACATCACATCCATCCAGGGGTGTATTTCAACCAACTTTACCCGGCCTTTTGAACACTTATTCCCGGGTCGAAAAGGCAGCTGCGCGCGCCGGCTCTCTGGGTGCACTCTGCTTCAATTTTACCCAGGATCCAAGCTATTTCCGTTGCTTGTATACACCCTGGTTGTGGCATAATATTGACCACACATAACATCCATCCAGGGGTGTATTTCAACCATCTTTACCCCGAAGTTAGAACACTTATTCCCGGGTCGAAAATGCAGCATCGCCCGCCGGCTCTCTGGGTGCCCTCTGCTTCAATTGTACCCAGGATCCAAGCTCTTCTCCCCCGCTTTTTAACAGCTGTTTTGCGCCCTGGCAGTCCCACGCACACTGTACACACAGTTTACCCAGGATCCAAGCTATTTCCCTGGCTTTTTAATAGCTGTTTTGCGCCCTGGCAGTCCCACGCACACGGAACACACATTTTACCCAGGATCCAAGCTATTTCCCTGGCTTGTATATGGCAGTGACGCACCCTGGTTGTGGCATAATATTGACCACACATAACATCCATCCAGGGGTGTATTTCAACCAACTTTACCCGGCCTTTTGAACACTTATTCCCGGGTCGAAAAGGCAGCTGCGCGCGCCGGCTCTCTGGGTGCACTCTGCTTCAATTTTACCCAGGATCCAAGCTCTTCTCCCCCGCTTTTTAACAGCTGTTTTGCGCCCTGGCAGTCCCACACACTGTACACACATTTTACCCAGGATCCAAGCTATTTCCCTGGCTTTGTAATAGCTGTTTTGCGCCCTGGCAGTCCCACACACTGTACACACATTTTACCCAGGATCCAAGCTATTTCTCTGGCTTCTTAATAGCTGTTTTGCGCCCTGGCAGTCCCACGCACACTGTACACACATGGCTACCCAGGATCCACGCTATTTCCCTGGCTTCTTAATAGCTGTTTTGCGCCCTGGCAGTCCCACGCACACTGTACACACATTTTACCCAGGATCCAAGCTATTTCCCTGGCTTTGCAATAGCTGTTTTGCGCCCTGGCAGTCCCACACACTGTACACACAGTTTACCCAGGATCCAAGCTATTTCGCTGGCTTTTTAATAGCTGTTTTGCGCCCTGGCAGTCCCACGCACACTGTACACACACATGTTTACCCAGGATCCAAGCTATTTCCCTGGCTTTTTAATAGCTGTTTTGCGCCCTGGCAGTCCCGCACACTGTACACACATTTTACCCAGGATCCAAGCTATTTCCCTGGCTTTTATACACCCTGGTTGTGGCATAATATTGACCACACATAACATCCATCCAGGGGTGTATTTCAACCATCTTTACCCCGAAGTTAGAACACTTATTCCCGGGTCGAAAAGGCAGCTGCGCGCGCCGGCTCTCTGGGTGCACTCTGCTTCAATTTTACCCAGGATCCAAGCTATTTCCCTGGCTTTTTAATAGTTGTTTTGCGCCCTGGCAGTCCCACGCACACTGTACACACAGTTTACCCAGGTTCCAAGCTATTTCCCTGGCTTTTTAATAGCTGTTTTGCGCCCTGGCAGTCCCGCACACTGTACACACATGGCTACCCAGGATCCAAGCTATTTCCCCCGCTTTTTAACAGCTGTTTTCCGCCCTGGCAGTCCCACGCACACTGTACACACATTTTACCCAGGATTCAAGCTATTTCCCTGGCTTTTTAATAGCTGTTTTGCGCCCTGGCAGTCCCACGCACACTGTACACACACAGTTTACCCAGGATCCAAGCTATTTCCCTGGCTTGTATATGGCAGTGACGCACCCTGGTTGTGGCATAATATTGACCACACATAACATCCATCCAGGGGTGTATTTCAACCAACTTTACCCGGCCTTTTGAACACTTATTCCCGGGTCGAAAAGGCAGCTGCGCGCGCCGGCTCTCTGGGTGCACTCTGCTTCAATTTTACCCAGGATCCAAGCTATTTCCGTTGCTTGTATACACCCTGGTTGTGGCATAATATTGACCACACATAACATCCATCCAGGGGTGTATTTCAACCATCTTTACCCCGAAGTTAGAACACTTATTCCCGGGTCGAAAATGCAGCATCGCCCGCCGGCTCTCTGGGTGCCCTCTGCTTCAATTTTACCCAGGATCCAAGCTCTTCTCCCCCGCTTTTTAACAGCTGTTTTGCGCCCTGGCAGTCCCACGCACACTGTACACACAGTTTACCCAGGATCCAAGCTATTTCCCTGGCTTTTTAATAGCTGTTTTGCGCCCTGGCAGTCCCACGCACACTGTACACACATGGCTACCCAGGATCCAAGCTATTTCCCTGGCTTGTATATGGCAGTGACGCACCCTGGTTGTGGCATAATATTGACCACACATAACATCCATCCAGGGGTGTATTTCAACCAACTTTACCCGGCCTTTTGAACACTTATTCCCGGGTCGAAAAGGCAGCTGCGCGCGCCGGCTCTCTGGGTGCACTCTGCTTCAATTTTACCCAGGATCCAAGCTATTTCCGTTGCTTGTATACACCCTGGTTGTGGCATAATATTGACCACACATAACATCCATCCAGGGGTGTATTTCAACCATCTTTACCCCGAAGTTAGAACACTTATTCCCGGGTCGAAAATGCAGCATCGCCCGCCGGCTCTCTGGGTGCCCTCTGCTTCAATTTTACCCAGGATCCAAGCTCTTCTCCCTCGCTTTTTAACAGCTGTTTTGCGCCCTGGCAGTCCCACGCACACTGTACACACAGTTTACCCAGGATCCAAGCTATTTCCCTGGCTTTGTAATAGCTGTTTTGCGCCCTGGCAGTCCCACACACTGTACACACATTTTACCCAGGATCCAAGCTATTTCCCTGGCTTTGTAATAGCTGTTTTGCGCCCTGGCAGTCCCACGCACACTGTACACACACATGTTTACCCAGGATCCAAGCTATTTCCCTGGCTTGTATATGGCAGTGACGCACCCTGGTTGTGGCAGAATATTTACCACACATCACATCCATCCAGGGGTGTATTTCAACCAACTTTACCCGGCCTTTTGAACACTTATTCCCGGGTCGAAAAGGCAGCTGCGCGCGCCGGCTCTCTGGGTGCACTCTGCTTCAATTGTACCCAGGATCCAAGCTATTTCCGTGGCTTGTACACACCCTGGTTGTGGCATAATATTTACCACACATCACAGCCATCCAGGGGTGTATTTCAACCAACTTTACCCGGCCTTTTGAACACTTATTCCCGGGTCGAAAAGGCAGCTGCGCGCGCCGGCTCTCTGGGTGCACTCTGCTTCAATTGTACCCAGGATCCAAGCTATTTCCGTGGCTTGTATACACCCTGGTTGTGGCATAATATTGACCACACATCACATCCATCCAGGGGTGTATTTCAACCAACTTTACCCGGCCTTTTGAACACTTATTCCCGGGTCGAGAAAGCCAGCGGCGCCTGCCTCCCACCCTCCGCAGCACCCGGGAGCTCGCTGTGGTGCTGGAGAGGCATTTTCAGGCTTCTCTCTGCTCTGTTCACCCTGCAAATGCATTTTAATGGATACTTTTAGATGGCCATGGTTATATTGTATCCTTACTATGGGTCTCTGAAGCAATCAGACTTGTACCACGCCGTTATCAGAGTTTTAGCAGAGTTTTAGCAGACTTTGAGCACTCTTTCCCCCGCAGAAACTAGTTTGAATCACCGTTGTCACTACTGTGGGGGATTGGGAATGTGCCTGTGTCTCGTGCGGAGCCTCCCCGCACCTTAAATCCATCCATTTGCCTTTATTTATGGCATGTTTTACGGTTAATGCACTGTGCTCAAGCAGGCTGAAGCGCCCTCCTGTGGGGACACATGGGAACTGCACTTAAATCACTTTGTGTGCCTTTTAAACGGTTTAAAATGGTTTTTCTTTCACTTTTAAAATACACCCTGCCCTAGAAATGGTTTTTAATCATTATTACCGTTGTCAGGGGGCTGCGTGAACACTTTCCCCACCTTTAAAACACTTTATCCCCACCTTTCAAACCATTTTCCCCGGTCGAAAATGCAGCTGCGCGCGCCTCCTCTCTGGGTGCACTCTGCTTCAATTGTACCCAGGATCCAAGCTATTTCCGTTGCTTGTATACACCCTGGTTCTGGCATAATATTGACCACACTGCGCATTCATCCAGGGGTGTATTTCAACCAACTTTACCCCGAAGTTAGAACACTCATTCCCGGGTCGAAAAGGCAGCTGCGCGCGCCGGCTCTCTGGGTGCACTCTGCTTCAATTGTACCCAGGATCCAAGCTATTTCCCTGGCTTTTATACACCATGGTTGTGGCATAATATTGACCACACATAACATCCATCCAGGGGTGTATTTCAACCAACTTTACCCGGCCTTTGAACACTTATTCCCGGGTCGAAAATGCAGCATCGCCCGCCGGCTCTCTGGGTGCACTCTGCTTCAATTGTACCCAGGATCCAAGCTCTTCTCCCCCGCTTTTTAACAGCTGTTTTGCGCCCTGGCAGTCCCACGCACACTGTACACACAGTTTACCCAGGATCCAAGCTATTTCCCTGGCTTTTTAATAGCTGTTTTGCGCCCTGGCAGTCCCACGCACACGGAACACACATTTTACCCAGGATCCAAGCTATTTCCCTGGCTTGTATATGGCAGTGACGCACCCTGGTTGTGGCATAATATTGACCACACATAACATCCATCCAGGGGTGTATTTCAACCAACTTTACCCGGCCTTTTGAACACTTATTCCCGGGTCGAAAAGGCAGCTGCGCGCGCCGGCTCTCTGGGTGCACTCTGCTTCAATTTTACCCAGGATCCAAGCTATTTCCCTGGCTTTTTAATAGCTGTTTTGCACCCTGGCAGTCCCACGCACACTGTACACACATTTTACCCAGGATCCAAGCTATTTCCCTGGCTTTTTAATAGCTGTTTTGCGCCCTGGCAGTCCCGCACACTGTACACACATGGCTACCCAGGATCCAAGCTATTTCCCCCGCTTTTTAACAGCTGTTTTCCGCCCTGGCAGTCCCACGCACACTGTACACACATTTTACCCAGGATTCAAGCTATTTCCCTGGCTTTTTAATAGCTGTTTTGCGCCCTGGCAGTCCCACGCACACTGTACACACACAGTTTACCCAGGATCCAAGCTATTTCCCTGGCTTGTATATGGCAGTGACGCACCCTGGTTGTGGCATAATATTGACCACACATAACATCCATCCAGGGGTGTATTTCAACCAACTTTACCCGGCCTTTTGAACACTTATTCCCGGGTCGAAAAGGCAGCTGCGCGCGCCGGCTCTCTGGGTGCACTCTGCTTCAATTTTACCCAGGATCCAAGCTATTTCCGTTGCTTGTATACACCCTGGTTGTGGCATAATATTGACCACACATAACATCCATCCAGGGGTGTATTTCAACCATCTTTACCCCGAAGTTAGAACACTTATTCCCGGGTCGAAAATGCAGCATCGCCCGCCGGCTCTCTGGGTGCCCTCTGCTTCAATTTTACCCAGGATCCAAGCTCTTCTCCCCCTTTTTAACAGCTGTTTTGCGCCCTGGCAGTCCCACGCACACTGTACACACAGTTTACCCATGATCCAAGCTATTTCCCTGGCTTTTTAATAGCTGTTTTGCGCCCTGGCAGTCCCACGCACACTGTACACACATGGCTACCCAGGATCCAAGCTATTTCCCTGGCTTGTATATGGCAGTGACGCACCCTGGTTGTGGCATAATATTGACCACACATAACATCCATCCAGGGGTGTATTTCAACCAACTTTACCCGGCCTTTTGAACACTTATTCCCGGGTCGAAAAGGCAGCTGCGCGCGCCGGCTCTCTGGGTGCACTCTGCTTCAATTTTACCCAGGATCCAAGCTATTTCCGTTGCTTGTATACACCCTGGTTGTGGCATAATATTGACCACACATAACATCCATCCAGGGGTGTATTTCAACCATCTTTACCCCGAAGTTAGAACACTTATTCCCGGGTCGAAAATGCAGCATCGCCCGCCGGCTCTCTGGGTGCCCTCTGCTTCAATTTTACCCAGGATCCAAGCTCTTCTCCCTCGCTTTTTAACAGCTGTTTTGCGCCCTGGCAGTCCCACGCACACTGTACACACAGTTTACCCAGGATCCAAGCTATTTCCCTGGCTTTGTAATAGCTGTTTTGCGCCCTGGCAGTCCCACACACTGTACACACATTTTACCCAGGATCCAAGCTATTTCCCTGGCTTTGTAATAGCTGTTTTGCGCCCTGGCAGTCCCACGCACACTGTACACACACATGTTTACCCAGGATCCAAGCTATTTCCCTGGCTTGTATATGGCAGTGACGCACCCTGGTTGTGGCAGAATATTTACCACACATCACATCCATCCAGGGGTGTATTTCAACCAACTTTACCCGGCCTTTTGAACACTTATTCCCGGGTCGAAAAGGCAGCTGCGCGCGCCGGCTCTCTGGGTGCACTCTGCTTCAATTTTACCCAGGATCCAAGCTATTTCCGTTGCTTGTATACACCCTGGTTGTGGCATAATATTGACCACACATAACATCCATCCAGGGGTGTATTTCAACCATCTTTACCCCGAAGTTAGAACACTTATTCCCGGGTCGAAAATGCAGCATCGCCCGCCGGCTCTCTGGGTGCCCTCTGCTTCAATTTTACCCAGGATCCAAGCTCTTCTCCCTCGCTTTTTAACAGCTGTTTTGCGCCCTGGCAGTCCCACGCACACTGTACACACAGTTTACCCAGGATCCAAGCTATTTCCCTGGCTTTTTAATAGCTGTTTTGCGCCCTGGCAGTCCCACGCACACTGTACACACATGGCTACCCAGGATCCAAGCTATTTCCCTGGCTTTTGTAATAGCTGTTTTGCGCCCTGGCAGTCCCACGCACACTGTACACACATGGCTACCCAGGATCCAAGCTATTTCCCTGGCTTCTTAATAGCTGTTTTGCGCCCTGGCAGTCCCACACACTGTACACACATGGCTACCCAGGATCCAAGCTATTTCCCTGGCTTCTTAATAGCTGTTTTGCGCCCTGGCAGTCCCACGCACACTGTACACACAGTTTACCCAGGATCCAAGCTATTTCCCTGGCTTTGTAATAGCTGTTTTGCGCCCTGGCAGTCCCACGCACACTGTACACACATTTTACCCAGGATCCAAGCTATTTCCCTGGCTTTGTAATAGCGGTTTTGCGCCCTGGCAGTCCCACGCACACTGTACACACATGGCTACCCAGGATCCAAGCTATTTCCCTGGCTTTTTAATAGCTGTTTTGCGCCCTGGCAGTCCCACGCACACTGTACGCACAGTTTACCCAGGATCCAAGCTATTTCCCTGGCTTTGTAATAGCTGTTTTGCGCCCTGGCAGTCCCACGCACACTGTACACACATTTTACCCAGGATCCAAGCTATTTCCCTGGCTTTGTAATAGCGGTTTTGCGCCCTGGCAGTCCCACGCACACTGTACACACATGGCTACCCAGGATCCAAGCTATTTCCCTGGCTTTTTAATAGCTGTTTTGCGCCCTGGCAGTCCCACGCACACTGTACGCACAGTTTACCCAGGATCCAAGCTATTTCCCTGGCTTTGTAATAGCTGTTTTGCGCCCTGGCAGTCCCACACACTGTACACACATTTTACCCAGGATCCAAGCTATTTCCCTGGCTTCTTAATAGCTGTTTTGCGCCCTGGCAGTCCCACACACTGTACACACATTTTACCCAGGATCCAAGCTATTTCCCTGGCTTTTTAATAGCTGTTTTGCGCCCTGGCAGTCCCACGCACACTGTACACACAGTTTACCCAGGATCCAAGCTATTTCCCTGGCTTTGTAATAGCTGTTTTGCGCCCTGGCAGTCCCACACACTGTACACACATTTTACCCAGGATCCAAGCTATTTCCCTGGCTTTGTAATAGCTGTTTTGCGCCCTGGCAGTCCCACACACTGTACACACATTTTACCCAGGATCCAAGCTATTTCTCTGGCTTCTTAATAGCTGTTTTGCGCCCTGGCAGTCCCACGCACACTGTACACACATTTTACCCAGGATCCAAGCTATTTCCCTGGCTTTGTAATAGCTGTTTTGCGCCCTGGCAGTCCCACGCACACTGTACACACATTTTACCCAGGATCCAAGCTATTTCCCTGGCTTTTTAATAGCTGTTTTGCGCCCTGGCAGTCCCACGCACACTGTACACACAGTTTACCCAGGATCCAAGCTATTTCCCTGGCTTTTTAATAGCTGTTTTGCGCCCTGGCAGTCCCACGCACACTGTACACACACAGTTTACCCAGGATCCAAGCTATTTCCCTGGCTTGTATATGGCAGTGACGCACCCTGGTTGTGGCATAATATTGACCACACATAACATCCATCCAGGGGTGTATTTCAACCAACTTTACCCGGCCTCTTGAACACTTATTCCCGGGTCGAAAAGGCAGCTGCGCGCGCCGGCTCTCTGGGTGCACTCTGCTTCAATTTTACCCAGGATCCAAGCTATTTCCCTGGCTTTTTAATAGTTGTTTTGCGCCCTGGCAGTCCCGCGCACACTGTACACACAGTTTACCCAGGTTCCAAGCTATTTCCCTGGCTTTTTAATAGCTGTTTTGCGCCCTGGCAGTCCCGCACACTGTACACACACGTTTACCCAGGATCCAAGCTATTTCCCTGGCTTCTTAATAGCTGTTTTGCGCCCTGGCAGTCCCACACACTGTACACACATTTTACCCAGGATCCAAGCTATTTCCCTGGCTTTTTAATAGCTGTTTTGCGCCCTGGCAGTCCCACACACTGTACACACATGGCTACCCAGGATCCAAGCTATTTCCCTGGCTTTTTAATAGCTGTTTTGCGCCCTGGTAGTCCCACGCACACTGTACACACAGTTTAACCAGGATCCAAGCCATTTCCCTGGCTTGTATATGGCAGTGACGCACCCTGGTTGTGGCAGAATATTTACCACACATCACAGCCATCCAGGGGTGTATTTCAACCAACTTTACCCGGCCTTTGAACACTTATTCCCGGGTCGAAAATGCAGCATCGCCCGCCGGCTCTCTGGGTGCACTCTGCTTCAATTGTACCCAGGATCCAAGCTATTTCCCTGGCTTTTATACACCCTGGTTGTGGCATAATATTGACCACACATAACATCCATCCAGGGGTGTATTTCAACTATCTTTACCCCGAAGTTAGAACACTTATTCCCGGGTCGAAAATGCAGCATCGCCCGCCGGCTCTCTGGGTGCACTCTGCTTCAATTGTACCCAGGATCCAAGCTCTTCTCCCCCGCTTTTTAACAGCTGTTTTGCGCCCTGGCAGTCCCACACACTGTACACACATGGCTACCCAGGATCCAAGCTATTTCCCTGGCTTTGTAATAGCTGTTTTGCGCCCTGGCAGTCCCACGCACACTGTACACACATTTTACCCAGGATCCAAGCTATTTCCCTGGCTTTTTAATAGCTGATTTGCGCCCTGGCAGTCCCACGCACACTGTACACACATGGCTACCCAGGATCCAAGCTATTTCCCCCGCTTTTTAACAGCTGTTTTCCGCCCTGGCAGTCCCACGCACACTGTACACACATTTTACCCAGGATCCAAGCTATTTCCCTGGCTTTTTAATAGCTGTTTTGCGCCCTGGCAGTCCCACGCACACTGTACACACACATGTTTACCCAGGATCCAAGCTATTTCCCTGGCTTGTATATGGCAGTGACGCACCCTGGTTGTGGCATAATATTGACCACACATAACATTCATCCGGGGGTGTATTTCAACCAACTTTACCCCGAAGTTAGAACACTTATTCCCGGGTCGAAAATGCAGCTGCGCGCGCCGGCTCTCTGGGTGCACTCTGCTTCAATTTTACCCAGGATCCAAGCTCTTCTCCCCCGCTTTTTAACAGCTGTTTTGCGCCCTGGCAGTCCCACGCACACTGTACACACATGGCTACCCAGGATCCAAGCTATTTCCCTGGCTTTTTAATAGCTGTTTTGCGCCCTGGCAGTCCCACGCACACTGTACACACACATGTTTACCCAGGATCCAAGCTATTTCCCTGGCTTGTATATGGCAGTGACGCACCCTGGTTGTGGCATAATATTGACCACACATAACATCCATCCAGGGGTGTATTTCAACCAACTTTACCCGGCCTTTTGAACACTTATTCCCGGGTCGAAAATGCAGCTGCGCGCGCCGGCTCTCTGGGTGCACTCTGCTTCAATTTTACCCAGGATCCAAGCTATTTCCCTGGCTTCTTAATAGCTGTTTTGCGCCCTGGCAGTCCCACGCACACTGTACACACATTTTACCCAGGATCCAAGCTATTTCCCTGGCTTTGCAATAGCTGTTTTGCGCCCTGGCAGTCCCGCACACTGTACACACATTTTACCCAGGATCCAAGCTATTTCCCTGGCTTGTATATGGCAGTGACGCACCCTGGTTGTGGCATAATATTGACCACACATAACATCCATCCAGGGGTGTATTTCAACCAACTTTACCCGGCCTTTTGAACACTTATTCCCGGGTCGAAAAGGCAGCTGCGCGCGCCGGCTCTCTGGGTGCACTCTGCTTCAATTTTACCCAGGATCCAAGCTATTTCCCTGGCTTCTTAATAGCTGTTTTGCGCCCTGGCAGTCCCACGCACACTGTACACACATTTTACCCAGGATCCAAGCTATTTCCCTGGCTTTGCAATAGCTGTTTTGCGCCCTGGCAGTCCCGCACACTGTACACACATTTTACCCAGGATCCAAGCTATTTCCCTGGCTTGTATATGGCAGTGACGCACCCTGGTTGTGGCATAATATTGACCACACATAACATCCATCCAGGGGTGTATTTCAACCAACTTTACCCGGCCTTTTGAACACTTATTCCCGGGTCGAAAAGGCAGCTGCGCGCGCCGGCTCTCTGGGTGCACTCTGCTTCAATTTTACCCAGGATCCAAGCTATTTCCGTTGCTTGTACACACCCTGGTTGTGGCAGAATATTTACCACACATCACAGCCATCCAGGGGTGTATTTCAACCAACTTTACCCGGCCTTTGAACACTTATTCCCGGGTCGAAAATGCAGCTGCGCGCGCCGGCTCTCTGGGTGCACTCTGCTTCAATTTTACCCAGGATCCAAGCTCTTCTCCCCCGCTTTTTAATAGCTGTTTTGCGCCCTGGCAGTCCCACGCACACTGTACACACATTTTACCCAGGATTCAAGCTATTTCCCTGGCTTTTTAATAGCTGTTTTGCGCCCTGGCAGTCCCACGCACACTGTAAACACATGGCTACCCAGGATCCAAGCTATTTCCCTGGCTTTTTAATAGCTGTTTTGCGCCCTGGCAGTCCCACGCACACTGTACACACACATGTTTACCCAGGATCCAAGCTATTTCCCTGGCTTGTATATGGCAGTGACGCACCCTGGTTGTGGCAGAATATTTACCACACATCACATCCATCCAGGGGTGTATTTCAACCAACTTTACCCGGCCTTTTGAACACTTATTCCCGGGTCGAAAAGGCAGCTGCGCGCGTCTCCTCTCTGGGTGCACTCTGCTTCAATTTTACCCAGGATCCAAGCTATTTCCGTTGCTTGTACACACCCTGGTTGTGGCAGAATATTTACCACACATCACAGCCATCCAGGGGTGTATTTCAACCAACTTTACCCGGCCTTTGAACACTTATTCCCGGGTCGAAAATGCAGCATCGCCCGCCGGCTCTCTGGGTGCACTCTGCTTCAATTGTACCCAGGATCCAAGCTCTTCTCCCCCGCTTTTTAACAGCTGTTTTGCGCCCTGGCAGTCCCACACACTGTACACACATTTTACCCAGGATCCAAGCTATTTCCCTGGCTTCTTAATAGCTGTTTTGCGCCCTGGCAGTCCCACACACTGTACACACATTTTACCCAGGATCCAAGCTATTTCCCTGGCTTTTTAATAGCTGTTTTGCGCCCTGGCAGTCCCACGCACTGTACACACATTTTACCCAGGATCCAAGCTATTTCACTGGCTTTTTAATAGCTGTTTTGCGCCCTGGCAGTCCCACGCACACTGTACACACAGTTTAACCAGGATCCAAGCTATTTCCCTGGCTTGTATATGGCAGTGACGCACCCTGGTTGTGGCATAATATTGACCACACATAACATCCATCCAGGGGTGTATTTCAACCAACTTTACCCGGCCTTTTGAACACTTATTCCCGGGTCGTAAAGGCAGCTGCGCGCGCCGGCTCTCTGGGTGCACTCTGCTTCAATTGTACCCAGGATCCAAGCTATTTCCCTGGCTTTTTAATAGCTGTTTTGCGCCCTGGCAGTCCCACGCACACTGTACACACAGTTTAACCAGGATCCAAGCTATTTCCCTGGCTTCTTAATAGCTGTTTTGCGCCCTGGCAGTCCCACACACTGTACACACATTTTACCCAGGATCCAAGCTATTTCCCTGGCTTTGTAATAGCTGTTTTGCGCCCTGGCAGTCCCACACACTGTACGCACATTTTACCCAGGATCCAAGCTATTTCTCTGGCTTCTTAATAGCTGTTTTGCGCCCTGGCAGTCCCACGCACACTGTACACACATTTTACCCAGGATCCAAGCTATTTCCCTGGCTTTGTAATAGCTGTTTTGCGCCCTGGCAGTCCCACGCACACTGTACACACATTTTACCCAGGATCCAAGCTATTTCCCTGGCTTTGCAATAGCTGTTTTGCGCCCTGGCAGTCCCGCACACTGTACACACATTTTACCCAGGATCCAAGCTATTTCCCTGGCTTTTTAATAGCTGTTTTGCGCCCTGGCAGTCCCACGCACACTGTACACACAGTTTACCCAGGATCCAAGCTATTTCCCTGGCTTTGTAATAGCTGTTTTGCGCCCTGGCAGTCCCACACACTGTACACACATTTTACCCAGGATCCAAGCTATTTCTCTGGCTTCTTAATAGCTGTTTTGCGCCCTGGCAGTCCCACGCACACTGTACACACATTTTACCCAGGATCCAAGCTATTTCCCTGGCTTTGTAATAGCTGTTTTGCGCCCTGGCAGTCCCACGCACACTGTACACACATTTTACCCAGGATCCAAGCTATTTCCCTGGCTTTTTAATAGCTGATTTGCGCCCTGGCAGTCCCACGCACACTGTACACACAGTTTACCCAGGATCCAAGCTATTTCCCTGGCTTTGTAATAGCTGTTTTGCGCCCTGGCAGTCCCACACACTGTACACACATTTTACCCAGGATCCAAGCTATTTCCCTGGCTTCTTAATAGCTGTTTTGCGCCCTGGCAGTCCCACACACTGTACACACATTTTACCCAGGATCCAAGCTATTTCCCTGGCTTTTTAATAGCTGTTTTGCGCCCTGGCAGTCCCACGCACACTGTACACACAGTTTACCCAGGATCCAAGCTATTTCCCTGGCTTTGTAATAGCTGTTTTCCGCCCTGGCAGTCCCACGCACACTGTACACACATTTTACCCAGGATCCAAGCTATTTCCCTGGCTTTTTAATAGCTGTTTTGCGCCCTGGCAGTCCCGCACACTGTACACACATGGCTACCCAGGATCCAAGCTATTTCTCTGGCTTCTTAATAGCTGTTTTGCGCCCTGGCAGTCCCACGCACAC
>JAAKFY010000355.1:0-17500 GCA_011823955.1 Dissostichus mawsoni
TGGCCATGGTTATATTGTATCCTTACTATGGGTCTCTGAAGCAATCAGACTTGTACCACGCCGTTATCAGAGTTTTAGCAGAGTTTTAGCAGACTTTGAGCACTCTTTCCCCCGCAGAAACTAGTTTAAATCACCGTTGTCACTACTGTGGGGGATTGGGAATGTGCCTGTGTCTCGTGCGGAGCCTCCCCGCACCTTAAATCCATCCATTTGCCTGTATTTATGGCATGTTTTACGGTTAATGCACTGTGCTCGAGCAGGCTGAAGCGCCCTCCTGTGGGGACACATGGGAACTGCACTTAAATCACTCTGTGTGCCTTTTAACCGGTTTAAAATGGTTTTTCTTTCACTTTGTAAAATACACCCTGCCCTAGAAATGGTTTTTGATCATTATTACCGTTGTCAGGGGGCTGCGTGAACACTTTCCCCACCTTTAAAACACTTTATCCCCACCTTTCAAACCATTTTCCCCGGTCGAAAACGCAGCTGCGCCGGCCTCCTCTCTGGGTGCACTCTGCTTCAATTGTACCCAGGATCCAAGCTATTTCCCTGGCTTTTATACACCCTGGTTGTGGCATAATATTGACCACACATAACAGCCATCCAGGGGTGTATTTCAACCATCTTTACCCCGAAGTTAGAACACTTATTCCCGGGTCGAAAATGCAGCATCGCCCGCCGGCTCTCTGGGTGCACTCTGCTTCAATTGTACCCAGGATCCAAGCTCTTCTCCCCCGCTTTTTAATAGCTGTTTTGCGCCCTGGCAGTCCCACGCACACTGTACACACAGTTTACCCAGGTTCCAAGCTATTTCCCTGGCTTTTTAATAGCTGTTTTGCGCCCTGGCAGTCCCGCACACTGTACACACACGTTTACCCAGGATCCAAGCTATTTCCCTGGCTTTTTAATAGCTGTTTTGCGCCCTGGCAGTCCCGCACACTGTACACACACGTTTACCCAGGATCCAAGCTATTTCCCTGGCTTTGTAATAGCTGTTTTGCGCCCTGGCAGTCCCACGCACACTGTACCCACATGGCTACCCAGGATCCAAGCTATTTCCCTGGCTTTTTAATAGCTGTTTTGCGCCCTGGTAGTCCCACGCACACTGTACACACAGTTTAACCAGGATCCAAGCTATTTCCCTGGCTTGTATATGGCAGTGACGCACCCTGGTTGTGGCAGAATGTTTACCACACATCACATCCATCCAGGGGTGTATTTCAACCAACTTTACCCGGCCTTTTGAACACTTATTCCCGGGTCGAAAAGGCAGCTGCGCGCGCCGGCTCTCTGGGTGCACTCTGCTTCAATTGTACCCAGGATCCAAGCTATTTCCCTGGCTTTTATACACCATGGTTGTGGCATAATATTGACCACACATAACATCCATCCAGGGGTGTATTTCAACCATCTTTACCCCGAAGTTAGAACACTTATTCCCGGGTCGAAAATACAGCTGCGCGCGCCGGCTCTCTGGGTGCACTCTGCTTCAATTGTACCCAGGATCCAAGCTATTTCCCTGGCTTTTATACGCCCTGGTTGTGGCATAATATTGACCACACATAACATCCATCCAGGGGTGTATTTCAACCATCTTTACCCCGAAGTTAGAACACTTATTCCGGGGTCGAAAATGCAGCTGCGCGCGCCTCCTCTCTGGGTGCACTCTGCTTCAATTGCACCCAGGATCCAAGCTATTTCCCTGGCTTTTTAATAGCTGTTTTGCGCCCTGGCAGTCCCACACACTGTACACACACGGCTACCCAGGATCCAAGCTATTTCCCTGGCTTTTTAATAGCTGTTTTGCGCCCTGGCAGTCCCACGCACACTGTACACACACATGTTTACCCAGGATCCAAGCTATTTCCCTGGCTTGTATATGGCAGTGACGCACCCTGGTTGTGGCATAATATTGACCACACATAACATCCATCCAGGGGTGTATTTCAACCAACTTTACCCGGCCTTTTGAACACTTATTCCCGGGTCGAAAAGGCAGCTGCGCGCGCCGGCTCTCTGGGTGCACTCTGCTTCAATTTTACCCAGGATCCAAGCTATTTCCGTTGCTTGTATACACCCTGGTTGTGGCATAATATTGACCACACATAACATCCATCCAGGGGTGTATTTCAACCATCTTTACCCCGAAGTTAGAACACTTATTCCCGGGTCGAACATGCAGCATCGCCCGCCGGCTCTCTGGGTGCCCTCTGCTTCAATTTTACCCAGGATCCAAGCTCTTCTCCCCCGCTTTTTAACAGCTGTTTTGCGCCCTGGCAGTCCCACGCACACTGTACACACAGTTTACCCAGGATCCAAGCTATTTCCCTGGCTTTTTAATAGCTGTTTTGCGCCCTGGCAGTCCCACGCACACTGAACACACATTTTACCCAGGATCCAAGCTATTTCCCTGGCTTGTATATGGCAGTGACGCACCCTGGTTGTGGCATAATATTGACCACACATAACATCCATCCAGGGGTGTATTTCAACCAACTTTACCCGGCCTTTTGAACACTTATTCCCGGGTCGAAAAGGCAGCTGCGCGCGCCGGCTCTCTGGGTGCACTCTGCTTCAATTTTACCCAGGATCCAAGCTATTTCCGTTGCTTGTACACACCCTGGTTGTGGCATAATATTGACCACACATAACATCCATCCAGGGGTGTATTTCAACCAACTTTACCCGGCCTTTGAACACTTATTCCCGGGTCGAAAATGCAGCATCGCCCGCCGGCTCTCTGGGTGCACTCTGCTTCAATTGTACCCAGGATCCAAGCTATTTCCCTGGCTTTTATACACCCTGGTTGTGGCATAATATTGACCACACATCACATCCATCCAGGGGTGTATTTCAACCAACTTTACCCGGCCTTTTGAACACTTATTCCCGGGTCGAGAAAGCCAGCGGCGCCTGCCTCCCACCCTCCGCAGCACCCGGGAGCTCGCTGTGGTGCTGGAGAGGCATTTTCAGGCTTCTCTCTGCTCTGTTCACCCTGCAAATGCATTTTAATGGATACTTTTAGATGGCCATGGTTATATTGTATCCTTACTATGGGTCTCTGAAGCAATCAGACTTGTACCACGCCGTTATCAGAGTTTTAGCAGAGTTTTAGCAGACTTTGAGCACTCTTTCCCCCGCAGAAACTAGTTTAAATCACCGTTGTCACTACTGTGGGGGATTGGGAATGTGCCTGTGTCTCGTGCGGAGCCTCCCCGCACCTTAAATCCATCCATTTGCCTTTATTTATGGCATGTTTTACGGTTAATGCACTGTGCTCAAGCAGGCTGAAGCGCCCTCCTGTGGGGACACATGGGAACTGCACTTAAATCACTTTGTGTGCCTTTTAACCGGTTTAAAATGGTTTTTCTTTCACTTTTAAAATACACCCTGCCCTAGAAATGGTTTTTAATCATTATTACCGTTGTCAGGGGGCTGCGTGAACACTTTCCCCACCTTTAAAACACTTTATCCCCACCTTTCAAACCATTTTCCCCGGTCGAAAACGCAGCTGCGCCGGCCTCCTCTCTGGGTGCACTCTGCTTCAATTGTACCCAGGATCCAAGCTATTTCCCTGGCTTTTATACACCCTGGTTGTGGCATAATATTGACCACACATAACATCCATCCAGGGGTGTATTTCAACCATCTTTACCCCGAAGTTAGAACACTTATTCCCGGGTCGAAAATACAGCTGCGCGCGCCGGCTCTCTGGGTGCACTCTGCTTCAATTGCACCCAGGATCCAAGCTATTTCCCTGGCTTTTTAATAGCTGTTTTGCGCCCTGGCAGTCCCACGCACACTGTACACACATGGCTACCCAGGATCCAAGCTATTTCCCTGGCTTTTTAATAGCTGTTTTGCGCCCTGGCAGTCCCACGCACACTGTACACACATGGCTACCCAGGATCCAAGCTATTTCCCCCGCTTTTTAACAGCTGTTTTGCGCCCTGGCAGTCCCACGCACACTGTACACACAGTTTAACCAGGATCCAAGCTATTTCCCTGGCTTGTATATGGCAGTGACGCACCCTGGTTGTGGCAGAATATTTACCACACATCACATCCATCCAGGGGTGTATTTCAACCAACTTTACCCGGCCTTTTGAACACTCATTCCCGGGTCGAAAAGGCAGCTGCGCGCGCCGGCTCTCTGGGTGCACTCTGCTTCAATTTTACCCAGGATCCAAGCTATTTCCGTTGCTTGTACACACCCTGGTTGTGGCAGAATATTTACCACACATCACAGCCATCCAGGGGTGTATTTCAACCAACTTTACCCGGCCTTTGAACACTTATTCCCGGGTCGAAAATGCAGCATCGCCCGCCGGCTCTCTGGGTGCACTCTGCTTCAATTGTACCCAGGATCCAAGCTATTTCCGTGGCTTGTATACACCCTGGTTGTGGCATAATATTGACCACCCATCACATCCATCCAGGGGTGTATTTCAACCAACTTTACCCGGCCTTTTGAACACTTATTCCCGGGTCGAGAAAGCCAGCGGCGCCTGCCTCCCACCCTCCGCAGCACCCGGGAGCTCGCTGTGGTGCTGGAGAGGCATTTTCAGGCTTCTCTCTGCTCTGTTCACCCTGCAAATGCATTTTAATGGATACTTTTAGATGGCCATGGTTATATTGTATCCTTACTATGGGTCTCTGAAACAATCAGACTTGTACCACGCCGTTATCAGAGTTTTAGCAGAGTTTTAGCAGACTTTGAGCACTCTTTCCCCCGCAGAAACTAGTTTAAATCACCGTTGTCACTACTGTGGGGGATTGGGAATGTGCCTGTGTCTCGTGCGGAGCCTCCCCGCACCTTAATTCCATCCATTTGCCTTTATTTATGGCATGTTTTACGGTTAATGCACTGTGCTCAAGCAGGCTGAAGCGCCCTCCTGTGGGGACACATGGGAACTGCACTTAAATCACTTTGTGTGCCTTTTAACCGGTTTAAAATGGTTTTTCTTTCACTTTTAAAATACACCCTGCCCTAGAAATGGTTTTTAATCATTATTACCGTTGTCAGGGGGCTGCGTGAACACTTTCCCCACCTTTAAAACACTTTATCCCCACCTTTCAAACCATTTTCCCCGGTCGAAAATGCAGCTGCGCGCGCCTCCTCTCTGGGTGCACTCTGCTTCAATTGTACCCAGGATCCAAGCTATTTCCGTTGCTTGTATACACCCTGGTTCTGGCATAATATTGACCACACTGCGCATTCATCCAGGGGTGTATTTCAACCAACTTTACCCCGAAGTTAGAACACTCATTCCCGGGTCGAAAAGGCAGCTGCGCGCGCCGGCTCTCTGGGTGCACTCTGCTTCAATTGTACCCAGGATCCAAGCTATTTCCCTGGCTTTTATACACCATGGTTGTGGCATAATATTGACCACACATAACATCCATCCAGGGGTGTATTTCAACCAACTTTACCCGGCCTTTGAACACTTATTCCCGGGTCGAAAATGCAGCATCGCCCGCCGGCTCTCTGGGTGCACTCTGCTTCAATTGTACCCAGGATCCAAGCTCTTCTCCCCCGCTTTTTAACAGCTGTTTTGCGCCCTGGCAGTCCCACGCACACTGTACACACAGTTTACCCAGGATCCAAGCTATTTCCCTGGCTTTTTAATAGCTGTTTTGCGCCCTGGCAGTCCCACGCACACGGAACACACATTTTACCCAGGATCCAAGCTATTTCCCTGGCTTGTATATGGCAGTGACGCACCCTGGTTGTGGCATAATATTGACCACACATAACATCCATCCAGGGGTGTATTTCAACCAACTTTACCCGGCCTTTTGAACACTTATTCCCGGGTCGAAAAGGCAGCTGCGCGCGCCGGCTCTCTGGGTGCACTCTGCTTCAATTTTACCCAGGATCCAAGCTATTTCCCTGGCTTTTTAATAGCTGTTTTGCACCCTGGCAGTCCCACGCACACTGTACACACATTTTACCCAGGATCCAAGCTATTTCCCTGGCTTTTTAATAGCTGTTTTGCGCCCTGGCAGTCCCGCACACTGTACACACATGGCTACCCAGGATCCAAGCTATTTCCCCCGCTTTTTAACAGCTGTTTTCCGCCCTGGCAGTCCCACGCACACTGTACACACATTTTACCCAGGATTCAAGCTATTTCCCTGGCTTTTTAATAGCTGTTTTGCGCCCTGGCAGTCCCACGCACACTGTCACACACACACAGTTTACCCAGGATCCAAGCTATTTCCCTGGCTTGTATATGGCAGTGACGCACCCTGGTTGTGGCATAATATTGACCACACATAACATCCATCCAGGGGTGTATTTCAACCAACTTTACCCGGCCTTTTGAACACTTATTCCCGGGTCGAAAAGGCAGCTGCGCGCGCCGGCTCTCTGGGTGCACTCTGCTTCAATTTTACCCAGGATCCAAGCTATTTCCGTTGCTTGTATACACCCTGGTTGTGGCATAATATTGACCACACATAACATCCATCCAGGGGTGTATTTCAACCATCTTTACCCCGAAGTTAGAACACTTATTCCCGGGTCGAAAATGCAGCATCGCCCGCCGGCTCTCTGGGTGCCCTCTGCTTCAATTTTACCCAGGATCCAAGCTCTTCTCCCCCGCTTTTTAACAGCTGTTTTGCGCCCTGGCAGTCCCACGCACACTGTACACACAGTTTACCCAGGATCCAAGCTATTTCCCTGGCTTTTTAATAGCTGTTTTGCGCCCTGGCAGTCCCACGCACACTGTACACACATGGCTACCCAGGATCCAAGCTATTTCCCTGGCTTGTATATGGCAGTGACGCACCCTGGTTGTGGCATAATATTGACCACACATAACATCCATCCAGGGGTGTATTTCAACCAACTTTACCCGGCCTTTTGAACACTTATTCCCGGGTCGAAAAGGCAGCTGCGCGCGCCGGCTCTCTGGGTGCACTCTGCTTCAATTTTACCCAGGATCCAAGCTATTTCCGTTGCTTGTATACACCCTGGTTGTGGCATAATATTGACCACACATAACATCCATCCAGGGGTGTATTTCAACCATCTTTACCCCGAAGATAGAACACTTATTCCCGGGTCGAAAATGCAGCATCGCCCGCCGGCTCTCTGGGTGCCCTCTGCTTCAATTTTACCCAGGATCCAAGCTCTTCTCCCTCGCTTTTTAACAGCTGTTTTGCGCCCTGGCAGTCCCACGCACACTGTACACACAGTTTACCCAGGATCCAAGCTATTTCCCTGGCTTTTTAATAGCTGTTTTGCGCCCTGGCAGTCCCACGCACACTGTACACACATGGCTACCCAGGATCCAAGCTATTTCCCTGGCTTTTGTAATAGCTGTTTTGCGCCCTGGCAGTCCCACGCACACTGTACACACATGGCTACCCAGGATCCAAGCTATTTCCCTGGCTTCTTAATAGCTGTTTTGCGCCCTGGCAGTCCCACACACTGTACACACATGGCTACCCAGGATCCAAGCTATTTCCCTGGCTTCTTAATAGCTGTTTTGCGCCCTGGCAGTCCCACGCACACTGTACACACAGTTTACCCAGGATCCAAGCTATTTCCCTGGCTTTGTAATAGCTGTTTTGCGCCCTGGCAGTCCCACGCACACTGTACACACATTTTACCCAGGATCCAAGCTATTTCCCTGGCTTTGTAATAGCGGTTTTGCGCCCTGGCAGTCCCACGCACACTGTACACACATGGCTACCCAGGATCCAAGCTATTTCCCTGGCTTTTTAATAGCTGTTTTGCGCCCTGGCAGTCCCACGCACACTGTACGCACAGTTTACCCAGGATCCAAGCTATTTCCCTGGCTTTGTAATAGCTGTTTTGCGCCCTGGCAGTCCCACGCACACTGTACACACATTTTACCCAGGATCCAAGCTATTTCCCTGGCTTTGTAATAGCGGTTTTGCGCCCTGGCAGTCCCACGCACACTGTACACACATGGCTACCCAGGATCCAAGCTATTTCCCTGGCTTTTTAATAGCTGTTTTGCGCCCTGGCAGTCCCACGCACACTGTACGCACAGTTTACCCAGGATCCAAGCTATTTCCCTGGCTTTGTAATAGCTGTTTTGCGCCCTGGCAGTCCCACACACTGTACACACATTTTACCCAGGATCCAAGCTATTTCCCTGGCTTCTTAATAGCTGTTTTGCGCCCTGGCAGTCCCACACACTGTACACACATTTTACCCAGGATCCAAGCTATTTCCCTGGCTTTTTAATAGCTGTTTTGCGCCCTGGCAGTCCCACGCACACTGTACACACAGTTTACCCAGGATCCAAGCTATTTCCCTGGCTTTGTAATAGCTGTTTTGCGCCCTGGCAGTCCCACACACTGTACACACATTTTACCCAGGATCCAAGCTATTTCCCTGGCTTTGTAATAGCTGTTTTGCGCCCTGGCAGTCCCACACACTGTACACACATTTTACCCAGGATCCAAGCTATTTCTCTGGCTTCTTAATAGCTGTTTTGCGCCCTGGCAGTCCCACGCACACTGTACACACATTTTACCCAGGATCCAAGCTATTTCCCTGGCTTTGTAATAGCTGTTTTGCGCCCTGGCAGTCCCACGCACACTGTACACACATTTTACCCAGGATCCAAGCTATTTCCCTGGCTTTTTAATAGCTGTTTTGCGCCCTGGCAGTCCCACGCACACTGTACACACAGTTTACCCAGGATCCAAGCTATTTCCCTGGCTTTTTAATAGCTGTTTTGCGCCCTGGCAGTCCCACGCACACTGTACACACACAGTTTACCCAGGATCCAAGCTATTTCCCTGGCTTGTATATGGCAGTGACGCACCCTGGTTGTGGCATAATATTGACCACACATAACATCCATCCAGGGGTGTATTTCAACCAACTTTACCCGGCCTCTTGAACACTTATTCCCGGGTCGAAAAGGCAGCTGCGCGCGCCGGCTCTCTGGGTGCACTCTGCTTCAATTTTACCCAGGATCCAAGCTATTTCCCTGGCTTTTTAATAGTTGTTTTGCGCCCTGGCAGTCCCGCGCACACTGTACACACAGTTTACCCAGGTTCCAAGCTATTTCCCTGGCTTTTTAATAGCTGTTTTGCGCCCTGGCAGTCCCGCACACTGTACACACACGTTTACCCAGGATCCAAGCTATTTCCCTGGCTTCTTAATAGCTGTTTTGCGCCCTGGCAGTCCCACACACTGTACACACATTTTACCCAGGATCCAAGCTATTTCCCTGGCTTTTTAATAGCTGTTTTGCGCCCTGGCAGTCCCACACACTGTACACACATGGCTACCCAGGATCCAAGCTATTTCCCTGGCTTTTTAATAGCTGTTTTGCGCCCTGGTAGTCCCACGCACACTGTACACACAGTTTAACCAGGATCCAAGCCATTTCCCTGGCTTGTATATGGCAGTGACGCACCCTGGTTGTGGCAGAATATTTACCACACATCACAGCCATCCAGGGGTGTATTTCAACCAACTTTACCCGGCCTTTGAACACTTATTCCCGGGTCGAAAATGCAGCATCGCCCGCCGGCTCTCTGGGTGCACTCTGCTTCAATTGTACCCAGGATCCAAGCTATTTCCCTGGCTTTTATACACCCTGGTTGTGGCATAATATTGACCACACATAACATCCATCCAGGGGTGTATTTCAACTATCTTTACCCCGAAGTTAGAACACTTATTCCCGGGTCGAAAATGCAGCATCGCCCGCCGGCTCTCTGGGTGCACTCTGCTTCAATTGTACCCAGGATCCAAGCTCTTCTCCCCCGCTTTTTAACAGCTGTTTTGCGCCCTGGCAGTCCCACACACTGTACACACATGGCTACCCAGGATCCAAGCTATTTCCCTGGCTTTGTAATAGCTGTTTTGCGCCCTGGCAGTCCCACGCACACTGTACACACATTTTACCCAGGATCCAAGCTATTTCCCTGGCTTTTTAATAGCTGATTTGCGCCCTGGCAGTCCCACGCACACTGTACACACATGGCTACCCAGGATCCAAGCTATTTCCCCCGCTTTTTAACAGCTGTTTTCCGCCCTGGCAGTCCCACGCACACTGTACACACATTTTACCCAGGATCCAAGCTATTTCCCTGGCTTTTTAATAGCTGTTTTGCGCCCTGGCAGTCCCACGCACACTGTACACACACATGTTTACCCAGGATCCAAGCTATTTCCCTGGCTTGTATATGGCAGTGACGCACCCTGGTTGTGGCATAATATTGACCACACATAACATTCATCCGGGGGTGTATTTCAACCAACTTTACCCCGAAGTTAGAACACTTATTCCCGGGTCGAAAATGCAGCTGCGCGCGCCGGCTCTCTGGGTGCACTCTGCTTCAATTGTACCCAGGATCCAAGCTATTTCCCTGCTTTTTAATAGCTGTTTTGCGCCCTGGCAGTCCCACGCACACTGTACACACATTACCCAGGATCCAAGCTATTTCCCTGGCTTTTTAATAGCTGTTTTGCGCCCTGGCAGTCCCGCACACTGTACACACATGGCTACCCAGGATCCAAGCTATTTCCCCCGCTTTTTAACAGCTGT
This sequence comes from Dissostichus mawsoni, assembly GCA_011823955.1. Lineage (NCBI taxonomy): Eukaryota > Metazoa > Chordata > Actinopteri > Perciformes > Nototheniidae > Dissostichus > Dissostichus mawsoni. Next base: position 10,548 of record JAAKFY010000355.1, read on the forward strand.
TTTCCGCCCTGGCAGTCCCACGCACACTGTACACACATTTTACCCAGGATCCAAGCTATTTCCCTGGCTTTTTAATAGCTGTTTTGCGCCCTGGCAGTCCCACGCACACTGTACACACACATGTTTACCCAGGATCCAAGCTATTTCCCTGGCTTGTATATGGCAGTGACGCACCCTGGTTGTGGCATAATATTGACCACACATAACATCCATCCAGGGGTGTATTTCAACCAACTTTACCCGGCCTTTTGAACACTTATTCCCGGGTCGAAAATGCAGCTGCGCGCGCCGGCTCTCTGGGTGCACTCTGCTTCAATTGTACCCAGGATCCAAGCTATTTCCGTGGCTTGTATACACCCTGGTTGTGGCATAATATTGACCACACATCACATCCATCCAGGGGTGTATTTCAACCAACTTTACCCGGCCTTTTGAACACTTATTCCCGGGTCGAGAAAGCCAGCGGCGCCTGCCTCCCACCCTCCGCAGCACCCGGGAGCTCGCTGTGGTGCTGGAGAGGCATTTTCAGGCTTCTCTCTGCTCTGTTCACCCTGCAAATGCATTTTAATGGATACTTTTAGATGGCCATGGTTATATTGTATCCTTACTATGGGTCTCTGAAGCAATCAGACTTGTACCACGCCGTTATCAGAGTTTTAGCAGAGTTTTAGCAGACTTTGAGCACTCTTTCCCCCGCAGAAACTAGTTTAAATCACCGTTGTCACTACTGTGGGGGATTGGGAATGTGCCTGTGTCTCGTGCGGAGCCTCCCCGCACCTTAAATCCATCCATTTGCCTGTATTTATGGCATGTTTTACGGTTAATGCACTGTGCTCGAGCAGGCTGAAGCGCCCTCCTGTGGGGACACATGGGAACTGCACTTAAATCACTCTGTGTGCCTTTTAACCGGTTTAAAATGGTTTTTCTTTCACTTTGTAAAATACACCCTGCCCTAGAAATGGTTTTTGATCATTATTACCGTTGTCAGGGGGCTGCGTGAACACTTTCCCCACCTTTAAAACACTTTATCCCCACCTTTCAAACCATTTTCCCCGGTCGAAAACGCAGCTGCGCCGGCCTCCTCTCTGGGTGCACTCTGCTTCAATTGTACCCAGGATCCAAGCTATTTCCCTGGCTTTTATACACCCTGGTTGTGGCATAATATTGACCACACATAACAGCCATCCAGGGGTGTATTTCAACCATCTTTACCCCGAAGTTAGAACACTTATTCCCGGGTCGAAAATGCAGCATCGCCCGCCGGCTCTCTGGGTGCACTCTGCTTCAATTGTACCCAGGATCCAAGCTCTTCTCCCCCGCTTTTTAATAGCTGTTTTGCGCCCTGGCAGTCCCACGCACACTGTACACACAGTTTACCCAGGTTCCAAGCTATTTCCCTGGCTTTTTAATAGCTGTTTTGCGCCCTGGCAGTCCCGCACACTGTACACACACGTTTACCCAGGATCCAAGCTATTTCCCTGGCTTTTTAATAGCTGTTTTGCGCCCTGGCAGTCCCGCACACTGTACACACACGTTTACCCAGGATCCAAGCTATTTCCCTGGCTTTGTAATAGCTGTTTTGCGCCCTGGCAGTCCCACGCACACTGTACCCACATGGCTACCCAGGATCCAAGCTATTTCCCTGGCTTTTTAATAGCTGTTTTGCGCCCTGGTAGTCCCACGCACACTGTACACACAGTTTAACCAGGATCCAAGCTATTTCCCTGGCTTGTATATGGCAGTGACGCACCCTGGTTGTGGCAGAATGTTTACCACACATCACATCCATCCAGGGGTGTATTTCAACCAACTTTACCCGGCCTTTTGAACACTTATTCCCGGGTCGAAAAGGCAGCTGCGCGCGCCGGCTCTCTGGGTGCACTCTGCTTCAATTGTACCCAGGATCCAAGCTATTTCCCTGGCTTTTATACACCATGGTTGTGGCATAATATTGACCACACATAACATCCATCCAGGGGTGTATTTCAACCATCTTTACCCCGAAGTTAGAACACTTATTCCCGGGTCGAAAATACAGCTGCGCGCGCCGGCTCTCTGGGTGCACTCTGCTTCAATTGTACCCAGGATCCAAGCTATTTCCCTGGCTTTTATACGCCCTGGTTGTGGCATAATATTGACCACACATAACATCCATCCAGGGGTGTATTTCAACCATCTTTACCCCGAAGTTAGAACACTTATTCCGGGGTCGAAAATGCAGCTGCGCGCGCCTCCTCTCTGGGTGCACTCTGCTTCAATTGCACCCAGGATCCAAGCTATTTCCCTGGCTTTTTAATAGCTGTTTTGCGCCCTGGCAGTCCCACACACTGTACACACACGGCTACCCAGGATCCAAGCTATTTCCCTGGCTTTTTAATAGCTGTTTTGCGCCCTGGCAGTCCCACGCACACTGTACACACACATGTTTACCCAGGATCCAAGCTATTTCCCTGGCTTGTATATGGCAGTGACGCACCCTGGTTGTGGCATAATATTGACCACACATAACATCCATCCAGGGGTGTATTTCAACCAACTTTACCCGGCCTTTTGAACACTTATTCCCGGGTCGAAAAGGCAGCTGCGCGCGCCGGCTCTCTGGGTGCACTCTGCTTCAATTTTACCCAGGATCCAAGCTATTTCCGTTGCTTGTATACACCCTGGTTGTGGCATAATATTGACCACACATAACATCCATCCAGGGGTGTATTTCAACCATCTTTACCCCGAAGTTAGAACACTTATTCCCGGGTCGAACATGCAGCATCGCCCGCCGGCTCTCTGGGTGCCCTCTGCTTCAATTTTACCCAGGATCCAAGCTCTTCTCCCCCGCTTTTTAACAGCTGTTTTGCGCCCTGGCAGTCCCACGCACACTGTACACACAGTTTACCCAGGATCCAAGCTATTTCCCTGGCTTTTTAATAGCTGTTTTGCGCCCTGGCAGTCCCACGCACACTGAACACACATTTTACCCAGGATCCAAGCTATTTCCCTGGCTTGTATATGGCAGTGACGCACCCTGGTTGTGGCATAATATTGACCACACATAACATCCATCCAGGGGTGTATTTCAACCAACTTTACCCGGCCTTTTGAACACTTATTCCCGGGTCGAAAAGGCAGCTGCGCGCGCCGGCTCTCTGGGTGCACTCTGCTTCAATTTTACCCAGGATCCAAGCTATTTCCGTTGCTTGTACACACCCTGGTTGTGGCATAATATTGACCACACATAACATCCATCCAGGGGTGTATTTCAACCAACTTTACCCGGCCTTTGAACACTTATTCCCGGGTCGAAAATGCAGCATCGCCCGCCGGCTCTCTGGGTGCACTCTGCTTCAATTGTACCCAGGATCCAAGCTATTTCCCTGGCTTTTATACACCCTGGTTGTGGCATAATATTGACCACACATCACATCCATCCAGGGGTGTATTTCAACCAACTTTACCCGGCCTTTTGAACACTTATTCCCGGGTCGAGAAAGCCAGCGGCGCCTGCCTCCCACCCTCCGCAGCACCCGGGAGCTCGCTGTGGTGCTGGAGAGGCATTTTCAGGCTTCTCTCTGCTCTGTTCACCCTGCAAATGCATTTTAATGGATACTTTTAGATGGCCATGGTTATATTGTATCCTTACTATGGGTCTCTGAAGCAATCAGACTTGTACCACGCCGTTATCAGAGTTTTAGCAGAGTTTTAGCAGACTTTGAGCACTCTTTCCCCCCAGAAACTAGTTTAAATCACCGTTGTCACTACTGTGGGGGATTGGGAATGTGCCTGTGTCTCGTGCGGAGCCTCCCCGCACCTTAAATCCATCCATTTGCCTTTATTTATGGCATGTTTTACGGTTAATGCACTGTGCTCAAGCAGGCTGAAGCGCCCTCCTGTGGGGACACATGGGAACTGCACTTAAATCACTTTGTGTGCCTTTTAACCGGTTTAAAATGGTTTTTCTTTCACTTTTAAAATACACCCTGCCCTAGAAATGGTTTTTAATCATTATTACCGTTGTCAGGGGCTGCGTGAACACTTTCCCCACCTTTAAAACACTTTATCCCCACCTTTCAAACCATTTTCCCCGGTCGAAAACGCAGCTGCGCCGGCCTCCTCTCTGGGTGCACTCTGCTTCAATTGTACCCAGGATCCAAGCTATTTCCCTGGCTTTTATACACCCTGGTTGTGGCATAATATTGACCACACATAACATCCATCCAGGGGTGTATTTCAACCATCTTTACCCCGAAGTTAGAACACTTATTCCCGGGTCGAAAATACAGCTGCGCGCGCCGGCTCTCTGGGTGCACTCTGCTTCAATTGCACCCAGGATCCAAGCTATTTCCCTGGCTTTTTAATAGCTGTTTTGCGCCCTGGCAGTCCCACGCACACTGTACACACATGGCTACCCAGGATCCAAGCTATTTCCCTGGCTTTTAATAGCTGTTTTGCGCCCTGGCAGTCCCACGCACACTGTACACACATGGCTACCCAGGATCCAAGCTATTTCCCCCGCTTTTTAACAGCTGTTTTGCGCCCTGGCAGTCCCACGCACACTGTACACACAGTTTAACCAGGATCCAAGCTATTTCCCTGGCTTGTATATGGCAGTGACGCACCCTGGTTGTGGCAGAATATTTACCACACATCACATCCATCCAGGGGTGTATTTCAACCAACTTTACCCGGCCTTTTGAACACTCATTCCCGGGTCGAAAAGGCAGCTGCGCGCGCCGGCTCTCTGGGTGCACTCTGCTTCAATTTTACCCAGGATCCAAGCTATTTCCGTTGCTTGTACACACCCTGGTTGTGGCAGAATATTTACACACATCACAGCCATCCAGGGGTGTATTTCAACAACTTTACCCGGCCTTTGAACACTTATTCCAGGTCGAAATGCAGCATCGCCCGCCGGCTCTCTGGGTGCACTCTGCTTCAATTGTACCCAGGATCCAAGCTATTTCCGGGCTTGTATACACCCTGGTTGTGGCAGAATATTTACCACACATCACATCCATCCAGGGGTGTATTTCAACCAACTTTACCCGGCCTTTTGAACACTTATTCCCGGGTCGAAAAGGCAGCTGCGCGCGTCTCCTCTCTGGGTGCACTCTGCTTCAATTTTACCCAGGATCCAAGCTATTTCCGTTGCTTGTACACACCCTGGTTGTGGCAGAATATTTACCACACATCACAGCCATCCAGGGGTGTATTTCAACCAACTTTACCCGGCCTTTGAACACTTATTCCCGGGTCGAAAATGCAGCATCGCCCCCGGCTCTCTGGGTGCACTCTGCTTCAATTGTACCCAGGATCCAAGCTCTTCTCCCCCGCTTTTTAACAGCTGTTTTGCGCCCTGGCAGTCCCACACACTGTACACACATTTTACCCAGGATCCAAGCTATTTCCCTGGCTTCTTAATAGCTGTTTTGCGCCCTGGCAGTCCCACACACTGTACACACATTTTACCCAGGATCCAAGCTATTTCCCTGGCTTTTAATAGCTGTTTTGCGCCCTGGCAGTCCCACGCACTGTACACACATTTTACCCAGGATCCAAGCTATTTCACTGGCTTTTTAATAGCTGTTTTGCGCCCTGGCAGTCCCACGCACACTGTACACACAGTTTAACCAGGATCCAAGCTATTTCCCTGGCTTGTATATGGCAGTGACGCACCCTGGTTGTGGCATAATATTGACCACACATAACATCCATCCAGGGGTGTATTTCAACCAACTTTACCCGGCCTTTTGAACACTTATTCCCGGGTCGTAAAGGCAGCTGCGCGCGCCGGCTCTCTGGGTGCACTCTGCTTCAATTGTACCCAGGATCCAAGCTATTTCCCTGGCTTTTTAATAGCTGTTTTGCGCCCTGGCAGTCCCACGCACACTGTACACACAGTTTAACCAGGATCCAAGCTATTTCCCTGGCTTCTTAATAGCTGTTTTGCGCCCTGGCAGTCCCACACACTGTACACACATTTTACCCAGGATCCAAGCTATTTCCCTGGCTTTGTAATAGCTGTTTTGCGCCCTGGCAGTCCCACACACTGTACGCACATTTTACCCAGGATCCAAGCTATTTCTCTGGCTTCTTAATAGCTGTTTTGCGCCCTGGCAGTCCCACGCACACTGTACACACATTTTACCCAGGATCCAAGCTATTTCCCTGGCTTTGTAATAGCTGTTTTGCGCCCTGGCAGTCCCACGCACACTGTACACACATTTTACCCAGGATCCAAGCTATTTCCCTGGCTTTGCAATAGCTGTTTTGCGCCCTGGCAGTCCCGCACACTGTACACACATTTTACCCAGGATCCAAGCTATTTCCCTGGCTTTTTAATAGCTGTTTTGCGCCCTGGCAGTCCCACGCACACTGTACACACAGTTTACCCAGGATCCAAGCTATTTCCCTGGCTTTGTAATAGCTGTTTTGCGCCCTGGCAGTCCCACACACTGTACACACATTTTACCCAGGATCCAAGCTATTTCCCTGGCTTTGTAATAGCTGTTTTGCGCCCTGGCAGTCCCACACACTGTACACACATTTTACCCAGGATCCAAGCTATTTCTCTGGCTTCTTAATAGCTGTTTTGCGCCCTGGCAGTCCCACGCACACTGTACACACATTTTACCCAGGATCCAAGCTATTTCCCTGGCTTTGTAATAGCTGTTTTGCGCCCTGGCAGTCCCACGCACACTGTACACACATTTTACCCAGGATCCAAGCTATTTCCCTGGCTTTTTAATAGCTGTTTTGCGCCCTGGCAGTCCCACGCACACTGTACACACAGTTTACCCAGGATCCAAGCTATTTCCCTGGCTTTGTAATAGCTGTTTTGCGCCCTGGCAGTCCCACACACTGTACACACATTTTACCCAGGATCCAAGCTATTTCCCTGGCTTCTTAATAGCTGTTTTGCGCCCTGGCAGTCCCACACACTGTACACACATTTTACCCAG
>JAAKFY010000356.1:7500-17500 GCA_011823955.1 Dissostichus mawsoni
AACAGCTATTAAAAAGCCAGGGAAATAGCTTGGATCCTGGGTAAAATGTGTGTACAGTGTGCGTGGGACTGCCAGGGCGCAAAACAGCTATTACAAAGCCAGGGAAATAGCTTGGATCCTGGGTAAAATGTGTGTACAGTGTGCGTGGGACTGCCAGGGCGCAAAACAGCTATTAAGAAGCCAGAGAAATAGCTTGGATCCTGGGTAAAATGTGTGTACAGTGTGTGGGACTGCCAGGGCGCAAAACAGCTATTACAAAGCCAGGGAAATAGCTTGGATCCTGGGTAAAATGTGTGTACAGTGTGTGGGACTGCCAGGGCGCAAAACAGCTATTACAAAGCCAGGGAAATAGCTTGGATCCTGGGTAAACTGTGTGTACAGTGTGCGTGGGACTGCCAGGGCGCAAAACAGCTATTAAAAAGCCAGGGAAATAGCTTGGATCCTGGGTAAAATGTGTGTACAGTGTGTGGGACTGCCAGGGCGCAAAACAGCTATTAAGAAGCCAGGGAAATAGCTTGGATCCTGGGTAAAATGTGTGTACAGTGTGTGGGACTGCCAGGGCGCAAAACAGCTATTACAAAGCAAGGGAAATAGCTTGGATCCTGGGTAAACTGTGTGTACAGTGTGCGTGGGACTGCCAGGGCGCAAAACAGCTATTAAAAAGCCAGGGAAATAGCTTGGATCCTGGGTAAAATGTGTGTACAGTGTGCGTGGGACTGCCAGGGCGCAAAACAGCTATTACAAAGCCAGGGAAATAGCTTGGATCCTGGGTAAAATGTGTGTACAGTGTGCGTGGGACTGCCAGGGCGCAAAACAGCTATTAAGAAGCCAGAGAAATAGCTTGGATCCTGGGTAAAATGTGTGTACAGTGTGTGGGACTGCCAGGGCGCAAAACAGCTATTACAAAGCCAGGGAAATAGCTTGGATCCTGGGTAAAATGTGTGTACAGTGTGTGGGACTGCCAGGGCGCAAAACAGCTATTACAAAGCCAGGGAAATAGCTTGGATCCTGGGTAAACTGTGTGTACAGTGTGCGTGGGACTGCCAGGGCGCAAAACAGCTATTAAAAAGCCAGGGAAATAGCTTGGATCCTGGGTAAAATGTGTGTACAGTGTGTGGGACTGCCAGGGCGCAAAACAGCTATTAAGAAGCCAGGGAAATAGCTTGGATCCTGGGTAAAATGTGTGTACAGTGTGTGGGACTGCCAGGGCGCAAAACAGCTATTACAAAGCCAGGGAAATAGCTTGGATCCTGGGTAAACTGTGTGTACAGTGTGCGTGGGACTGCCAGGGCGCAAAACAGCTATTAAAAAGCCAGGGAAATAGCTTGGATCCTGGGTAAAATGTGTGTACAGTGTGCGTGGGACTGCCAGGGCGCAAAACAGCTATTACAAAGCCAGGGAAATAGCTTGGATCCTGGGTAAAATGTGTGTACAGTGTGCGTGGGACTGCCAGGGCGCAAAACAGCTATTAAGAAGCCAGAGAAATAGCTTGGATCCTGGGTAAAATGTGTGTACAGTGTGTGGGACTGCCAGGGCGCAAAACAGCTATTACAAAGCCAGGGAAATAGCTTGGATCCTGGGTAAAATGTGTGTACAGTGTGTGGGACTGCCAGGGCGCAAAACAGCTATTACAAAGCCAGGGAAATAGCTTGGATCCTGGGTAAACTGTGTGTACAGTGTGCGTGGGACTGCCAGGGCGCAAAACAGCTATTAAAAAGCCAGGGAAATAGCTTGGATCCTGGGTAAAATGTGTGTACAGTGTGCGGGACTGCCAGGGCGCAAAACAGCTATTGCAAAGCCAGGGAAATAGCTTGGATCCTGGGTAAAATGTGTGTACAGTGTGCGTGGGACTGCCAGGGCGCAAAACAGCTATTACAAAGCCAGGGAAATAGCTTGGATCCTGGGTAAAATGTGTGTACAGTGTGCGTGGGACTGCCAGGGCGCAAAACAGCTATTAAGAAGCCAGAGAAATAGCTTGGATCCTGGGTAAAATGTGCGTACAGTGTGTGGGACTGCCAGGGCGCAAAACAGCTATTACAAAGCCAGGGAAATAGCTTGGATCCTGGGTAAAATGTGTGTACAGTGTGTGGGACTGCCAGGGCGCAAAACAGCTATTAAGAAGCCAGGGAAATAGCTTGGATCCTGGTTAAACTGTGTGTACAGTGTGCGTGGGACTGCCAGGGCGCAAAACAGCTATTAAAAAGCCAGGGAAATAGCTTGGATCCTGGGTACAATTGAAGCAGAGTGCACCCAGAGAGCCGGCGCGCGCAGCTGCCTTTACGACCCGGGAATAAGTGTTCAAAAGGCCGGGTAAAGTTGGTTGAAATACACCCCTGGATGGATGTTATGTGTGGTCAATATTATGCCACAACCAGGGTGCGTCACTGCCATATACAAGCCAGGGAAATAGCTTGGATCCTGGTTAAACTGTGTGTACAGTGTGCGTGGGACTGCCAGGGCGCAAAACAGCTATTAAAAAGCCAGTGAAATAGCTTGGATCCTGGGTAAAATGTGTGTACAGTGCGTGGGACTGCCAGGGCGCAAAACAGCTATTAAAAAGCCAGGGAAATAGCTTGGATCCTGGGTAAAATGTGTGTACAGTGTGTGGGACTGCCAGGGCGCAAAACAGCTATTAAGAAGCCAGGGAAATAGCTTGGATCCTGGGTAAAATGTGTGTACAGTGTGTGGGACTGCCAGGGCGCAAAACAGCTGTTAAAAAGCGGGGGAGAAGAGCTTGGATCCTGGGTACAATTGAAGCAGAGTGCACCCAGAGAGCCGGCGGGCGATGCTGCATTTTCGACCCGGGAATAAGTGTTCAAAGGCCGGGTAAAGTTGGTTGAAATACACCCCTGGATGGCTGTGATGTGTGGTAAATATTCTGCCACAACCAGGGTGTGTACAAGCAACGGAAATAGCTTGGATCCTGGGTAAAATTGAAGCAGAGTGCACCCAGAGAGGAGACGCGCGCAGCTGCCTTTTCGACCCGGGAATAAGTGTTCAAAAGGCCGGGTAAAGTTGGTTGAAATACACCCCTGGATGGATGTGATGTGTGGTAAATATTCTGCCACAACCAGGGTGCGTCACTGCCATATACAAGCCAGGGAAATAGCTTGGATCCTGGGTAAACATGTGTGTGTACAGTGTGCGTGGGACTGCCAGGGCGCAAAACAGCTATTAAAAAGCCAGGGAAATAGCTTGGATCCTGGGTAGCCATGTGTTTACAGTGTGCGTGGGACTGCCAGGGCGCAAAACAGCTATTAAAAAGCCAGGGAAATAGCTTGAATCCTGGGTAAAATGTGTGTACAGTGTGCGTGGGACTGCCAGGGCGCAAAACAGCTATTAAAAAGCGGGGGAGAAGAGCTTGGATCCTGGGTAAAATTGAAGCAGAGTGCACCCAGAGAGCCGGCGCGCGCAGCTGCATTTTCGACCCGGGAATAAGTGTTCAAAGGCCGGGTAAAGTTGGTTGAAATACACCCCTGGATGGCTGTGATGTGTGGTAAATATTCTGCCACAACCAGGGTGTGTACAAGCAACGGAAATAGCTTGGATCCTGGGTAAAATTGAAGCAGAGTGCACCCAGAGAGCCGGCGCGCGCAGCTGCCTTTTCGACCCGGGAATAAGTGTTCAAAAGGCCGGGTAAAGTTGGTTGAAATACACCCCTGGATGGATGTTATGTGTGGTCAATATTATGCCACAACCAGGGTGCGTCACTGCCAATACAAGCCAGGGAAATAGCTTGGATCCTGGGTAAAATGTGTGTACAGTGTGCGGGACTGCCAGGGCGCAAAACAGCTATTGCAAAGCCAGGGAAATAGCTTGGATCCTGGGTAAAATGTGTGTACAGTGTGCGTGGGACTGCCAGGGCGCAAAACAGCTATTAAGAAGCCAGGGAAATAGCTTGGATCCTGGGTAGCCATGTGTGTACAGTGTGTGGGACTGCCAGGGCGCAAAACAGCTATTAAGAAGCCAGGGAAATAGCTTGGATCCTGGGTAGCCATGTGTGTACAGTGTGCGTGGGACTGCCAGGGCGCAAAACAGCTATTACAAAAGCCAGGGAAATAGCTTGGATCCTGGGTAGCCATGTGTGTACAGTGTGCGTGGGACTGCCAGGGCGCAAAACAGCTATTAAAAAGCCAGGGAAATAGCTTGGATCCTGGGTAAACTGTGTGTACAGTGTGCGTGGGACTGCCAGGGCGCAAAACAGCTGTTAAAAAGCGAGGGAGAAGAGCTTGGATCCTGGGTAAAATTGAAGCAGAGGGCACCCAGAGAGCCGGCGGGCGATGCTGCATTTTCGACCCGGGAATAAGTGTTCTAACTTCGGGTAAAGATGGTTGAAATACACCCCTGGATGGATGTTATGTGGTCAATATTATGCCACAACCAGGGTGTATACAAGCAACGGAAATAGCTTGGATCCTGGGTAAAATTGAAGCAGAGTGCACCCAGAGAGCCGGCGCGCGCAGCTGCCTTTTCGACCCGGGAATAAGTGTTCAAAAGGCCGGGTAAAGTTGGTTGAAATACACCCCTGGATGGATGTTATGTGTGGTCAATATTATGCCACAACCAGGGTGCGTCACTGCCATATACAAGCCAGGGAAATAGCTTGGATCCTGGGTAGCCATGTGTGTACAGTGTGCGTGGGACTGCCAGGGCGCAAAACAGCTATTAAAAAGCCAGGGAAATAGCTTGGATCCTGGGTAAACTGTGTGTACAGTGTGCGTGGGACTGCCAGGGCGCAAAACAGCTGTTAAAAAGCGGGGGAGAAGAGCTTGGATCCTGGGTAAAATTGAAGCAGAGGGCACCCAGAGAGCCGGCGGGCGATGCTGCATTTTCGACCCGGGAATAAGTGTTCTAACTTCGGGGTAAAGATGGTTGAAATACACCCCTGGATGGATGTTATGTGTGGTCAATATTATGCCACAACCAGGGTGTATACAAGCAACGGAAATAGCTTGGATCCTGGGTAAAATTGAAGCAGAGTGCACCCAGAGAGCCGGCGCGCGCAGCTGCCTTTTCGACCCGGGAATAAGTGTTCAAAAGGCCGGGTAAAGTTGGTTGAAATACACCCCTGGATGGATGTTATGTGTGGTCAATATTATGCCACAACCAGGGTGCGTCACTGCCATATACAAGCCAGGGAAATAGCTTGGATCCTGGGTAAACTGTGTGTGTACAGTGTGCGTGGGACTGCCAGGGCGCAAAACAGCTATTAAAAAGCCAGGGAAATAGCTTGAATCCTGGGTAAAATGTGTGTACAGTGTGCGTGGGACTGCCAGGGCGGAAAACAGCTGTTAAAAAGCGGGGGAAATAGCTTGGATCCTGGGTAGCCATGTGTGTACAGTGTGGGGACTGCCAGGGCGCAAAACAGCTATTAAAAAGCCAGGGAAATAGCTTGGATCCTGGGTAAAATGTGTGTACAGTGTGCGTGGGACTGCCAGGGTGCAAAACAGCTATTAAAAAGCCAGGGAAATAGCTTGGATCCTGGGTAAAATTGAAGCAGAGTGCACCCAGAGAGCCGGCGCGCGCAGCTGCCTTTTCGACCCGGGAATAAGTGTTCAAAAGGCCGGGTAAAGTTGGTTGAAATACACCCCTGGATGGATGTTATGTGTGGTCAATATTATGCCACAACCAGGGTGCGTCACTGCCATATACAAGCCAGGGAAATAGCTTGGATCCTGGGTAAAATGTGTGTTCCGTGTGCGTGGGACTGCCAGGGCGCAAAACAGCTATTAAAAAGCCAGGGAAATAGCTTGGATCCTGGGTAAACTGTGTGTACAGTGTGCGTGGGACTGCCAGGGCGCAAAACAGCTGTTAAAAAGCGGGGGAGAAGAGCTTGGATCCTGGGTACAATTGAAGCAGAGTGCACCCAGAGAGCCGGCGGGCGATGCTGCATTTTCGACCCGGGAATAAGTGTTCAAAGGCCGGGTAAAGTTGGTTGAAATACACCCCTGGATGGATGTTATGTGTGGTCAATATTATGCCACAACCATGGTGTATAAAAGCCAGGGAAATAGCTTGGATCCTGGGTACAATTGAAGCAGAGTGCACCCAGAGAGCCGGCGCGCGCAGCTGCCTTTTCGACCCGGGAATGAGTGTTCTAACTTCGGGGTAAAGTTGGTTGAAATACACCCCTGGATGAATGCGCAGTGTGGTCAATATTATGCCAGAACCAGGGTGTATACAAGCAACGGAAATAGCTTGGATCCTGGGTACAATTGAAGCAGAGTGCACCCAGAGAGGAGGCGCGCGCAGCTGCATTTTCGACCGGGGAAAATGGTTTGAAAGGTGGGGATAAAGTGTTTTAAAGGTGGGGAAAGTGTTCACGCAGCCCCCTGACAACGGTAATAATGATTAAAAACCATTTCTAGGGCAGGGTGTATTTTAAAAGTGAAAGAAAAACCATTTTAAACCGTTTAAAAGGCACACAAAGTGATTTAAGTGCAGTTCCCATGTGTCCCCACAGGAGGGCGCTTCAGCCTGCTTGAGCACAGTGCATTAACCGTAAAACATGCCATAAATAAAGGCAAATGGATGGATTTAAGGTGCGGGGAGGCTCCGCACGAGACACAGGCACATTCCCAATCCCCCACAGTAGTGACAACGGTGATTCAAACTAGTTTCTGCGGGGGAAAGAGTGCTCAAAGTCTGCTAAAACTCTGCTAAAACTCTGATAACGGCGTGGTACAAGTCTGATTGCTTCAGAGACCCATAGTAAGGATACAATAAACCATGGCCATCTAAAAGTATCCATTAAAATGCATTTGCAGGGTGAACAGAGCAGAGAGAAGCCTGAAAATGCCTCTCCAGCACCACAGCGAGCTCCCGGGTGCTGCGGAGGGTGGGAGGCAGGCGCCGCTGGCTTTCTCGACCCGGGAATAAGTGTTCAAAAGGCCGGGTAAAGTTGGTTGAAATACACCCCTGGATGGATGTGATGTGTGGTCAATATTATGCCACAACCAGGGTGTATACAAGCCACGGAAATAGCTTGGATCCTGGGTACAATTGAAGCAGAGTGCACCCAGAGAGCCGGCGCGCGCAGCTGCCTTTTCGACCCGGGAATAAGTGTTCAAAAGGCCGGGTAAAGTTGGTTGAAATACACCCCTGGATGGCTGTGATGTGTGGTAAATATTATGCCACAACCAGGGTGTGTACAAGCCACGGAAATAGCTTGGATCCTGGGTACAATTGAAGCAGAGTGCACCCAGAGAGCCGGCGCGCGCAGCTGCCTTTTCGACCCGGGAATAAGTGTTCAAAAGGCCGGGTAAAGTTGGTTGAAATACACCCCTGGATGGATGTGATGTGTGGTAAATATTCTGCCACAACCAGGGTGCGTCACTGCCATATACAAGCCAGGGAAATAGCTTGGATCCTGGGTAAACATGTGTGTGTACAGTGTGCGTGGGACTGCCAGGGCGCAAAACAGCTATTACAAAGCCAGGGAAATAGCTTGGATCCTGGGTAAAATGTGTGTACAGTGTGTGGGACTGCCAGGGCGCAAAACAGCTATTACAAAGCCAGGGAAATAGCTTGGATCCTGGGTAAACTGTGTGTACAGTGTGCGTGGGACTGCCAGGGCGCAAAACAGCTGTTAAAAAGCGAGGGAGAAGAGCTTGGATCCTGGGTAAAATTGAAGCAGAGGGCACCCAGAGAGCCGGCGGGCGATGCTGCATTTTCGACCCGGGAATAAGTGTTCTAACTTCGGGGTAAAGATGGTTGAAATACACCCCTGGATGGATGTTATGTGTGGTCAATATTATGCCACAACCAGGGTGTATACAAGCAACGGAAATAGCTTGGATCCTGGGTAAAATTGAAGCAGAGTGCACCCAGAGAGCCGGCGCGCGCAGCTGCCTTTTCGACCCGGGAATAAGTGTTCAAAAGGCCGGGTAAAGTTGGTTGAAATACACCCCTGGATGGATGTTATGTGTGGTCAATATTATGCCACAACCAGGGTGCGTCACTGCCATATACAAGCCAGGGAAATAGCTTGGATCCTGGGTAGCCATGTGTGTACAGTGTGCGTGGGACTGCCAGGGCGCAAAACAGCTATTACAAAGCCAGGGAAATAGCTTGGATCCTGGGTAAACTGTGTGTACAGTGTGCGTGGGACTGCCAGGGCGCAAAACAGCTGTTAAAAAGCGGGGGAGAAGAGCTTGGATCCTGGGTAAAATTGAAGCAGAGGGCACCCAGAGAGCCGGCGGGCGATGCTGCATTTTCGACCCGGGAATAAGTGTTCTAACTTCGGGGTAAAGATGGTTGAAATACACCCCTGGATGGCTGTTATGTGTGGTCAATATTATGCCACAACCAGGGTGTATAAAAGCCAGGGAAATAGCTTGGATCCTGGGTACAATTGAAGCAGAGTGCACCCAGAGAGGAGGCGCGCGCAGCTGCATTTTCGACCGGGGAAAATGGTTTGAAAGGTGGGGATAAAGTGTTTTAAAGGTGGGGAAAGTGTTCACGCAGCCCCCTGACAACGGTAATAATGATTAAAAACCATTTCTCGGGCAGGGTGTATTTTACAAAGTGAAAGAAAAACCATTTTAAACCGGTTAAAAGGCACACAGAGTGATTTAAGTGCAGTTCCCATGTGTCCCCACAGGAGGGCGCTTCAGCCTGCTCGAGCACAGTGCATTAACCGTAAAACATGCCATAAATACAGGCAAATGGATGGATTCAAGGTGCGGGGAGGCTCCGCACGAGACACAGGCACATTCCCAATACCCCACAGTAGTGACAACGGTGATTTAAACTAGTTTCTGCGGGGAAAAGAGTGCTCAAAGTCTGCTAAAACTCTGCTAAAACTCTGACAATGCCTCTCCAGCACCACAGAGAGCTCCCAGGTGCTGCGGAGGGTGGGAGACAGGCTCACAGCTCGGCCCGGAACCTTCAGCAGGCCCCCCCTGCAGCAGGCCCCCCCCCCTGCAGCACCCCCAGCTGCTGGGCATCGACATGGAGGTGGGCAGTCCGCCTTTCGGCACCCAAACTCGGCCCTGAGACCTCCAGCCCCTCTCTCTGAACCAGCTATGAGAAGCCAATATACCTCCAAAGCCTTTGCTTACGGCCATACCACCCTGATCACGCCCGATCTCGTCCGATCTCGGAAGCTAAGCAGGGTCGGGCCGGGTCAGTACTTGGATGGGAGACCGCCTGGGAATACCCGGTGCTGTAAGCTTTTTTTTAAACCCAGGACAGAGACCGGGAAAATCACCTCTCTTTGGCGGCTCACACACCACCACAGGACGGGCTAATGACCCCAGCGTGTCTCCCTAACATGTTCACTTAGATTATTTCAGACCTCCAGGAGAGAGACCGGGAAACTCACCTCTATTTGGCGGCTCACAGACCACCAAAGGAAGGACTAATGACCTCCAGCATGTATCCCTAATATGTGCACTCTGTTCATTTCTCACCTCCAGGAGAGAGACCGGGAAAATCACCTCTCTTTGGCGGCTCACAGACCACCAAAGGACGGGCTAATGACCCCCAGCGTGTCTCCCTAACATGTGCACTCTGTTCATTTCACACCTCCAGGAGAGAGACCGGGAAAATCACCTCTCTTTGGCGGCTCACAGACCACCAAAGGAAGGACTAATGACCCCAGCACGTATCCCTAATATGTGCACTTTGTTCATTTCACACCTCCAGGAGAGAGACCGGGAAAATCACCTCTCAGACCACCAAAGGACGGGCTAATGACCCCCAGCGTGTCTCCCTAACATGTGCACTTGGTTCATTTCACACCTCCAGGAGAGAGACCGGTAAAATCACCTGTCTTTGGCGGCTCACACACCACCACAGGACGGGCTAATGACCCCCGGCGTGTCTCCCTAACATGTGCACTCTGTTCATTTCACACCTCCAGGAGAGAGACCGGGAAAATCACCTCTCTTTGGCGGCTCACAGACCACCACAGGACGGGCTAATGACCCCCGGCGTGTCTCCCTAACATGTGCACTCTGTTCATTTCACACCTCCAGGAGAGAGACCGGTAAAATCA
>JAAKFY010000357.1:0-26464 GCA_011823955.1 Dissostichus mawsoni
GTAAGTCAGGTGATTCAACGCCTCCTCCACCCTGTCGCTGTGGCTGCCAGCCTGGTTGGTCATCCACCACCCGAACAGTCCAAAGAAGTGCGACAGTTTTAGCTCTAATTTCTTGCAGTATGGCTTCACGCGGAGGGGCAACGAATATTCGTCTTACCCCTGGGACAATCTCTGGTTCTATCATCCCCTTTGTGGTGTTATTGAAGAGGAGATCACTTAGCATTTTATTGAACATCAGGCTTTTTCCCTCTAAAAGGTTTTGTAGTCCTAAATAGACCTCAACCTCATTGTCTTTTTGTTCCTCAGACTCGTTCCTCAGCAGCTCCTCTACCTCCTCAGCGAAGGACGTCATCGACTCCACTGTCTCAACGTGGGATTCAGGGCAGAATTTTTTCTTCATGTCTGCCGCCATCCGATAAATTGACAGTTTGGCAAACTGTTTGGCAAAAAAGTGTTTGATCTTTGTGCCGACTCCTATCAAGCACAGTTCGGGCATATCTTCGGGCTCTAAAATGGACTTTCAGAATCTCTAACCTCCAGGCTATTAACCTCTTCAATGATGGACCTCACTATGTCTCCTGAATACTATTGATCCACTCGGAGGTGTCAGATTTAAGAACCTCAATCTCCGTGTCTTTCATATTATCTAGAAGAGGTTCTTCTATTCCACAGAACTCTTTTATAATTATATTCTGGACAGCTTCGGTTTCAATCGCAAAGCTTCCTTCTGACCCTGTTGAGAGGCCTAAGTTTATGGACAGAACAGATCTGCTGCTTAAAGCTTTGGACTGAACAGATTCAATAACTGAAGCTCTGGACTGAACAGATCTAGTAACCGAAGCTCTGGACTGAACAGATCCAGTAACTGAAGCTCTGGACTGAACAGATCCAGTAACTGAAGCTCTGGACTGAACAGATCCAACTGAAGCTCTGGACTGAACAGATCCAGTAACTGAAGCTCTGTACTGAACAGATCCAGTAACTGAAGCTCTGACTGAACAGATCCAGTAACTGAAGCTCTGGACCGAACAGATCCATCCCCTGAGGCTTGGATTGAGCCTTTGTCTGAGGTCTCAGGCTGCCAGCTCTTGTTGCTGGTAACTTCCTCCTCTAAACCGTCATCGCTCACCTCAATCAAGGCCTCCTGGCTTTCTGTTCTTTCTGGCAATCGGAAAATGCCTTTCATCTTAGCCAGGAAGGCTTTCAACATGTCGCAGGCATGACTGACCATAACACCAAGTCTGTTGGGGGGTGACATGCGTATATACTCCCCGAATTATCCGCACTGGCATTGAGTACAGAGTTGGCGCTTTCCATAACCTCCTGGACAATCATTTCGGTCAAGCTTTTTGCGCTGTCGCAGTCGTCAGGAACTTCACATCCAGGACATCAGCAAAAGTCTGAGGGAGTATGTTGCCCACACAGGACCGAACATACTCCTCAGAAACGCCCGTTTTTGTGACCTTAAAAATAGCTAGGAAGGCTTCTGTCACCAAATTGACACACTTCAAAATCAGCTCTGCCACAATCACTTTTACGGCATCGTCCGATGATCCTTGATCCAGCAAATCCCACTGCTCCACACTCATCCGTTTGCAAAAGTGAACAAACAATGGACGAATGTCGTCCACTGCGATGTCTGACATCCTCACTGACAGAGAACTTCCTGCTCTAGACATGGTAATTATTTAAAATGTGTTAATAACTAACAAATTAATAATGTTATTAATTAATTATATGGATTATCTGTGGATTCTGTCTGTAAAATGGTCTGCTGCTTAATTAATAATGCTAATAACTAACAAATTAATAATGTTATTAATGAATGCTATAATGCTGGATTATCTGTGGATGCTGTCTGTAAAATTGTCTGCTGGGTAGAAATACGTCTGGCCCTCTCAGTAAATTGAGAAGAAGTGAACTGCAGAGGAACCAGGGTCTATTTGCAAACTCTGTTGTGACGTCATTTACACCTCAAAGCCATTACAGAACTGACGTCAGAGATCAGAGCCAAAGAACCAGCGCCATATAGAGAGAGAGTTATGACAACGGAAGTCCAAAATGCTTGATCGTCACGTGGTTCAGGGAGACTCAATAGTTCCCCGGAAGTTCGTGGCGGGACATTTGAACGTATGATTACCGGAGATAGAACTACGATTTTTGGTAATTAGTAGTGAATAAAGGTTTTGATTTGCAATATTTATACAACATACCGATATGTGTATGTATTTACATCAATATGTTTTAAAAATAAAATAGAATTTGCTAATATTTATGGATAATATTAGGAATAGTGTTAACAGCTAGTTTACATGTTAGGCTAACGTTGCCTTGGTTAAAGAGCCTGTTGCTGTTGTTTATTGCTTTGAATTCTTTAAAACAAATATTATCTTCTTAAACTTGTATGGTAGTCAGGAGCATCACTTCGTAATGTTTATTGATATATTTAGAGGGAGGGGATGGCAAGGAATGCTTCAAAATTCAGACTAGATTAATTTCTACCATTTCTTTAATTCATGGTGGTTTCAGTAATCCCTTGGTAATTGAGGACACAAGTAATCTAAATGACTAATGTAATCTTTATGACTTTCAGAAAGGACAGGAGACCGACAGGTGACTATCAAAGGACTAGCAGCAGCAGCATGATTATGACGTTAAATGTGTTGTTTTAGGAACATCCATTGTAAATACATGGAATTCAATAAACATTGAATAGCCTGTCATGCAGTTTGTCTGTGCCTTTTCCTCCGTGTTGTCCTGGCATATAGTCTCCACCATGGTTTGCTGTGCTGCCTGGGGATGCTCCAATCGCTCCGAAAAAGGAGTAAGAATGTACGGCTTCCCCACTAACACAGAGAGGAGAGAAAAATGGCTAGCTCAAGTCAGCAGGAGCAACTTAACAATCAAAACAGACAACAGCAAAAAAATATGTGAGGTAATCATATTCAAACACTGCATTTGCACTTTTTCACAAAACGAAGACCACACCATTGGGAAGCTTAATGTTTGGTTTAATACAAATAACAGGGAAAGGCTTGAAAAACTCAGAGTTGAGACTCAGGTGCAGGGGGAGGGTCTCTGCAGGTATTCAGGCTCCATTGAATCCCCCTCTGGTTCTTGTGCTGAAAGAGGGTGAAACAGACAGGAGAAAGGGTTATACACACCTATATAGCACACATATTGGATGGGAAATTGCCTTGGGGAGATAAGGTGTGGTCTTTGTTCCCAACTGAAGTTATGGAACTTTATTATTTGTGAGTTTAACAAAGTATGACAAATGGCATCAGTAATGGATGTTATATGAATTTGTATAAAGTTGTCTCACATTCTTGGTCGTATTTTACGTACAGTATGTAATGAGTATAACATGTCCAGTAAGTATGAAGTGTTTTCCAATACTGTGCATTCAACCACTATGGGACATGTATGTGGGCGGACAAAACTGAGTTGTTGTGTGAGTGACTGTCACTCTGCAGGCACAATTTTGATGCAGACCAGTTTGTCAAGACCAAAAAGGGCAAGACAAGGCTGAGAGCAGATGCTATTCCCACCATCTTTGTGCATCGCCCTGTGGTCAAAAAGAGGAGGGCCCCTGCACCACGATGCACCCCGGGACCTGTAAATACAGAGCCCATACCTAATGATCACAGCTATAGTGTGAAAGGTGACACAGGTATAATAAGTCTGAACTCTTAATAATAAAAGTAATATTTCTTATTTTTAAGTGGTATAATATTTTGAATCTTCGAAAATGAACAGTGCCATATCTTCTACTTACATTAGTCTCAAAGAATGAGGGAAGAAGGGATGAGGAGACTGAGAGAAGGGAAAATGAGGGTGAAGAAAGAGAGGACATGGCTAGTGAGGAGAGACAGGGAGAGCGGACACCACCCAGTCAGCCAGCAGCCAGTCAGAGTCTGATCCTCCACCTGTAACATCCCTGCTCCTCCACCTGCCAGCACCACTGCCCCTCCACCTGCCAGCACCCAGCCAACATCCCTGATCCTCCACCTGTAACATCCCTGCTCCTCCACCTGCCAGCACCACTGCCCCTCCACCTGCCAGCACCACTGCTCCTCCACCTGCCAGCACCCAGCAGACATCCCTGCTCCTCCACCTGCCAGCACCACTGCCCCTCCACCTGCCAGCACCCAGCCAACATCCCTGATCCTCCACCTGTAACATCCCTGCTCCTCCACCTGCCAGCACCACTGCCCCTCCACCTGCCAGCACCACTGCTCCTCCACCTGCCAGCACCCAGCCAACATCCCTGATCCTCCACCTGTAACATCCCTGCTCCTCCACCTGCCAGCACCACTGCCCCTCCACCTGCCAGCACCCAGCCAACATCCCTGATCCTCCACCTGTAACATCCCTGCTCCTCCACCTGCCAGCACCACTGCCCCTCCACCTGCCAGCACCACTGCTCCTCCACCTGCCAGCACCCAGCCAACATCCCTGATCCTCCACCTGTAACATCCCTGCTCCTCCACCTGCCAGCACCACTGCCCCTCCACCTGCCAGCACCCAGCCAACATCCCTGCTTCTCCACCTGTAACATCACTGCCCCTCCACCTGCCATACAGTAGGTTACTAATATACACTAACAAGATTAATTATATAATACAGTGATAGAATACATGTTTAGTATGCTTACTTATATACAACAGCAGTATTAAACTTACCTTGTGTTTTCACTCTCACTTAGGTCCCTCTCCCTTTGCCATCATTTCAAAATCAGCTGAGCTGCAACATAATACAGACAGGTAATAATCAACAGAATACACTAAAAACACTCACCCATAAATTACGTTTTTGTTTACTGTTTGGAAGTCTCAAATATGTTGTATTTAACTAATATTATATTCCTCCACCCCACAAAAAAATAACGTTAAGAAGCCCTTTTTCTCTAATTCAACAACGTTGGACGAAATAACATTAGGAGAACGGATTAATAGGCTATTCATGGTTCACGTGTGTTGCTAACTTTATCCGGTATCCTAGCCTAATCTGTTATCTGTAAACGTTCCCTAAATCAGTAGATTTAGGGATAATCCACTAACATCCTTTAATACACATGTTCATTTAACTCAGATGTGCTGATAATATCCGCAATATAAATCTTTAAACGTCTTCTTACCTTTAAAAGTCCATCACGAACGCTGCAACTCTACTGCGCTGCAAGCTGCAGATCGTGGAGCCTCTCTATAGTTCCCCGGAAGTCAGCGGCAAACTAACTTCCCGGGAACTATTGAGGGCTCCACGATCCGCCATTGCTGTAAAAAAACTGGTCCATTGGAGTGAACGGAGATGTCGTAACTCTTCTATTATACGGCTCTGCAAAGAACCAAAGAACGTTCGCTAGGCTCCGCCCCCAAACGAGGCCTGCCTGTTGGTTGCTAGGGAACGGCAGAACCATGTTATTTTTGCAGAAATCAAATAATCTTATTTTTATAAAAATGGATCTTTGTTTGTGAAGACAAATTTCAATATAACAGATAATAATTAAATATAACAATTACATCAATAGATAGATGGATAATTACTTATTATTTTGAGTATTTTCATTTTATATTCTATATTGTTTTTGTGAGGCATTAAAGGCTTCTGGTGCACCCAATTGACCAAATCGTTAACTGTTTATTTCGAAGCGATAAGAATTTAAGTAAGCATGGAAATGTAAAGTTCTGGCGCTAAAGTGTTTATTTTGTCTTTTGTTATTTTTCAAAGGTTCAAATGAATTCAACAACTGTTTAAAAAGACTGAAATAAAGACAAAGGTGAGGGAATGACAGGGTTGCGAACTCTCACGCATCTGGCGTGTGACACACGCTTTCACTCTCAATCTCACGCTCTCACGCTGCCCAAACTATTCTCACGCCAAAAACAAGATGAACCGGCGATCGTTTTTGGTTGGTTATTTACAATGTTGAGTTGACAGCTGCTCAAGCTGTCGATCCGCCCCCACCACTCTTAACAACGTTAACAGACAGCAGAGCAGTGGGAGCCGGTTGGTCAATCCCCGACCCGTATTGCGCATGCGCAGATCTAAGATCCAGTAGAAATGATTAAAAAAAGTAAAAGTCTGCTGCTTATTGTTCTACTAGGCCAAAATAGAGTCAAAGAGTATATGAGAGTGAGAGTGTGTTAATTAATATATTTGGCAGTTTGGAGTAAGTCTGTAGATTTGTTTGTGTGTGTGTGTTTCATGTATAGGCCTCTCACGATAATTAAATTAGTTGGATACATTTTCCCGGAAATGATTGCGATAAACGATAATATTGTCGGCACCGTTGTATGACCATTTTAGACCACTGACATAATGATAATATATAATAATAATTCAAGTACATCCTTTCAAACTGCTAGTCACATCCTCATGTAAATGGCAATTTATCGAGTTCATTTTTATTTATCGTACGATAAGTCAATTATTTGCTTATCGCGACAGGCCTATGCACACAATAAAACAGTGGAAACAAACATGTGTTTGACTTTCATTAGTGAATAAAACTGTGTGCCCTTTATAGTCTGTGTCCAATATTGTGTATTTGTATATATTGTGTATATTGTGGTGATTGACATTATTCACCCACGGAACTATGGGTTGGGGTATTGTTCCGCACGGACATTTGAGTTAACCGGACTTCCTGTTTCCCCCGGTCTTATCTTCCCGGGCTGGAAGCATGTTGTTCTGATGCTAAATAAAAGTCTAGCTTGTACCTTTGATACCCCGCCTCCGACTCCCGTCTCTCGGCACTACAATATATCCTATATATATATATATGCTAAGGTCCCGCTACTGACACGATAGCAGTCATTTAGTGCGCATGATATCAAAATCTCACTCCAGCCAGATACCCAAAGTTGGCAACCCTGTTCACACTCATGTACAGTAGGTGGCGGTATGCACCTTTAAAGTTATTTGCAATCCGCCAAAAACTGAGAGAAGAAGAAGAAGAGGAAGAATAGGAGGTGGTGAGTGGATTAAACATCTGCAGAGGTTTCATTAAGTGTCTTTACACCTGTTAGCTTAGTTTACAGTTAATCACGAATCAGAAGTTATCTTATTTAACACAACAGCTGTAATCTTTGAAGAAAGAAACTCACAAAAAAACTTTAAAATGTGCGCCAAAAATAGTCTCAAATTATCTTTAAATAAAGGCTAAAAGCTATCGGCTAACAGCTACAGTCTAAAAGCTATCGGCTAACAGCTAAAGTCTAAAAGCTATCGGCTAACAGCTAAAGTCTAAAAGCTATCGGCTAACAGCTACAGTCTAAAACCTACAGTCTAAAAGCTATCGGCTAACAGCTAACAGCTAAAGTCTAACAGCTAACGGCCAACAGCTAAAGTCTAAAAGCTATCGGCTATCAGCTAAAGTCTAACAGCTAACGGCTAACAGCTACAGTTATTATTCCCGTTCGGCTCTGGGTGAGTAACAGTTGATTTGTAATGCTCAGCTGACTTTATGTTAGTTATTTATTACACCAGTTGTCTTTAAGACAGTTTGAGTTGCTGTGTTGGTGCTCTTTACCATAGATATGGTTTTAAATATATGCTAACTAGCTTATTAGCATCGCCATTCACCGTGAGGTAGCATTTTTCCCTAACGCTAAGCTAAGCGACGGTTTAGGTCATTAGATAAATAGATATACTTTATTTAAATAATTATTTATCTTAAACTGGGAAATGATTGTGTCACAGCAGAAGTGTTTTCAGGCATTACACGAGTTAAACATATTTAAAAGATACAATAAGATTACATAAAAATAAGGCATTAGCAGCAAGTATACAAACAGGACACATATCACTAGAGTATCTAAAGAATACACAATATACAGAAAATACTGTATACATGGAGTACATTAAACAGCTCTGTGGTCTTCTCAGTGTTTCCAGCGTAAAAGAAGCTTTATGAACGTGTGTGTGTGTGTGTGTGTGTGTGTGTGTGTGTGTGTGTGTGTGTGTGTGTGTGTGTGTGTGTGTGTGTGTGTGTGTGTGTGTGTGTGTGTGTGTGTGTGTGTGTGTGTGTGTGTGTGTGTGTGTGTGTGTGTGTGTGTGTGTGTGTGTGTGTGTGTGTGTGTGTGTGTTCTTTTATTCTCCTTCAGGTGGAGGAAATACCTTAATAATTACTTTCTCTAACATTATTTATCCCACAGTATACTCATAAGTTATATGCCTACCGTTTAGTTTGAGTAAACGCTCCCTTTTTACCTTCAGCATATTGTTTTAGTACGGTAACTCTTCTTTATTACCGTTAGCATACTGGTTTCTGTTAGGTAACTCCTTTATGTTACAGGATGAATCCTCAGTGTATTGACTTGTTGTTTCTAGTCTCCTCCTGACTGACAGAGTCCTGGAGCTGTGAGTTTCTCCTCTTCAGTGAAGCAGCTTTATTACTGTCTCCTATTGTCGCAGACAAAGTAGCATTACATGGAAATACTCAAGTAAAGTAAAAGTACCTCTAAATAGTACTTAAGTACAGTACTTGAGTAAATGTACTTAGTTACTTCTCACCTCTGCTATGAACCTACGAAGTAGCTATAGATTAGTTTTGTTGTGTCTGTCGGTTGTATTGAGTTGTCTTGTTTTGTGTCAGCTGTAGTTGTGTTGATTATTTCAGAGACCCAGCCGGAGAAGGACCACTGAGAGCAGCATGGAGGAGAACAAAGAGACCCCTGGAGCTCAGGTCAGTGTGCACTTCATCACAATATATTCCTAATTCCAGCGTTTCCGCCAAGCGTGCGTCTTGCCGTCATTTGACGCCCTTATTCAGCTCGGAACACCCTGAACTCAAGCCGAGGGCGTCCAAAAGAGTTTTTATCGCTTGAAATGACGAAAAGGACAAGGACATCCCTCTGTTGGAGGGGCAAAGAAGTCTGGTGGGATTCTTTTTACCGCCAGCAAAGCGTGTTCCTGTGACGGAAAGTGTACTGCCGGCGAGCCTTGGGGGTGCTAGTGGAGCACGCGCGTGAGCTGCGAGCGCCGGAGCCTCGCAGCGGCAAAACTGAGGCTCTGGTAAACTGTGGTAACATGAAGAGCCGTTTGGGAGCCGAAAGAGCCGGCTCTTCTTAGTGAGCCGAGCCAAATGATCCGACTCACTATAAAGAGCCGGAATTCCCATCCCTAATACGTAAAGAGATGGTATCTATAAGGGACGGCTCAATTCAAAATTCAAGTCCAGGGTTTCCCACACATAGACTTTACTTGGGCCGCCCAGGTTTAACGGCCACCAAAGTATATTTCGTGACCCATTCATTATTATCTTTTTTGTATCCGTCCGCGAGCACGACGCCATCTGCAATCGATTTACTAGTGGACAATGATCCCTCGCTTGCTGTACCTGTTCGCTCTATCGCGTGGAGGGTCTGCTAACAAGCGACCAACAGAAAGGTTCATGTTAATGTTGTTGCACCTCACAAATGCCTAACACTGCTATCCCCAAATGAAAGATCACAACCTGTTTTGAAATATACAATATGAATGCACAATATGGTTAGATATAGGTTAGAACGTTGTTGTATACGATACAATTCTTTAATTGTCAGATCAAGTCTGAAATGTGACTTGCATCACAGCAGCTCCATGTGTAACATCAACATAGACAAATAAGACAAACACAATACATGAGAAACAAACAACAAACATGTAACATAACAGCAGGATCAGTGAGAGCTGCTCAAAGAGCCTTCAGCGTGCATCTGATCTGGATTCAGCTCTGTGTTTACTGAGAGGATTGACTGGAGCACAAAGGATGCTTCAGGATGATTTTTTTCAATCTCCATTAGATGGTAGCAGTTCAGATTCTCTGTTGGAGCATGCTTTGGGTCCCAGATGATGCTGTTGGACAGCCTCTCAGGTTATTACGGTCTGTGAGTCAGAAAGTCTCTGACAGGGTGACCAACAATCTTTGAGCAGATTTCTAACAGGTGGAGCAGTTTTTGCCGAACACTGATACCGGTTAGTAAAAACCACGAATGAATGCTTTGAAAAGTCTGCAGACAGACGGCAGGTGAAAAACCTTTTTAAAATGCGTGTTTTCTGAATGGAGATCGGCTAAGCTAACGTTGTATGTGCTCCG
Organism: Dissostichus mawsoni; assembly: GCA_011823955.1. Lineage (NCBI taxonomy): Eukaryota > Metazoa > Chordata > Actinopteri > Perciformes > Nototheniidae > Dissostichus > Dissostichus mawsoni. The sequence continues at coordinate 10,082 of JAAKFY010000357.1, forward strand.
ACCGTCCACACTCACAACAACGGCCTATACAGACATAAATAAACCAGCGACTGTATTCGCCATGACACAGACAGTCTGTGGTTTGTACTTGTTTAACTTCTGTCTAGTTTCTGAACAGATATGAGGAGCTGTGAGCTCTGAGTGCTAACAGCTAACGGCTGATGTTGGTTTTGTGGTTCACATTGAAGATGACGTCACGGCTCCGCCTACACTGCGTTACTATAGTTACTGCCCCAGTTCCTAAACTGTATTGGAAACGCAGCATAAAGTGAGCCTGGCCTACCAAGGCCTAGCTATACTGTACTAAGCCGTGCGAGGCCCTGCAGTGGAAATGCGCCTTAAGTGGATGTCATTGAAGACCTTTACAAGAGCAGTCTCAGTGCTGTGGTTTGGACGAATGCCTGACTGGAACACATCCAAACAGTTATTTAAATGCAAGAAATTACTCAACTGTTGAAAAACAACTTTTTCAATGATTTTACCTAGAAATGGCAGGTTTGATACGGGCCTGTAGATGTTCATTCCTGAAGCATCTAGATTATTCTTTTTTAAGAGCGGTTTAATGACTGCAGTTTTCAGAGCCTGTGGAAAAACACCTGAGTGAAGAGACTTGTTTACTATGTGAAGTAGATCTGAGGCCATGCAATGAAAAACATCTTGGAAAAATCCTGTTGGAATAATATCAAGGCAGCAGGAGGAGGATTTTAGATGTTGGATAATGTCCTCTAGGTTTTTTTTTTTTTTTTTCACTTTAGTTTTTATTACATAAAAGCATTACAACAACAGCTGTGCACATACATAACAACCCAAACAAAATAAACAATGCAATACAGCTATAGATACAAATACAGAGATAATATAAAATAAAAATGCAGTCGGGAGTCACATTCTCATTTGACCATTTGTCAGAACAGTTCTTCTTATTCAATCAGTCCGTATTCCTTGTCGCTTGTTTGAATCTTAAACATTGACCATTTCTCCCATTTCTCTTCATATTGTGTTTCTTGTAGTCTCAGTCGATATGTCATTCTTTCCATTATATGAATCTCCTCCACGATCTCCATCCACTGCTCCACAGTAGGAGGCTCCACCTTGTACCATTTCCTAGTTATGGCTTTCTTGCCAGCAATCAACAGCATTTTTACAAGATATCTATCTATGTAGTGAACATTTCCCTCTGTAAAATTGCCCAGATAGAGTACCATGTAGTCCATAGGAACCTCATAACTCAGTATCTTTTGCAAAACCTTGTGTATCGATTCCCAGAACCGTGAATTGGTTGATGATTGATGTATCTTCCACATGTTTTGCCAATCATCATCTGAAATGGTTGTGTTAAATTCTGTTTCCCTTTTCTATATTTAGTTGAATGTTTATTTGTGGACAATACTTTGTATAGAGCAGTTATGGTTCTGATTTTGGTTTCTTTGTATGAATTAGTTATGATTTGAATCACACCATTCACTTCAGCAGAGGGGTCTCTTTTAATTTGCTTTTTGTAGTAGTCTCTTATTTGTAAGTACCTGTAGAAGTCATGTTTATCCAGATCATATTTATCCTTCAAATTCTGGAAACTCTCCAGCTCCCCATCCTTCTCTAAAGTGCACCATGCTGTAATCCCCTTGGTTACCCATAGTTTGAATCCCTTATCGTATCCAGCCGGTTTAAAACTACTATCAAATGCTACCCATTTTAGTAAATGTATATCTTTCCCTATCCCGTGCTTTTTAACTATTTGAAACCATAATTTCAGAGTGAAGGATGTAATTAAATCTAGTTGGTTCTGTATTATCTTGTATATTTCTTTATCGCCAATAATATTCTGGATCGGATATTCAACACAATCTTTTTCTATTTCCTTCCACTTTGATGTGTAATCTGGTTTGCACCAGCATACAACATATGTTAATTGGGCAGCATTATAGTATTCCTTTAGTTTTGGAAGGCCCATGCCCCCTTTGTTTTTAGGTAACTGGAGGGTTTCATACTTTACTCTGGGTTTTTTGCCCCCCCAAATAAACCTTGATATTTGCCTGTCCCATGTTGTAAATTGAGTTTGGGGAACCTCCACTGGCAGGGATTGGAACAGGTAGAGAAGTCGTGGCAGAAGGTTCATTTTCACCGTCTCAATTCTAGAGGTAAAGTCTATTGGTAGAGTAGACCATCTCTCGATATCTTTTTGTATCTCTTGATTTATCTTATTGTAGTTTGCTTTGTATATTTAATGTAATCCTCTAGTAATGATGACACCCAAATATTTGATTTGCTTTAAATTCCAATTAAGATTAAATGTGTCCCTAATCATTGTTGATGGTGTGTAGTTAAGTGTTAGTAGCTGTGTTTTTTAAATATTAATTTTATATCCAGAAAGGTGTCCATATGTTTCTAGAAGCTCCATAAGCACCGGAAGTGATGTATTTGGTTGATCAAGAAAGGCTATGACATCATCTGCAAAAAGCCCTAGCTTATGTTCCATCCCCTTTATCTCAACACCCTTAATTTCTTTATTTTGGCGAATGGCCTGTGCCAAGGGCTCCATGAAAAGAGCAAATAGAGTGGGTGATAGACAACGTCCTTGTCTGGTTGATCTCTGTAAATCAATTTTGTCTGTCAAGCTTCCATTAATTTTGATTCTAGCCGTTGGTTTTTGATATAATGTTCTTATGCATTGTGTTGCCTTCTTATTAAATCCAAATCGTTCCAATATTTGATACAAAAATTCCCAGTTTACCCGGTCAAATGCTTTTTCTGCGTCAATGCTTACTAGTACAGTACTTTGTTTAGTCTTTTGTGCATGGTCCACTATATGTAGGGTTCTTCTAATATTATCTTGTGCTTGACGTTGGCTTACGAATCCTGTCTGGTCTTCTTCTATAATTTCTGATATAAAAGTGTTCAGTCGTTTAGAAATAATTTTTGTGTATATTTTATAGTCCACGTTCAATATTGAGATGGGTCTATAGTTTCCACAGTATTCTTTATCCCTTCCTGGTTTAGGTATGACTGAAATTATTCAGTCCATGATGGTGGCATCTTGTTATTTTGAATTGTCCAATTAAAAGAGGATAGTAGAAGCGGTGTCAGCTCTTCTCTAAACATCTTGTACCATTCTGCAGGGTATCCATCACTACCTGGAGATTTATTATTTTTTAATGTACTTATTGCGTTATTCACCTCTATTGTGATGTCCGCTGTAAGAACATCGTTTTGTATGTTGCCAATTGACGGTAAGTCTAGTGAGTTTAAAAAAGCTCTAATTTCCTCTTTATCTGCGGATGTTGGTTGTGTATATAATTGCCTGTAGTAATCCTGAACAATTATTTCTATATTCTCCGCTGTATACGTTAGCACGTTTGTATCTGGGTCCCTAATTTTATTTATAGTGTTGATGACTTGTTGTTTTCGTAAACGTTTTGCTAATAGTTTAGTGGCTCTGGGTCCAGTTTCATAATAGTTTTGTTTCACAAACTTGTTCCTCTTTTCAATTTCATCAAGTAGTAAATCATTTATCTTTGTTCTCAAATGTTTGATTTCTTGGTCTGTTTCTGATTCTTTTGTATTCTGAAATTCCCTTTCCAATTCTCTTAATCTTTTTGAATATTTTCTATATGCCTCTAATTGAATATTTTTTGCAGTTTCAGCTATCAATTTCCCTCTGATGACCGCTTTCATGGCATCCCATAGGATTGTAGGGTCTACTGTTCCATTGTCATTCTCCTCTATGTATTTTTTAATATCTGCTTTTATTCTCTCCTTTCTTTGTTCACTATTTAATATTCCAGCGTTGAGTCTCCAGACAGTGTGTCGTGTCCTGTTATTTAAAACATATTTTTAAGAAGACTGGATTGTGGTCGGACACATCTGCCCCTCCTATCCTACATTCCTTTACCCTGTGAATATCATTTACATTTATGAGAAAATAATCTATCCTTGAGTGGACCTTATGGGCGGCCGAAAAATGTGTAAAGTCTTTTTCCAAAGGATGCAGGGTTCTCCATACATCTATCATCCCGATTTCTTCCAGTGATATATTTACGAATTTTGATAATTGCCGTTTGGATCTTTTGTGACTAGTTGTATCCTTAATATGGTTCATAACAACATTCAAATCTCCACCGCAAATTAAGATTCCCTTTGTTTCTACAGCAATTACATCGAACAGAGATTTAAAAAAGTTTGTATCACTTTCTGGAGGTGCATATATTTATCAGTGTTATTGGTTCATTTTCTAATCTTCCTTTAAGGACTTTCTGCTTCAACTGGCCATGGTTAATGTAGTGGAGCGTGACCGTTATGTAGTGGTCCTGTGTAATACTGGTCCACCCATCACTCGTAATAGCAACTTTTGCCACACTGGCAAGCTCTGCCCTCAGGTTCTCTTTTTTGATGTCATACCAAGCAGGTATGAGTGTGTTGGACAGTGTGTCTCTGGAAGGGGGGTGGTAATTAGGGTTAAGGGCTGTGGTCATCTCCCTACAGTTTGAAAAATAGTAACAAGCATGCATATTTAATTATATACGTGTATATTGTAAGTTATTACATAACTGAATAACTTCCTACACTCTCTGTAAATAATATGTTACATATTTGCACTTCTGGTTATATGCTACCTGCCAATACTCTATGCTGTAGATTTTTCAGAACATCCAATTTAAGAAGAAGTAACAGAGTGCAAGAATGCTCACAACGTCGTAGTCTGCTTATATTCAACACAGAAGCAAACGTTGGGTAAGTCAAAACTAGGGCTAACTTATCTAACAATTAGATGGCGATTTATGCTAAGCCAGCTACCGGCTACCAAACGTACCTAAACCAACTGGACTCCACTGTACTGAAGGGCTGCATATCCTTCACAATATACTTTGCGAGAGCCCTATGACATGTTGCTTTCTGATCCTGTGTCATTGTCCCTCGTTTAGCTATAGAGAATGGAGAGGCCATCGCTGTCTGACTTCTAACGTTATCCTGTGTGGATGCTGTCGCTGCCGCTTGACTGACGTTGTCTATGGGATTATTTAGGAACATACATTAGAAGTTGCTTGATGTCTCCGAGTGAATAATGGCAGAGTTATTAACAAAAACAAATGTTACCTTCACTTGTCGAAGTTGAGGCAGCCGCATTTGTCCCACAAATCTTATCAGGTTGCACTGAGGAGGACGTTGTTAGCGTGCTACTGCTAGCACTATTAGCACTAGCCGTATCGCTAGCAGCCACATTGTTTAGGCTGTCAAATACGCTGCACCGTTTTAGATTCAATGAGTGTCTCGTTTGCAAATGCTTCATTAAGTTGCTTGTGTTACCCCTTAACAAGCAACTAATTGAGTACATAGATTGCACCTTGCACTATCACCACTACATTTTTTAAAGTGCACCCAGACCTTCGATCACTTCGCTCTGTCCGCCATGCCTGCGGGAGTCTCACAACAATAATAAGAGCGCTGTTGAGAGAGATGACGAGTGGCATTTACAGTGGCCAATCAGAGAGGTCTCAAACCGGATACATCACACGGGATGAGGGTTCCCAACCAACCAGAATGGTTTAAAGTTAAACTAAGGAAGTAGACGTAACACATATACCGATAGCAGCACCGTTTGTCCAGCGGCTTAACTAGGGGTGCAACAACTAATCGACTTAATCGATTAAAATCGATGACCAAATTAGTTGCCAACTAATTCAGTCGTTGATTCGTTGGTGACGTCTTCACGTGTGTTTCACAGGCAGTCAAGCTCCAACGTTATCAGTCTTTTTATCGGTACAGGAGACATTTAAAACATATATGTCATATCGCAGTCTTAGTGTCGCCAACTCCGTTTCTAATATGCAATAAGACTACAAAATGTGTCTGATGTATTTTCGATCTTTCCAATCCAGACGAGAGATCTCTCTCTCCCCGTCTGTGTGCGAGGGGGCGGGGCAGTTTACACACACGCTCTGCAACATGCATGCAACACACACACGGAGGAGATGGCGGAGAGAAGCGCTCCAAGGTGTGGTTAAACTTTACCCGTCTCGATGTGGCCAATGCTCGTTACCAAAAGTGCAATAAGAGTTTAGTATCTATCTATATTTAGTAGGGCGGTAACACGAGCAATTTGTCAAAACATTTAGCAAAAGTGCACCACATTCAGACGGAGAAATGCACCGTTTTCGACTGTCTTTCTAGTAGCTCTGTAGCCCCATCCACGAGTAACGTTTCCACGTCAGGTGTTCTGTATGCTAGCAGCAACACACGTAGTTAACTCAATGATTCAAACATGGGTTAATGATTAGAGGTAACTGAGTTATTTATTTTGTTAAAGTTTCAGCTGTTCTGTTTACGGTTCTGTCATCAGATTATTTAATATGATTTGTTAAAACACTGTTGTTTCTTTTGATGTGAAATATTATTTATTTAATTTAAATAAAAAGCAATGTTAATTTTGTTCACAATTTGTTTAGTTAATTTACCTTATTTCTTTTCAAAAGAACCGTTAAGACTATCGTTAAAGGACCGGATCGATAAGCAGTATCGATAAAAGTAGTAGTACCGTTAAAACCTTAACGATCCGAATAATCGATTAATCGTTTCATTAATCGATAGATTAATCTATTATCAAATTAGTCGTTTGTTGCAGCCCTAGGCTTAACGGTATACCGATACCGTCCAATCAGGTACCGGTATTGACTTAGTACCGGTTCTCGATACCCATCCCTAGTGGTATCTCCCTACCCATGTCCTTAGTGTGTCCACGTTGTTGCTCAATGAGCGCAGGTTTGTGAGAATGATGGATGGAAGTGGTGGCTGGCTGAATCTCCGCCGTAGGCGATTCTGAACGCCTCCCCTCCTTCCTCGTCTCTTTTTCCTGGTGTTTCTAAGCGGCTCCCGAGGGATTTCATCCAATAACGAAGAGCACAGATGGCTTGGTGTATTCGTAGGAGGCCGATCGCATTGTAGCTCTAGCATAGCCTCGCGGCTGTAGCAGCGTAGAGGCCGGGGCTCCTCGCCATACCTGTTCGTGCTGTCACTCAGGTGTGTCTTGGAAAGTTGTATGGCCAGACATGGTCTGCAGAAGGCAAATGTAATCCACAGGATCAAAAGCATGGTCTCTCAAAATGACGTTTCATACAGACACAACAAAGTTTAGACAATAATTAGACCAAAAAAACAAAACACAAGACGAACGGAGCATACTGAGACTTGCAGTGACAGGATGCCGTCTCCCTCTGTCTCCTGTATACCAGAGGTGGGAGTAAGCCATACATGTGCAAGTCTCAAGTTACTGGGGTGAGAGTCAAGCAAGTCAAGTCATACGAAATCCTGATGAACAACCCCAGTTTCCGCATTTAAATCAAACTCTAGTTATTAAAACTAGAGTTTTATTTTCAACATTAACAACAATGGAGAGTGGGGCTCTGAAATCATAATGTGTGTGTGTGTGTGTGTGTGTGTGTGTGTGTGTGTGTGTGTGTGTGTGTGTGTGTGTGTGTGTGTGTGTGTGTGTGTGTGTGTGTGTGTGTGTGTGTGTGTGTGTGTGTGTGTGTGTGTGTGTGTGTGTGTGTGGTGTGTGTGTGTGTGTGTGTGTGTGTGTGTGTGTGTGTGTGTGTGTGTGTGTGTGGTGTGTGTGTGTGTGTGTGTGTGTGTGTGTGTGTGTGTGTGTGTGTGTGTGTGTGTGTGTGTGTGTGTGTGTGTGTGTGTGTGTGTGTGTGTGTGTGTGTACAGTGAAGGCACAGCTCTTTGCAGCTGGTGCTGCTCTTCTCAGATTCTGCTGAGTTACACGTTACTGCCTCCTGGTGCTGCAGAGATTTCATGAAGTGAAGGAGGTTTTCCTTCTATAAAACAGCTGTGGGCAGCAGATACTGTGAGAGTCACAGACATGAATACATAGGTCAAGGCAGACTGGTTCACAGACTCTCCTGTTTTGCCGATCCGGTGCTTGAACAAATAACTCTACACCCCTAGCCGAAATGTCCCTAAAATGAAGTCCGAGTTTGAAATATATCTCAAATAATGTATGTATTTCCCCACATAAACATAACAGTCTGAATGAAACGGCTGTCTCCTGTGCGCTCCACTTCCTACTTTCTCCTGCGAACGAGATACTTTCTCTCTCTTTTTTTTTCTTTCATTGCCCTGTAGGGGCTTCGTACAATACAAAAACAAATGCAAAGATTTTATTTTAAAAAGTAAAGTCCTTTCGAGTCATCTGTCTCAAGCCTAAGTCAAGTCTCAAGTCATGCATACCAAGTCAAAGTCGAGTCTTTTATCAATGTTAGTCAAGCAAGTCTCAAGTAAAAAAATTGCGAGTCAAGTCATGTGACTCGAGTCAAGTCATGTGAATCGAGTCCCCCACCTCTGGTATATACTTTGGTTAGAATATTGCTGTATTACTGTATCAAATATAATAAACACAAACAGTTGATAAGTAGTATTTTGTTAACTCAAGGTTTATATTAAGTGAGTTTTTATTGTGTTAACTTGTGTATTTATGCTTTTTAGATTGACTTTCTCTCTTTCTCTGTCCTCTGTTCTAGAAACTGAAAGGAAGAGAGAGACGTCACAGCTGTCAGCAATGTGACAAATCCTTTCCAAATCTGGACTTTTAAAGAGCCACCTGCGTATTCACACGGGAGAAAAACCATACACTGTGAAGAGTGTGGGAAAACTTTCACTCAATCAGGTCATCTCAAAAGACATCAACGTATTCACACTGGAGAAAAACCGTATAGCTGTGAAGAGTGTGGGAAAACTTTCACTCAATCAGGTGCTCTAGAGTCACATCACCGTATTCATACTGGAGAAAAACCATACAGCTGTGAAGACTGTGGGACAACTTTCACTACATCAGGTGGTCTCAAATCACATCAACGTATTCACACTGGAGAAAAACCGTACAGCTGTGAAGAGTGTGGGACAACTTTCACTACATCAGGTGCTCTCAAATCACATCAACGTATTCACACTGGAGAAAAACCTTACAGCTGTGAAGAGTGTGGGACAACTTTCACTCAATCAGGTGCTCTCCAATTACATCAACGTATTCACACTGGAGAAAAACCTTACAGCTGTGAAGAGTGTGGGACAAGTTTCACTTCATCAAGTTCTCTCAAACACATCACCGTATTCACACGGGAGAAAAACCGTACTGGTGTGAAGAGTGTGGGAAAACGTTCACTAGATCAGATGCTCTCAAATCACATCTTCGTATTCACACGGGAGAAAAACCGTACTGGTGTGAAGAGTGTGGGAAAACGTTCACTAGATCAGATACTCTCAAATCACATCTTCGTGTTCACACAGGAGAAAAACCATAGTGGTTTTAAGAGTGTGGGAAAACTTTTTCTTAAAGTATTCACCTTAAAGTCCATGAGCGAGTTTCACTGTTCATTAATCTGCTTCATGTAACATATGTACGATGTTTTCAGTTTGATTCTATTTTCTTGTTCAAATGATCAGACTACCAAAAATAAAATGGCCTTAGAAACAGACTCGCAACCCTGCATATTTGTTGTGTTTTGCAGCATATTATAAACATGTCCTTCCCTTATTTTCAAATACCACAGGTTGTGTAGTGATGTATTTGAGGTGTACTGGCCACATCGCAGACCTGAAGTCGTGCAGTCAATGTATGCGAAGTGTACAGGACCTTGGTCTCTGAGACTCAAAAAAGCCTTTCTCGCCTACCTGTCCACTTTGCATACCTGAGATCCTGCAGTCATTTCTCAAAGATGGTGTGGCATATAGGGAGGTGCAATCTCCTGATGATATAGACTGTATTATAGTGGAAATCTGCAACCCTAGAAAACAAGATAACATTAGGATAATCAATTGATACAACCCATGTCCAAATCTAACCACTGATATATTTAAAGAAATAGCAGGCAATAAACATAGGAAGGAAGTTTGGTGTGGTGATTTCAATGCACACAACAGTCTATGGGGCAGCAACCATACAGACAGTAACGGAAATATAGTGGAAGAAATGCTGGAGGAAAGAACACTAGTATGCCTTAATGATGGACATGGCACAAGAGTAGATGTACACAGGGGGAACGTTTCATGCCTGGATCTGACATTAGTGTCAAACTTTGGTTCATACATGCTGAGGTGCCATAACGCTACTTGGCTCAAATTCATTATTTGTATTTGTATTATTATTCGTTTACTTCACCTTTATTTTTTTGTTGAGCACTTCCGGTAATTGTCTCATGGGTGTGGTTTGGTTATATAAGTCACCTGTTTGATGTCGAGTGCAGATGACAGAGGGTGAGCTTGTGCTGTTACTTTTTCTGTTGACCGTTTTTGTCCACAGTTACTATGTTTTGATTTTGTTTATTAAATATCCTTAAAACGATATTGCTTCAACATGGACTTTCTTTTCGAAAAACGCGTCACAGTTATAGCCAAGTTTAGCCTCTCGGCGACTCAAATGTAACTGGAGATTGAGCCGCCACATTAAGTCAACAGAAAAAATGGCTCGGTGATTCCCATCAGACACCGAACTGGACGGACCGGCCGGCTTCCTAAGCTTACGGATCGCTTGGACGCTTCGGATAACGGATTTAACATTTTGTACCTTTGGAACCTTCGGACAGTTTTTCCCTAATCGATATGGATTGGAGTATCCACGAGGACTCACTGATGGACACTCATTGACTGCAGCGCACAACAAGCTAAAAGCGGTAGGCACGATTATTTCCTTTCTTGTGTATTTTGGCTGGACACAGTTTGGGAAGCGTGACCGTTTGTCCATTGGGGACTTTGGCTTTTGTTGTGTGTGTTTATTATGCCGTGAGCGGCAGAAGTTTTCGAATTGTTTGTTTTGCTGTGGCCGCACCCCGCTGGTTTAAGTTTCATACCAGTGAAATCTGTTGTGTTATTTGAAATGCTAAGGCACCACACATATTGCATCAAATATGAGTGACACAAACGATGGAATGGAAAAAAGTCAGACGCAACTTCACGCCAGGAGACATCGTGATCATTACGGATGACTCAGCGCCTCGGAACTCCTGGCTTATTGGAAAAGTTGCTGAGACCATCGTTGACAAAAAGGGACTCGTGCGTATGCTTCGGATCAAGACCAAGACTGGTTTCCTGAGCAGACCAATTAACAAAGTTAGCCTTCTTCAGGAGTCAGAGGACTTTTTCCAAGTCTAAATGGACTATTTTTGCCTATTTTATTTTTTGTCACCTACCTCCTGCACACACACAAACCACTAAGCATCTTTACTGATTAGTGAGTAAAGATGATCACTTTTCCAAAAAGACTGCAACATATGAACTCTGAACAAATAATCCAAGAAAGAGATCTGGATATATTTTGTGTGTATTGTCATTTATTATAGTAATTATAATTTTGTGAAATGATAATTAGGGGCCGGTATTGTAGGTGCCATAACGCTACTTGGCTCAAATTCATAATTTGTATTTGTATTATTATTCGTTTACGTCACCTTTATTTTTTTGTTGCGCACTTCCGGTAATTGTCACATGCGTGTGGTTTGGTTATATAAGTCACCTGTTTGATGTCGAGTGCAGATGACAGAGGGTGAGCTTGTGCTGTTACTTTTTCTGTTGACCGTTTTTGTCCACAGTTACTATGTTTTGATTTTGTTTATTAAATATCCTTAAAACGATATTGCTTCAACATGGACTTTCTTTTCGAAAAACGCGTCACAGTTATAGCCAAGTTTAGCCTCTCGGCGACTCAAATGTAACTGGAGATTGAGCCGCCACACATGCGAATGGTTTGTTTTGAATAACTCCACTGTAGGAAGTGACCATTATCCAGTGCTTACTAAAATGAATAATAATGTATATATGCAGGAAGAAGGTGTAATCACCAGGTGGTGCTTTGCTAAAGCTGATTGGGGGAAATGTAGGATATGGTGTGAGGAGTCGGTACACCTGCTAACATCGGAGGGAAGCATAGAGGTAATTACAAACCAAATAACGCAACATATACTAAATGCAGCAGAGAACAGTATACCCAAAACAACAACCAAGGGTAGGAAGAAAGTGGTGGAATGAGGAATGCAGCAGGGCTATTAAAGAGCGAAATGATGCATTTAGAGAATTAAAGAAAAACATGACACAAAAGTATCAAAGGAAAAGGGCAGCTGCTCGAAGGACAATAAAATACACAAAAAAGAGATCTCAGTGATATTCATAGGCAGCAAAAACAGCACTTACTAGCAGAGAATGAAAACGTGAAGGAGAAGAGACAGGATAATAGGTCAGCTCTGGATGTGGAATTAGTAAGAGTGAGTAATGATGTGGGAAAAACATTGAAAATGAAAGAGATAATGGCAATAGTGTACTTTGACATTGAAAAGGCGTATGACTCTATGTGGAGGGATGGATTACTGATCAAATTGAGTAGAATGGGTATTGGAGGGAGAATGTACAATTGGGTAAGGGCCTTTTTAACAGACAGGACATTTAGAGTAAAGGTTGGAGCAGATATTTCCAATTATTTAGAAATAGAAAATGGTATTCCCCAAGGGAGTGAAGTCAGTCGAATATTATTTAACATCATGATTAATGACATATTTACATGCTTAGACACATGCATCCAATCGGCTCTATACGCAGATGATGGGGCTATGTGGATGAGGGGAAGAAATGGCCCATACGTAATGGAGAATATAGCTAGAGCGATTAAAAAAGTAGAGAGGTGCTCATATAACTGGGGATTCAAAATGTCAGAAAGCAAGTCATGCTACATGGTATTTACAAATAAACGCAAGATTGATGGCCAACAGCTAACACTATATGATCGTCCAATGACAAAGGTGAATGAGTTCAAATACCTAGGACTGTACCACCTGTCCCCAAAACATTTTTGGGACAGGATGTTGTATTTACTCCATTTGATGCACCTTATTTTCCTTCTATCATTGCCTTTAGCAGAGAAAACTTTAAACATATTTCAAACAGTTTTTCCCCTTTCAATAACCCTGAAGCAATGTAATATAATATAATACTTTCTAACTCATGTGCGTTGATATGGTGAGCCTCATAGAACAAATTGCTCATTTGGGGTTAAAAATGGACAAACAGAGGTTATATAAACATTATTGATGAATGCATTGATCTGCAGGTCAGGAGGTGCTGATTGGCTCTGACAGCACATCAGAACTGGGGTGTGTTTCTGTAAATGTTTTGTGTTTCTGTCATTGTTTTCATTAAGAAGGAAGATTTCTGAGCTCACTGGTTCTTTTTAGATTTCCAAAAAAATATATTGAAAGCCTTGTTGCTGTCGATCTTCCCCTACAATACAAATTCCACTCCTCATTCTGTAGAATATTTATCTCTTTCAAAACCTCACATTTATCCTATATTAAATATTCATGTACCTCTTTGTATTTGACCTTAATTTAAATATGAGTGAGCAGAACTTCAGCTCTGACAACAATCAGCTCTTGTTATTATTAAATGTTTAAAAGTGACTCAATAACTAGAGTGACTTTCTCACAGGACACACTTTTTCTTTGTATTTCCTGCAAACACTTTGACTTGGTTGAAACAGACTGTGTTGCATATTCACAGCTCTAACGGCAAATCACAGAGACATAAGCAGAACATTCAATTACAATATGTATTGGTATTACTTTGATGCGTATTAGTTAACACATTTCACACAACTGTATTAGTTTAGTTGACAGACAATAATATAACATTAAATACAAAATAATTAAGGTTCTACTTAAAACTATGGCTGCATGTAAAGTGTGAAAATCCAGAAACACCAGGGAAAACCCTGTATGCATATTCACAGCTCTGACGGCAAATCACAGAGACATAAGCAGAACATTAAATTACAATGTCTGTTTTTTTACTTTGCGTAATGTGGGAAAAACCCGGAATCACCCGAGAAAACCCTGTCTACTGAAAAAACTAAAACTCGACTTTAATTAAATATATTAGTTAACACATTTCAAATAACTATTAGTTTAGTTGACAACAATAACATTACATTTAAATTTTAAAAAACGGAAACACCAGAGAAAAAATCTGTAGAATATTTATCTCTTTCAAAACCTCACATTTATCCTATATTAAATATTCATGTACCTCTTTGTATTTGACCTTAATTTAAATATGAGTGAGCAGAACTTCAGCTCTGACAACAATCAGCTCTTGTTATTATTAAATGTTTAAAAGTGACTCAATAACTAGAGTGACTTTCTCACAGGACACACTTTTTCTTTGTATTTCCTGCAAACACTTTGACTTGGTTGAAACAGACTGTGTTGCATATTCACAGCTCTAACGGCAAATCACAGAGACATAAGCAGAACATTCAATTACAATATGTATTGGTATACTTTGATGCGTATTAGTTAACACATTTCACACAACTGTATTAGTTTAGTTGACAGACAATAATATAACATTAAAATACAAAATAATTAAGGTTCACTTAAAACTATGGCTGCATGTAAAGTGTGAAAATCCAGAAAACACCCAGGGAAAACCCTGTATGCATATTCACAGCTCTGACGCAAATCACAGAGACATAAGCAGAACATTAAATTACAATGTCTGTTTTTTTACTTTGCGTAATGTGGGAAAAACCCGGAATCACCCGGAGAAAACCCTGTTACTGAAAAAACTAAAACTCGACTTTAATTAAATATATAGTTAACACATTTCAAATAACTATTAGTTTAGTTGACAACAATAACATTACATTTAAATTTTAAAAAACGGAAAACACCCAGAGAAAAAAATACCCTGAGTGCTAAATAATAAATAATTCCCCTAAATAGTCCGAGCAGCTGCATGAGAGCGTCTGAAAGGCTTCATGATCGCTCGGCCTACACCATGGAAGAACTGCCGACGACGCCTCTCTTCTTTGGTTGGTTCGTCAGGTGTATTTGAAGATGGAGGCCACTACATCATCCGCTAATTGTTCTCCTTCATTCACTTAACCAGCACCCTCGCCGCTCCGTCCCACTGCTTGCACAGTTCTTTGTAAATGACCTTGTCTGTATTCTTGAAGGTTGCTGGGGTGATTTGAAATCTTCTCCCTCCACTTGGCCCATACTCTCTCAAAGAGGTTCTCTGCGACGGCTTTGGATCTCCAAGTGAGCTGTTCTCCTTTGATTTGTTTAAATCTGTGAAAAGCTTCATCACAAGTACCTTGACCGACATTTTGATTCTCTCTACCTCTGAGATGTCTCCTTCCCCAATTCTGCACTTGAGTACGCAAGTAACTGGCACCAACATCTGTTGGTGTCAGTAAGTCAGGTGCATTCAACGCCTCCTCCACCCTGTCGCTGTGGCTGCCAGCCTGGTTGGTCATCCACCACCCGAAACAGTCCAAAGAAGTGCGACAGTTTAGCTCTAATTTTCTTGCAGTATGGCTTCACGCGGAGGGGCAACGAATATTCGTCTTACCCCTGGGACAATCTCTGGTTCTATCATCCCCTTTGTGGTGTTATTGAAGAGGAGATCACTTAGCATTTTATTGAACATCAGGCTTTTTCCTCTAAAAGGTTTTTGTAGTCCTAAATAGACCTCAACCTCATTGTCTTTTTGTTCCTCAGACTCGTTCCTCAGCAGCTCCTCTACCTCCTCAGCGAAGGACGTCATCGACTCCACTGTCTCAACGTGGGATTCAGGGCAGAATTTTTCTTCATGTCTGCCGCCATCCGATAAATTGACAGTTTGGCAAAGTTTGGCAAAAAAGTGTTTGATCTTTGTGCCGATCCTATCAAGCACAGTTCGGGCATATCTTCGGGCTCTAAAAATGGGACTTTCAGAATCTCTAACCTCCAGGCTATTAACCTCTTCAATGATGGACCTCACTATGTCTCCTGAAATACTATTGATCCACTCGGAGGTGTCAGATTTAAGAACTCAATCTCCGTGTCTTTCATATTATCTAGAAGAGGTTCTTCTATTCCACAGAACTCTTTTATAATTATATTCTGGACAGCTTCGGTTTCAATCGCAAAGTTTCCTTCTGACCCTGTTGAGAGGCCTAAGTTTATGGACAGAACAGATCTGCTGCTTAAAGCTTTGGACTGAACAGATTCAATAACTGAAGCTCTGGACTGAACAGATCTAGTAACCGAAGCTCTGGACTGAACAGATCCAGTAACTGAAGCTCTGGACTGAACAGATCCAGTAACTGAAGCTCTGGACTGAACAGATCAAGTAACTGAAGCTTGGACTGAACAGATCCAACTGAAGCTCTGTACTGAACAGATCCAGTAACTGAAGCTCTGGACCGAACAGATCCATCCCCTGAGGCTTGGATTGAGCCTTTGTCTGAGGTCTCAGGCTGCCAGCTCTTGTTGCTGGTAACTTCCTCCTCTAAACCGTCATCGCTCACCTCAATCAAGGCCTCCTGGCTTTCTTTCTTTCTGGCAATCGGAAAAATGCCTTTCA
>JAAKFY010000358.1:7500-25863 GCA_011823955.1 Dissostichus mawsoni
TCGACTCCCCTGTCATTCCTCCAGAGTCACATTTGTCAGTGAAAACTTTTTTTGAGAACCAGGCAAGAGTGGTGAAAATGTAAAAAAAGTATCCGAAAATAGTGTCTCATAACGCGGGTAGAGTCCCCTGTCAACTCCCCTGTCATTCCTCCAGAGTCACATTTGTCAGTGAAAACTTTTTTTGAGAACCAGGCAAGAGTGGTGAAAATGTAAAAAAAGTATCCGAAAATAGTGTCTCATAACGCGGGTAGAGTCCCCTGTCAACTCCCCTGTCATTCCTCCAGAGTCACATTTGTCAGAGAAAACTTTTTTTGAGAACCAGGCAAGAGTGGTGAAAATGTAAAAAAAGTATCCGAAAATAGTGTCTCATAACGCGGGTAGAGTCCCCTGTCGACTCCCCTGACATTCATCCAGAGGCACATTTGTCAGACAAAAGTTTTTTGAGAACCAGGCAAAAGGGTTGAAAATGTAAAAAATGTATCCGAAAATAGTGTCTCATGAGGCGGATAGGGTCCCCTGTCAACTCCCGTTACATTCCTCCAGAGGCACATTTGTCAGAGTCAACTTTTGTGAGAACCAGGCTGGGGGGTCTTGAGGCACAAAATATGGCTGACCCAAAGTGCTTGGTGAGCGGACACTTCACCTCCGCGTTTGCAGACAGCCGTTTATTTTCAGAGTATGGCCAAAAACCGGGTTTCCGATTTCGTGCAGACGGTAGTCTGATATGTATGAATGAATTTTTTGGACAGAGTAGGGGAAATGAAAGCCCGGACCCTTTTCCCCTTCTCCGTTGCAACGTACAACGGAGAAGGGGAAAAAGCGCCGAAGGGTTGAGCTTTTCATTTCCCCTTCTCCGTGGGCACTCAGTCATTTTTTCAGACTTTTTTCAAAACTTCATTTTTGATTATTTTAAGATATAATTAACCATTTTCTTCACTTTTTTCTTCTTTCCACGGGTGGGGGACCATGGCAGGCAGCCTATGAACACCGAAATTCGGCCTGGAACCTCCAGGATATTTGGGCTAAGCTCCATAAACTGACAGAATCACCCAGAAATGTCACTTTCCTACCCCAGAAATATATCATACAAATACATTTAATTAGTATGGGACTTCCAGGGAACATAACAGCTATTAAAAAGCCAGGAAAATAGCTTGGATCCTGGGTAAACCATGTGTACAGGGTGTGGGAATTACAGGTCACATAAAAGCTATTAAAAAGCCAGGGAAATAGCTTGGATCCTGGGTAGCCGTGTGTGTACAGTGTGCGTGGGACTGCCAGGGCGCAAAACAGCTATTAAAAAGCCAGGGAAATAGCTTGGATCCTGGGTAAACTGTGTGTATAGTGTGCGTGGGACTGCCAGGGCGCAAAACAGCTATTAAAAAGCCAGGGAAATAGCTTGGATCCTGGGTAAAATGTGTGTACAGTGTGCGTGGGACTGCCAGGGTGCAAAACAGCTATTACAAAGCCAGGGAAATAGCTTGGATCCTGGGTAAAATGTGTGTACAGTGTGCGTGGGACTGCCAGGGCGCAAAACAGCTATTAAGAAGCCAGAGAAATAGCTTGGATCCTGGGTAAAATGTGTGTACAGTGTGTGGGACTGCCAGGGCGCAAAACAGCTATTACAAAGCCAGGGAAATAGCTTGGATCCTGGGTAAAATGTGTGTACAGTGTGTGGGACTGCCAGGGCGCAAAACAGCTATTACAAAGCCAGGGAAATAGCTTGGATCCTGGGTAAACTGTGTGTACAGTGTGCGTGGGACTGCCAGGGCGCAAAACAGCTATTAAAAAGCCAGGGAAATAGCTTGGATCCTGGGTAAAATGTGTGTACAGTGTGTGGGACTGCCAGGGCGCAAAACAGCTATTAAGAAGCCAGGGAAATAGCTTGGATCCTGGGTAAAATGTGTGTACAGTGTGTGGGACTGCCAGGGCGCAAAACAGCTATTACAAAGCCAGGGAAATAGCTTGGATCCTGGGTAAAATGTGTGTACAGTGTGTGGGACTGCCAGGGCGCAAAACAGCTATTACAAAGCCAGGGAAATAGCTTGGATCCTGGGTAAACTGTGTGTACAGTGTGCGTGGGACTGCCAGGGCGCAAAACAGCTATTAAAAAGCCAGGGAAATAGCTTGGATCCTGGGTAAAATGTGTGTACAGTGTGTGGGACTGCCAGGGCGCAAAACAGCTATTAAGAAGCCAGGGAAATAGCTTGGATCCTGGGTAAAATGTGTGTACAGTGTGTGGGACTGCCAGGGCGCAAAACAGCTATTACAAAGCCAGGGAAATAGCTTGGATCCTGGGTAAACTGTGTGTACAGTGTGCGTGGGACTGCCAGGGCGCAAAACAGCTATTAAAAAGCCAGGGAAATAGCTTGGATCCTGGGTAAAATGTGTGTACAGTGTGCGTGGGACTGCCAGGGCGCAAAACAGCTATTACAAAGCCAGGGAAATAGCTTGGATCCTGGGTAAAATGTGTGTACAGTGTGCGTGGGACTGCCAGGGCGCAAAACAGCTATTAAGAAGCCAGAGAAATAGCTTGGATCCTGGGTAAAATGTGTGTACAGTGTGTGGGACTGCCAGGGCGCAAAACAGCTATTACAAAGCCAGGGAAATAGCTTGGATCCTGGGTAAACTGTGTGTACAGTGTGCGTGGGACTGCCAGGGCGCAAAACAGCTATTAAAAAGCCAGGGAAATAGCTTGGATCCTGGGTAAAATGTGTGTACAGTGTGTGGGACTGCCAGGGCGCAAAACAGCTATTACAAAGCCAGGGAAATAGCTTGGATCCTGGGTAAACTGTGTGTACAGTGTGCGTGGGACTGCCAGGGCGCAAAACAGCTATTAAAAAGCCAGGGAAATAGCTTGGATCCTGGGTAAAATGTGTGTACAGTGTGTGGGACTGCCAGGGCGCAAAACAGCTATTAAGAAGCCAGGGAAATAGCTTGGATCCTGGGTAAAATGTGTGTACAGTGTGTGGGACTGCCAGGGCGCAAAACAGCTATTACAAAGCCAGGGAAATAGCTTGGATCCTGGGTAAACTGTGTGTACAGTGTGCGTGGGACTGCCAGGGCGCAAAACAGCTATTAAAAAGCCAGGGAAATAGCTTGGATCCTGGGTAAAATGTGTGTACAGTGTGCGTGGGACTGCCAGGGCGCAAAACAGCTATTACAAAGCCAGGGAAATAGCTTGGATCCTGGGTAAAATGTGTGTACAGTGTGCGTGGGACTGCCAGGGCGCAAAACAGCTATTAAGAAGCCAGAGAAATAGCTTGGATCCTGGGTAAAATGTGTGTACAGTGTGTGGGACTGCCAGGGCGCAAAACAGCTATTACAAAGCCAGGGAAATAGCTTGGATCCTGGGTAAAATGTGTGTACAGTGTGTGGGACTGCCAGGGCGCAAAACAGCTATTACAAAGCCAGGGAAATAGCTTGGATCCTGGGTAAACTGTGTGTACAGTGTGCGTGGGACTGCCAGGGCGCAAAACAGCTATTAAAAAGCCAGGGAAATAGCTTGGATCCTGGGTAAAATGTGTGTACAGTGTGTGGGACTGCCAGGGCGCAATACAGCTATTAAGAAGCCAGGGAAATAGCTTGGATCCTGGGTAAAATGTGTGTACAGTGTGTGGGACTGCCAGGGCGCAAAACAGCTATTACAAAGCCAGGGAAATAGCTTGGATCCTGGGTAAACTGTGTGTACAGTGTGCGTGGGACTGCCAGGGCGCAAAACAGCTATTAAAAAGCCAGGGAAATAGCTTGGATCCTGGGTAAAATGTGTGTACAGTGTGCGTGGGACTGCCAGGGCGCAAAACAGCTATTACAAAGCCAGGGAAATAGCTTGGATCCTGGGTAAAATGTGTGTACAGTGTGCGTGGGACTGCCAGGGTGCAAAACAGCTATTAAGAAGCCAGAGAAATAGCTTGGATCCTGGGTAAAATGTGTGTACAGTGTGTGGGACTGCCAGGGCGCAAAACAGCTATTACAAAGCCAGGGAAATAGCTTGGATCCTGGGTAAAATGTGTGTACAGTGTGTGGGACTGCCAGGGCGCAAAACAGCTATTACAAAGCCAGGGAAATAGCTTGGATCCTGGGTAAACTGTGTGTACAGTGTGCGTGGGACTGCCAGGGCGCAAAACAGCTATTAAGAAGCCAGGGAAATAGCTTGGATCCTGGGTAGCCATGTGTGTACAGTGTGTGGGACTGCCAGGGCGCAAAACAGCTATTAAGAAGCCAGGGAAATAGCTTGGATCCTGGGTAGCCATGTGTGTACAGTGTGCGTGGGACTGCCAGGGCGCAAAACAGCTATTACAAAGCCAGGGAAATAGCTTGGATCCTGGGTAAACTGTGTGTACAGTGTGCGTGGGACTGCCAGGGCGCAAAACAGCTATTAAAAAGCCAGGGAAATAGCTTGGATCCTGGGTAAAATGTGTGTACAGTGTGCGTGGGACTGCCAGGGCGCAAAACAGCTATTACAAAGCCAGGGAAATAGCTTGGATCCTGGGTAAAATGTGTGTACAGTGTGCGTGGGACTGCCAGGGCGCAAAACAGCTATTAAGAAGCCAGAGAAATAGCTTGGATCCTGGGTAAAATGTGTGTACAGTGTGTGGGACTGCCAGGGCGCAAAACAGCTATTAAAAAGCCAGGGAAATAGCTTGGATCCTGGGTAAAATGTGTGTACAGTGTGTGGGACTGCCAGGGCGCAAAACAGCTATTAAGAAGCCAGGGAAATAGCTTGGATCCTGGGTAAAATGTGTGTACAGTGTGTGGGACTGCCAGGGCGCAAAACAGCTGTTAAAAAGCGGGGGAGAAGAGCTTGGATCCTGGGTACAATTGAAGCAGAGTGCACCCAGAGAGCCGGCGGGCGATGCTGCATTTTCGACCCGGGAATAAGTGTTCAAAGGCCGGGTAAAGTTGGTTGAAATACACCCCTGGATGGATGTTATGTGTGGTCAATATTATGCCACAACCAGGGTGTGTACAAGCAACGGAAATAGCTTGGATCCTGGGTAAAATTGAAGCAGAGTGCACCCAGAGAGCCGGCGCGCGCAGCTGCCTTTTCGACCCGGGAATAAGTGTTCAAAAGGCCGGGTAAAGTTGGTTGAAATACACCCCTGGATGGATGTTATGTGTGGTCAATATTATGCCACAACCAGGGTGCGTCACTGCCATATACAAGCCAGGGAAATAGCTTGGATCCTGGGTAAAATGTGTGTTCCGTGTGCGTGGGACTGCCAGGGCGCAAAACAGCTATTAAAAAGCCAGGGAAATAGCTTGGATCCTGGGTAAACTGTGTGTACAGTGTGCGTGGGACTGCCAGGGCGCAAAACAGCTGTTAAAAAGCGGGGGAGAAGAGCTTGGATCCTGGGTACAATTGAAGCAGAGGGCACCCAGAGAGCCGGCGGGCGATGCTGCATTTTCGACCCGGGAATAAGTGTTCTAACTTCGGGGTAAAGATGGTTGAAATACACCCCTGGATGGATGTTATGTGTGGTCAATATTATGCCACAACCAGGGTGTATACAAGCAACGGAAATAGCTTGGATCCTGGGTAAAATTGAAGCAGAGTGCACCCAGAGAGCCGGCGCGCGCAGCTGCCTTTTCGACCCGGGAATAAGTGTTCAAGAGGCCGGGTAAAGTTGGTTGAAATACACCCCTGGAAGGATGTGATGTTTGGTCAATATTATGCCACATCCAGGGTGCGTCACTGCTCTATACAAGCCAGGGAAATAGCTTGGATCCTGGGTAAACTGTGTGTACAGTGTGTGGGACTGCCAGGGCGCAAAACAGCTATTACAAAGCCAGGGAAATAGCTTGGATCCTGGGTAAAATGTGTGTACAGTGTGCGTGGGACTGCCAGGGCGCAAAACAGCTATTAAAAAGCCAGGGAAATAGCTTGGATCCTGGGTACAATTGAAGCAGAGTGCACCCAGAGAGCCGGCGCGCGCAGCTGTATTTTCGACCCGGGAATAAGTGTTCTAACTTCGGGGTAAAGATGGTTGAAATACACCCCTGGATGGATGTTATGTGAGGTCAATATTATGCCACAACCAGGGTGTATAAAAGCCAGGGAAATAGCTTGGATCCTGGGTACAATTGAAGCAGAGTGCACCCAGAGAGCCGGCGCGCGCAGCTGCCTTTTCGACCCGGGAATGACTGTTCTAACTTCGGGGTAAAGTTGGTTGAAATACACCCCTGGATGAATGCGCAGTGTGGTCAATATTATGCCAGAACCAGGGTGTATACAAGCAACGGAAATAGCTTGGATCCTGGGTAAAATTGAAGCAGAGTGCACCCAGAGAGCCGGCGGGCGATGCTGCATTTTCGACCCGGGAATAAGTGTTCAAAGGCCGGGTAAAGTTGGTTGAAATACACCCCTGGATGGATGTTATGTGTGGTCAATATTATGCCACAACCAGGGTGCGTCACTGCCATATACAAGCCAGGGAAATAGCTTGGATCCTGGGTAAAATGTGTGTTCCGTGTGCGTGGGACTGCCAGGGCGCAAAACAGCTATTAAAAAGCCAGGGAAATAGCTTGGATCCTGGGTAAACTGTGTGTACAGTGTGCGTGGGACTGCCAGGGCGCAAAACAGCTGTTAAAAAGCGGGGGAGAAGAGCTTGGATCCTGGGTACAATTGAAGCAGAGGGCACCCAGAGAGCCGGCGGGCGATGCTGCATTTTCGACCCGGGAATAAGTGTTCTAACTTCGGGGTAAAGATGGTTGAAATACACCCCTGGATGGATGTTATGTGTGGTCAATATTATGCCACAACCAGGGTGTATACAAGCAACGGAAATAGCTTGGATCCTGGGTAAAATTGAAGCAGAGTGCACCCAGAGAGCCGGCGCGCGCAGCTGCCTTTTCGACCCGGGAATAAGTGTTCAAAAGGCCGGGTAAAGTTGGTTGAAATACACCCCTGGATGGATGTGATGTGTGGTAAATATTCTGCCACAACCAGGGTGCGTCACTGCCATATACAAGCCAGGGAAATAGCTTGGATCCTGGGTAAACATGTGTGTGTACAGTGTGCGTGGGACTGCCAGGGCGCAAAACAGCTATTACAAAGCCGGGGAAATAGCTTGGACCCTGGTTAAACTGTGTGTACAGTGTGCGTGGGACTGCCAGGGCGCAAAACCGCTATTAAAAAGCCAGGGAAATAGCTTGGATCCTGGGTAAAATGTGTGTACAGTGTGCGTGGGACTGCCAGGGCGCAAAACAGCTGTTAAAAGGCGGGGGAGAAGAGCTTGGATCCTGGGTAAAATTGAAGCAGAGGGCACCCAGAGAGCCGGCGGGCGATGCTGCATTTTCGACCCGGGAATAAGTGTTCTAACTTCGGGGTAAAGATGGTTGAAATACACCCCTGGATGGATGTTATGTGTGGTCAATATTATGCCACAACCAGGGTGTATAAAAGCCAGGGAAATAGCTTGGATCCTGGGTACAATTGAAGCAGAGTGCACCCAGAGAGGAGGCCGGCGCAGCTGCGTTTTCGACCGGGGAAAATGGTTTGAAAGGTGGGGATAAAGTGTTTTAAAGGTGGGGAAAGTGTTCACGCAGCCCCCTGACAACGGTAATAATGATTAAAAACCATTTCTAGGGCAGGGTGTATTTTACAAAGTGAAAGAAAAACCATTTTAAACCGGTTAAAAGGCACACAGAGTGATTTAAGTGCAGTTCCCATGTGTCCCCACAGGAGGGCGCTTCAGCCTGCTCGAGCACAGTGCATTAACCGTAAAACATGCCATAAATACAGGCAAATGGATGGATTTAAGGTGCGGGGAGGCTCCGCACGAGACACAGGCACATTCCCAATCCCCCACAGTAGTGACAACGGTGATTTAAACTAGTTTCTGCGGGGGAAAGAGTGCTCAAAGTCTGCTAAAACTCTGCTAAAACTCTGATAACGGCGTGGTACAAGTCTGATTGCTTCAGAGACCCATAGTAAGGATACAATATAACCATGGCCATCTAAAAGTATCCATTAAAATTCATTTGCAGGGGAAAAAGTGCAGAGAGAAGCCTGAAAATGCCTCCGCAAAACCACAGCGAGCTCCCGGGTGCTGCGGAGGGTGGGAGGCAGGCGCCGCTGGCTATCTCGACCCAGGGAAAGTGTTTGAAAGGTGGGTGGGGAACGTGTTTTAAAGGTGAACATGCCTCCGCAGCACCACAGCGAGCTCCCGGGTGCTCCGGAGGGTGGGAGGCAGGCGCCGCTGGCTTTCTCGACCCGGGAATAAGTGTTCAAAAGGCCGGGTAAAGTTGGTTGAAATACACCCCTGGATGGATGTTATGTGTGGTCAATATTATGCCACAACCAGGGCGTATAAAAGCCAGGGAAATAGCTTGGATCCTGGGTACAATTGAAGCAGAGTGCACCCAGAGAGCCGGCGCGCGCAGCTGCCTTTTCGACCCGGGAATAAGTGTTCAAAAGGCCGGGTAAAGTTGGTTGAAATACACCCCTGGAAGGATGTGATGTGTGGTCCATATTATGCCACAACCAGGGTGCGTCACTGCCATATACAAGCCAGGGAAATAGCTTGGATCCTGGTTAAACTGTGTGTACAGTGTGCGTGGGACTGCCAGGGCGCAAAACAGCTGTTAAAAGCGGGGGAAATAGCTTGGATCCTGGGTAGCCATGTGTGTACAGTGTGCGTGGGACTGCCAGGGCGCAAAACAGCTATTAAAAAGCCAGGGAAATAGCTTGGATCCTGGGTAGCCATGTGTGTACAGTGTGCGTGGGACTGCCAGGGCGCAAAACAGCTATTAAGAAGCCAGGGAAATAGCTTGGATCCTGGGTAAAATGTGTGTACAGTGTGCGTGGGACTGCCAGGACGCGAAACAGCTATTAAAAAGCCAGGGAAATAGCTTGGATCCTGGGTAAAATGTGTGTTCAGTGTGCGTGGGACTGCCAGGGCGCAAAACAGCTATTAAAAAGCCAGGGAAATAGCTTGGATCCTGGGTAGCCGTGTGTGTACAGTGTGCGTGACTGCCAGGGCGCAAAACAGCTATTGAAAAGCCAGGGAAATAGCTTGGATCCTGGGTAAAATGTGTGTACAGTGTGTGGG
Organism: Dissostichus mawsoni; assembly: GCA_011823955.1. Taxonomy (NCBI): domain Eukaryota; kingdom Metazoa; phylum Chordata; class Actinopteri; order Perciformes; family Nototheniidae; genus Dissostichus; species Dissostichus mawsoni. The sequence goes on from JAAKFY010000358.1 coordinate 16,554, forward strand.
ACTGCCAGGGCGCAAAACAGCTATTAAAAAGCCAGGGAAATAGCTTGGATCCTGGGTAAACTGTGTGTACAGTGTGCGTGGGACTGCCAGGGCGCAAAACAGCTGTTAAAAAGCGGGGGAGAAGAGCTTGGATCCTGGGTACAATTGAAGCAGAGGGCACCCAGAGAGCCGGCGGGCGATGCTGCATTTTCGACCCGGGAATAAGTGTTCTAACTTCGGGGTAAAGATGGTTGAAATACACCCCTGGATGGATGTTATGTGTGGTCAATATTATGCCACAACCAGGGTGTATACAAGCAACGGAAATAGCTTGGATCCTGGGTAAAATTGAAGCAGAGTGCACCCAGAGAGCCGGCGCGCGCAGCTGCCTTTTCGACCCGGGAATAAGTGTTCAAAAGGCCGGGTAAAGTTGGTTGAAATACACCCCTGGATGGATGTTATGTGTGGTCAATATTATGCCACAACCAGGGTGCGTCACTGCCATATACAAGCCAGGGAAATAGCTTGGATCCTGGGTAAAATGTGTGTTCCGTGTGCGTGGGACTGCCAGGGCGCAAAACAGCTATTAAAAAGCCAGGGAAATAGCTTGGATCCTGGGTAAAATGTGTGTACTGTGTGCGTGGGACTGCCAGGGCGCAAAACAGCTATTAAAAAGCCAGGGAAATAGCTTGGATCCTGGGTAGCCATGTGTGTACAGTGTGCGTGGGACTGCCAGGGCGCAAAACAGCTATTACAAAGCCAGGGAAATAGCTTGGATCCTGGGTAGCCATGTGTGTACAGTGTGTGGGACTGCCAGGGCGCAAAACAGCTGTTAAAAAGCGGGGGAGAAGAGCTTGGATCCTGGGTACAATTGAAGCAGAGTGCACCCAGAGAGCCGGCGGGCGATGCTGCATTTTCGACCCGGGAATAAGTGTTCAAAGGCCGGGTAAAGTTGGTTGAAATACACCCCTGGATGGATGTGATGTGTGGTCAATATTCTGCCACAACCAGGGTGCGTCACTGCCATATACAAGCCAGGGAAATAGCTTGGATCCTGGGTAAAATGTGTGTTCCGTGTGCGTGGGACTGCCAGGGCGCAAAACAGCTATTAAAAAGCCAGGGAAATAGCTTGGATCCTGGGTAAACTGTGTGTACAGTGTGCGTGGGACTGCCAGGGCGCAAAACAGCTGTTAAAAAGCGGGGGAGAAGAGCTTGGATCCTGGGTACAATTGAAGCAGAGGGCACCCAGAGAGCCGGCGGGCGATGCTGCATTTTCGACCCGGGAATAAGTGTTCTAACTTCGGGGTAAAGATGGTTGAAATACACCCCTGGATGGATGTTATGTGTGGTCAATATTATGCCACAACCAGGGTGTATACAAGCAACGGAAATAGCTTGGATCCTGGGTAAAATTGAAGCAGAGTGCACCCAGAGAGCCGGCGCGCGCAGCTGCCTTTTCGACCCGGGAATAAGTGTTCAAAAGGCCGGGTAAAGTTGGTTGAAATACACCCCTGGATGGATGTTATGTGTGGTCAATATTATGCCACAACCAGGGTGCGTCACTGCCATATACAAGCCAGGGAAATAGCTTGGATCCTGGGTAAAATGTGTGTTCCGTGTGCGTGGGACTGCCAGGGCGCAAAACAGCTATTAAAAAGCCAGGGAAATAGCTTGGATCCTGGGTAGCCATGTGTGTACAGTGTGCGTGGGACTGCCAGGGCGCAAAACAGCTATTACAAAGCCAGGGAAATAGCTTGGATCCTGGGTAGCCATGTGTGTACAGTGTGTGGGACTGCCAGGGCGCAAAACAGCTGTTAAAAAGCGGGGGAGAAGAGCTTGGATCCTGGGTACAATTGAAGCAGAGTGCACCCAGAGAGCCGGCGGGCGATGCTGCATTTTCGACCCGGGAATAAGTGTTCAAAGGCCGGGTAAAGTTGGTTGAAATACACCCCTGGATGGATGTGATGTGTGGTCAATATTCTGCCACAACCAGGGTGCGTCACTGCCATATACAAGCCAGGGAAATAGCTTGGATCCTGGGTAAAATGTGTGTTCCGTGTGCGTGGGACTGCCAGGGCGCAAAACAGCTATTAAAAAGCCAGGGAAATAGCTTGGATCCTGGGTAAACTGTGTGTACAGTGTGCGTGGGACTGCCAGGGCGCAAAACAGCTGTTAAAAAGCGGGGGAGAAGAGCTTGGATCCTGGGTACAATTGAAGCAGAGTGCACCCAGAGAGCCGGCGGGCGATGCTGCATGTTCGACCCGGGAATAAGTGTTCAAAGGCCGGGTAAAGTTGGTTGAAATACACCCCTGGATGGATGTTATGTGTGGTCAATATTATGCCACAACCAGGGTGTATAAAAGCCAGGGAAATAGCTTGGATCCTGGGTACAATTGAAGCAGAGTGCACCCAGAGAGGAGGCGCGCGCAGCTGCATTTTCGACCGGGGAAAATGGTTTGAAAGGTGGGGATAAAGTGTTTTAAAGGTGGGGAAAGTGTTCACGCAGCCCCCTGACAACGGTAATAATGATTAAAAACCATTTCTAGGGCAGGGTGTATTTTAAAAGTGAAAGAAAAACCATTTTAAACCGGTTAAAAGGCACACAAAGTGATTTAAGTGCAGTTCCCATGTGTCCCCACAGGAGGGCGCGTCAGCCTGCTTGAGCACAGTGCATTAACCGTAAAACATGCCATAAATACAGGCAAATGGATGGATTCAAGGTGCGGGGAGGCTCCGCACGAGACACAGGCACATTCCCAATCCCCCACAGTAGTGACAACGGTGATTTAAACTAGTTTCTGCGGGGGAAAGAGTGCTCAAAGTCTGCTAAAACTCTGCTAAAACTCTGATAACGGCGTGGTACAAGTCTGATTGCTTCAGAGACCCATAGTAAGGATACAATATAACCATGGCCATCTAAAAGTATCCATTAAAATGCATTTGCAGGGTGAACAGAGCAGAGAGAAGCCTGAAAATGCCTCTCCAGCACCACAGCGAGCTCCCGGGTGCTGCGGAGGGTGGGAGGCAGGCGCCGCTGGCTTTCTCGACCCGGGAATAAGTGTTCAAAAGGCCGGGTAAAGTTGGTTGAAATACACCCCTGGATGGATGTGATGTGTGGTCAATATTATGCCACAACCAGGGTGTATACAAGCCACGGAAATAGCTTGGATCCTGGGTACAATTGAAGCAGAGTGCACCCAGAGAGCCGGCGCGCGCAGCTGCATTTTCGACCCGGGAATAAGTGTTCAAAAGGCCGGGTAAAGTTGGTTGAAATACACCCCTGGATGGATGTTATGTGTGGTCAATATTATGCCACAACCAGGGTGCGTCACTGCCATATACAAGCCAGGGAAATAGCTTGGATCCTGGGTAAAATGTGTGTTCCGTGTGCGTGGGACTGCCAGGGCGCAAAACAGCTATTAAAAAGCCAGGGAAATAGCTTGGATCCTGGGTAAAATGTGTGTACTGTGTGCGTGGGACTGCCAGGGCGCAAAACAGCTATTAAAAAGCCAGGGAAATAGCTTGGATCCTGGGTAGCCATGTGTGTACAGTGTGCGTGGGACTGCCAGGGCGCAAAACAGCTATTACAAAGCCAGGGAAATAGCTTGGATCCTGGGTAGCCATGTGTGTACAGTGTGTGGGACTGCCAGGGCGCAAAACAGCTGTTAAAAAGCGGGGGAGAAGAGCTTGGATCCTGGGTACAATTGAAGCAGAGTGCACCCAGAGAGCCGGCGGGCGATGCTGCATTTTCGACCCGGGAATAAGTGTTCAAAGGCCGGGTAAAGTTGGTTGAAATACACCCCTGGATGGATGTGATGTGTGGTCAATATTCTGCCACAACCAGGGTGCGTCACTGCCATATACAAGCCAGGGAAATAGCTTGGATCCTGGGTAAAATGTGTGTTCCGTGTGCGTGGGACTGCCAGGGCGCAAAACAGCTATTAAAAAGCCAGGGAAATAGCTTGGATCCTGGGTAAACTGTGTGTACAGTGTGCGTGGGACTGCCAGGGCGCAAAACAGCTGTTAAAAAGCGGGGGAGAAGAGCTTGGATCCTGGGTACAATTGAAGCAGAGTGCACCCAGAGAGCCGGCGGGCGATGCTGCATGTTCGACCCGGGAATAAGTGTTCAAAGGCCGGGTAAAGTTGGTTGAAATACACCCCTGGATGGATGTTATGTGTGGTCAATATTATGCCACAACCAGGGTGTATAAAAGCCAGGGAAATAGCTTGGATCCTGGGTACAATTGAAGCAGAGTGCACCCAGAGAGGAGGCGCGCGCAGCTGCATTTTCGACCGGGGAAAATGGTTTGAAAGGTGGGGATAAAGTGTTTTAAAGGTGGGGAAAGTGTTCACGCAGCCCCCTGACAACGGTAATAATGATTAAAAACCATTTCTAGGGCAGGGTGTATTTTAAAAGTGAAAGAAAAACCATTTTAAACCGGTTAAAAGGCACACAAAGTGATTTAAGTGCAGTTCCCATGTGTCCCCACAGGAGGGCGCGTCAGCCTGCTTGAGCACAGTGCATTAACCGTAAAACATGCCATAAATACAGGCAAATGGATGGATTCAAGGTGCGGGGAGGCTCCGCACGAGACACAGGCACATTCCCAATCCCCCACAGTAGTGACAACGGTGATTTAAACTAGTTTCTGCGGGGGAAAGAGTGCTCAAAGTCTGCTAAAACTCTGCTAAAACTCTGATAACGGCGTGGTACAAGTCTGATTGCTTCAGAGACCCATAGTAAGGATACAATATAACCATGGCCATCTAAAAGTATCCATTAAAATGCATTTGCAGGGTGAACAGAGCAGAGAGAAGCCTGAAAATGCCTCTCCAGCACCACAGCGAGCTCCCGGGTGCTGCGGAGGGTGGGAGGCAGGCGCCGCTGGCTTTCTCGACCCGGGAATAAGTGTTCAAAAGGCCGGGTAAAGTTGGTTGAAATACACCCCTGGATGGATGTGATGGGTGGTCAATATTATGCCACAACCAGGGTGTATACAAGCCACGGAAATAGCTTGGATCCTGGGTACAATTGAAGCAGAGTGCACCCAGAGAGCCGGCGGGCGATGCTGCATTTTCGACCCGGGAATAAGTGTTCAAAGGCCGGGTAAAGTTGGTTGAAATACACCCCTGGATGGCTGTGATGTGTGGTAAATATTATGCCACAACCAGGGTGTGTACAAGCCACGGAAATAGCTTGGATCCTGGGTACAATTGAAGCAGAGTGCACCCAGAGAGCCGGCGCGCGCAGCTGCATTTTCGACCCGGGAATAAGTGTTCAAAGGCCGGGTAAAGTTGGTTGAAATACACCCCTGGATGGCTGTGATGTGTGGTAAATATTCTGCCACAACCAGGGTGCGTCACTGCCATATACAAGCCAGGGAAATAGCTTGGATCCTGGGTAAACATGTGTGTACAGTGTGCGTGGGACTGCCAGGGCGCAAAACAGCTATTAAAAAGCCAGGGAAATAGCTTGGATCCTGGGTAGCCATGTGTGTACAGTGTGCGTGGGACTGCCAGGGCGCAAAACAGCTATTAAAAAGCCAGGGAAATAGCTTGGATCCTGGGTAGCCATGTGTGTACAGTGTGCGTGGGACTGCCAGGGCGCAAAACAGCTATTAAAAAGCCAGGGAAATAGCTTGGATCCTGGGTAGCCATGTGTGTACAGTGTGCGTGGGACTGCCAGGGCGCAAAACAGCTATTAAGAAGCCAGGGAAATAGCTTGGATCCTGGGTAAAATGTGTGTACAGTGTGTGGGACTGCCAGGGCGCAAAACAGCTGTTAAAAAGCGGGGGAGAAGAGCTTGGATCCTGGGTACAATTGAAGCAGAGTGCACCCAGAGAGCCGGCGCGCGCAGCTGCCTTTTCGACCCGGGAATGAGTGTTCTAACTTCGGGGTAAAGTTGGTTGAAATACACCCCTGGATGAATGCGCAGTGTGGTCAATATTATGCCAGAACCAGGGTGTATACAAGCAACGGAAATAGCTTGGATCCTGGGTACAATTGAAGCAGAGTGCACCCAGAGAGGAGGCCGGCGCAGCTGCGTTTTCGACCGGGGAAAATGGTTTGAAAGGTGGGGATAAAGTGTTTTAAAGGTGGGGAAAGTGTTCACGCAGCCCCCTGACAACGGTAATAATGATTAAAAACCATTTCTAGGGCAGGGTGTATTTTAAAAGTGAAAGAAAAACCATTTTAAACCGGTTAAAAGGCACACAAAGTGATTTAAGTGCAGTTCCCATGTGTCCCCACAGGAGGGCGCTTCAGCCTGCTTGAGCACAGTGCATTAACCGTAAAACATGCCATAAATACAGGCAAATGGATGGATTTAAGGTGCGGGGAGGCTCCGCACGAGACACAGGCACATTCCCAATCCCCCACAGTAGTGACAACGGTGATTTAAACTAGTTTCTGCGGGGGAAAGAGTGCTCAAAGTCTGCTAAAACTCTGCTAAAACTCTGATAACGGCGTGGTACAAGTCTGATTGCTTCAGAGACCCATAGTAAGGATACAATATAACCATGGCCATCTAAAAGTATCCATTAAAATTCATTTGCAGGGGAAAAAGTGCAGAGAGAAGCCTGAAAATGCCTCCGCAAAACCACAGCGAGCTCCCGGGTGCTGCGGAGGGTGGGAGGCAGGCGCCGCTGGCTATCTCGACCCAGGGAAAGTGTTTGAAAGGTGGGTGGGGAACGTGTTTTAAAGGTGAACATGCCTCCGAAGCACCACAGCGAGCTCCCGGGTGCTGCGGAGGGTGGGAGGCAGGCGCCGCTGGCTTTCTCGACCCGGGAATAAGTGTTCAAAAGGCCGGGTAAAGTTGGTTGAAATACACCCCTGGATGGATGTGATGTGATGTGTGGTCAATATTATGCCACAACCAGGGTGTATACAAGCCACGGAAATAGCTTGGATCCTGGGTACAATTGAAGCAGAGTGCACCCAGAGAGCCGGCGCGCGCAGCTGCATTTTCGACCCGGGAATAAGTGTTCAAAAGGCCGGGTAAAGTTGGTTGAAATACACCCCTGGATGGATGTGATGGGTGGTCAATATTATGCCACAACCAGGGTGTATACAAGCCACGGAAATAGCTTGGATCCTGGGTACAATTGAAGCAGAGTGCACCCAGAGAGCCGGCGGGCGATGCTGCATTTTCGACCCGGGAATAAGTGTTCAAAGGCCGGGTAAAGTTGGTTGAAATACACCCCTGGATGGATGTTATGTGTGGTCAATATTATGCCACAACCAGGGTGTGTACAAGCCACGGAAATAGCTTGGATCCTGGGTAAAATTGAAGCAGAGTGCACCCAGAGAGCCGGCGCGCGCAGCTGCCTTTTCGACCCGGGAATAAGTGTTCAAAAGGCCGGGTAAAGTTGGTTGAAATACACCCCTGGATGGATGTGATGGGTGGTCAATATTATGCCACAACCAGGGTGTATACAAGCCACGGAAATAGCTTGGATCCTGGGTACAATTGAAGCAGAGTGCACCCAGAGAGCCGGCGCGCGCAGCTGCATTTTCGACCCGGGAATAAGTGTTCAAAAGGCCGGGTAAAGTTGGTTGAAATACACCCCTGGATGGATGTTATGTGTGGTCAATATTATGCCACAACCAGGGTGCGTCACTGCCATATACAAGCCAGGGAAATAGCTTGGATCCTGGGTAAACATGTGTGTGTACAGTGTGCGTGGGACTGCCAGGGCGCAAAACAGCTATTAAAAAGCCAGGGAAATAGCTTGGATCCTGGGTAAACTGTGTGTACAGTGTGCGTGGGACTGCCAGGGCGCAAAACAGCTGTTAAAAAGCGGGGGAGAAGAGCTTGGATCCTGGGTAAAATTGAAGCAGAGGGCACCCAGAGAGCCGGCGGGCGATGCTGCATTTTCGACCCGGGAATAAGTGTTCAAAAGGCCGGGTAAAGTTGGTTGAAATACACCCCTGGATGGATGTTATGTGTGGTCAATATTATGCCACAACCAGGGTGCGTCACTGCCATATACAAGCCAGGGAAATAGCTTGGATCCTGGGTAAAATGTGTGTACAGTGTGCGTGGGACTGCCAGGGCGCAAAACAGCTATTACAAAGCCAGGGAAATAGCTTGGATCCTGGGTAAACTGTGTGTACAGTGTGCGTGGGACTGCCAGGGCGCAAAACAGCTGTTAAAAAGCGGGGGAGAAGAGCTTGGATCCTGGGTAAAATTGAAGCAGAGGGCACCCAGAGAGCCGGCGGGCGATGCTGCATTTTCGACCCGGGAATAAGTGTTCTAACTTCGGGGTAAAGATGGTTGAAATACACCCCTGGATGGATGTTATGTGTGGTCAATATTATGCCACAACCAGGGTGTATACAAGCAACGGAAATAGCTTGGATCCTGGGTACAATTGAAGCAGAGTGCACCCAGAGAGCCGGCGCGCGCAGCTGCCTTTTCGACCCGGGAATAAGTGTTCAAGAGGCCGGGTAAAGTTGGTTGAAATACACCCCTGGATGGATGTTATGTGTGGTCAATATTATGCCACAACCAGGGTGCGTCACTGCCATATACAAGCCAGGGAAATAGCTTGGATCCTGGGTAAACATGTGTGTGTACAGTGTGCGTGGGACTGCCAGGGCGCAAAACAGCTATTACAAAGCCAGGGAAATAGCTTGGATCCTGGGTAAACGTGTGTGTACAGTGTGCGTGGGACTGCCAGGGCGGAAAACAGCTGTTAAAAAGCGGGGGAAATAGCTTGGATCCTGGGTGCAATTGAAGCAGAGTGCACCCAGAGAGCCGGCGCGCGCAGCTGTATTTTCGACCCGGGAATAAGTGTTCTAACTTCGGGGTAAAGATGGTTGAAATACACCCCTGGATGGATGTGATGTGTGGTCAATATTATGCCACAACCAGGGTGTATAAAAGCCAGGGAAATAGCTTGGATCCTGGGTACAATTGAAGCAGAGTGCACCCAGAGAGCCGGCGCGCGCAGCTGCATTTTCGACCCGGGAATAAGTGTTCTAACTTCGGGGTAAAGTTGGTTGAAATACACCCCCGGATGAATGTTATGTGTGGTCAATATTATGCCACAACCAGGGTGCGTCACTGCCATATACAAGCCAGGGAAATAGCTTGGATCCTGGGTAAACATGTGTGTGTACAGTGTGCGTGGGACTGCCAGGGCGCAAAACAGCTATTAAAAAGCCAGGGAAATAGCTTGGATCCTGGGTAAACTGTGTGTACAGTGTGCGTGGGACTGCCAGGGCGCAAAACAGCTGTTAAAAAGTGGGGGAGAAGAGCTTGGATCCTGGGTACAATTGAAGCAGAGTGCACCCAGAGAGCCGGCGGGCGATGCTGCATTTTCGACCC
>JAAKFY010000359.1:10000-25789 GCA_011823955.1 Dissostichus mawsoni
GTTCCGGGCCGAGCTGTGAGCCTGTCTCCCACCCTCCGCAGCACCTGGGAGCTCTCTGTGGTGCTGGAGAGGCATTGTCAGAGTTTTAGCAGAGTTTTAGCAGACTTTGAGCACTCTTTTCCCCGCAGAAACTAGTTTAAATCACCGTTGTCACTACTGTGGGGTATTGGGAATGTGCCTGTGTCTCGTGCGGAGCCTCCCCGCACCTTGAATCCATCCATTTGCCTGTATTTATGGCATGTTTTACGGTTAATGCACTGTGCTCGAGCAGGCTGAAGCGCCCTCCTGTGGGGACACATGGGAACTGCACTTAAATCACTCTGTGTGCCTTTTAACCGGTTTAAAATGGTTTTTCTTTCACTTTGTAAAATACACCCTGCCCGAGAAATGGTTTTTAATCATTATTACCGTTGTCAGGGGGCTGCGTGAACACTTTCCCCACCTTTAAAACACTTTATCCCCACCTTTCAAACCATTTTCCCCGGTCGAAAATGCAGCTGCGCGCGCCTCCTCTCTGGGTGCACTCTGCTTCAATTGTACCCAGGATCCAAGCTATTTCCCTGGCTTTTATACACCCTGGTTGTGGCATAATATTGACCACACATAACATCCATCCAGGGGTGTATTTCAACCATCTTTACCCCGAAGTTAGAACACTTATTCCCGGGTCGAAAATACAGCTGCGCGCGCCGGCTCTCTGGGTGCACTCTGCTTCAATTGCACCCAGGATCCAAGCTATTTCCCTGGCTTTTTAATAGCTGTTTTGCGCCCTGGCAGTCCCACGCACACTGTACACACAGTTTACCCAGGTTCCAAGCTATTTCCCTGGCTTTTTAATAGCTGTTTTGCGCCCTGGCAGTCCCACACACACTGTACACACATGGCTACCCAGGATCCAAGCTATTTCCCTGGCTTTTTAATAGCGGTTTTGCGCCCTGGCAGTCCCACGCACACTGTACACACATGGCTACCCAGGATCCAAGCTATTTCCCTGGCTTCTTAATAGCTGTTTTGCGCCCTGGCAGTCCCACGCACACTGTACACACATTTTACCCAGGATCCAAGCTATTTCCCTGGCTTTGCAATAGCTGTTTTGCGCCCTGGCAGTCCCACACACTGTACACACAGTTTACCCAGGATCCAAGCTATTTCCCTGGCTTTTTAATAGCTGTTTTGCGCCCTGGCAGTCCCACGCACACTGTACACACACATGTTTACCCAGGATCCAAGCTATTTCCCTGGCTTGTATATGGCAGTGACGCACCCTGGTTGTGGCATAATATTGACCACACATAACATTCATCCGGGGGTGTATTTCAACCAACTTTACCCCGAAGTTAGAACACTTATTCCCGGGTCGAAAATGCAGCTGCGCGCGCCGGCTCTCTGGGTGCACTCTGCTTCAATTTTACCCAGGATCCAAGCTCTTCTCCCCCGCTTTTTAATAGCTGTTTTGCGCCCTGGCAGTCCCACGCACACTGTACACACATTTTACCCAGGATCCAAGCTATTTCCCTGGCTTTTTAATAGCTGTTTTGCGCCCTGGCAGTCCCACGCACACTGTACACACATGGCTACCCAGGATCCAAGCTATTTCCCCCGCTTTTTAACAGCTGTTTTGCGCCCTGGCAGTCCCACGCACACTGTACACACATGGCTACCCAGGATCCAAGCTATTTCCCTGGCTTTTTAATAGCTGTTTTGCGCCCTGGCAGTCCCACGCACACTGTACACACACATGTTTACCCAGGATCCAAGCTATTTCCCTGGCTTTTTAATAGCTGTTTTGCGCCCTGGCAGTCCCACGCACACTGTACACACACATGTTTACCCAGGATCCAAGCTATTTCCCTGGCTTGTATATGGCAGTGACGCACCCTGGTTGTGGCATAATATTGACCACACATAACATCCATCCAGGGGTGTATTTCAACCAACTTTACCCGGCCTCTTGAACACTTATTCCCGGGTCGAAAAGGCAGCTGCGCGCGCCGGCTCTCTGGGTGCACTCTGCTTCAATTTTACCCAGGATCCAAGCTCTTCTCCCCCGCTTTTTAACAGCTGTTTTGCGCCCTGGCAGTCCCACGCACACTGTACACACATGGCTACCCAGGATCCAAGCTATTTCCCTGGCTTTTTAATAGCTGTTTTGCGCCCTGGCAGTCCCACGCACACTGTACACACAGTTTACCCAGGATCCAAGCTATTTCCCTGGCTTTGTAATAGCTGTTTTGCGCCCTGGCAGTCCCACGCACACTGTACACACATTTTACCCAGGATTCAAGCTATTTCCCTGGCTTTTTAATAGCTGTTTTGCGCCCTGGCAGTCCCACGCACACTGTACACACACAGTTTACCCAGGATCCAAGCTATTTCCCTGGCTTGTATATGGCAGTGACGCACCCTGGTTGTGGCATAATATTGACCACACATAACATCCATCCAGGGGTGTATTTCAACCAACTTTACCCGGCCTTTTGAACACTTATTCCCGGGTCGAAAATGCAGCTGCGCGCGCCGGCTCTCTGGGTGCACTCTGCTTCAATTGTACCCAGGATCCAAGCTATTTCCTGGCTTTTATACACCCTGGTTGTGGCATAATATTGACCACACATCACATCCATCCAGGGGTGTATTTCAACCAACTTTACCCGGCCTTTTGAACACTTATTCCCGGGTCGAGAAAGCCAGCGGCGCCTGCCTCCCACCCTCCGCAGCACCCGGGAGCTCGCTGTGGTGCTGGAGAGGCATTTTCAGGCTTCTCTCTGCTCTGTTCACCCTGCAAATGCATTTTAATGGATACTTTTAGATGGCCATGGTTATATTGTATCCTTACTATGGGTCTCTGAAGCAATCAGACTTGTACCACGCCGTTATCAGAGTTTTAGCAGAGTTTTAGCAGACTTTGAGCACTCTTTCCCCCGCAGAAACTAGTTTAAATCACCGTTGTCACTACTGTGGGGGATTGGGAATGTGCCTGTGTCTCGTGCGGAGCCTCCCCGCACCTTAAATCCATCCATTTGCCTTTATTTATGGCATGTTTTACGGTTAATGCACTGTGCTCAAGCAGGCTGAAGCGCCCTCCTGTGGGGACACATGGGAACTGCACTTAAATCACTTTGTGTGCCTTTTAACCGGTTTAAAATGGTTTTTCTTTCACTTTTAAAATACACCCTGCCCTAGAAATGGTTTTTAATCATTATTACCGTTGTCAGGGGGCTGCGTGAACACTTTCCCCACCTTTAAAACACTTTATCCCCACCTTTCAAACCATTTTCCCCGGTCGAAAATGCAGCTGCGCGCGCCTCCTCTCTGGGTGCACTCTGCTTCAATTGTACCCAGGATCCAAGCTATTTCCCTGGCTTTTATACACCCTGGTTGTGGCATAATATTGACCACACATAACAGCCATCCAGGGGTGTATTTCAACCATCTTTACCCCGAAGTTAGAACACTTATTCCCGGGTCGAAAATGCAGCATCGCCCGCCGGCTCTCTGGGTGCACTCTGCTTCAATTGTACCCAGGATCCAAGCTCTTCTCCCCCGCTTTTTAACAGCTGTTTTGCGCCCTGGCAGTCCCACACACTGTACACACATGGCTACCCAGGATCCAAGCTATTTCCCTGGCTTTGTAATAGCTGTTTTGCGCCCTGGCAGTCCCACGCACACTGTACACACATTTTACCCAGGATCCAAGCTATTTCCCTGGCTTTTTAACAGCTGTTTTGCGCCCTGGCAGTCCCACGCACACTGTACACACATGGCTACCCAGGATCCAAGCTATTTCCCCCGCTTTTTAACAGCTGTTTTCCGCCCTGGCAGTCCCACGCACACTGTACACACATTTTACCCAGGATCCAAGCTATTTCCCTGGCTTTTTAATAGCTGTTTTGCGCCCTGGCAGTCCCACGCACACTGTACACACACAGTTTACCCAGGATCCAAGCTATTTCCCTGGCTTGTATATGGCAGTGACGCACCCTGGTTGTGGCATAATATTGACCACACATAACATCCATCCAGGGGTGTATTTCAACCAACTTTACCCGGCCTTTTGAACACTTATTCCCGGGTCGAAAATGCAGCTGCGCGCGCCGGCTCTCTGGGTGCACTCTGCTTCAATTGTACCCAGGATCCAAGCTCTTCTCCCCCGCTTTTTAACAGCTGTTTTGCGCCCTGGCAGTCCCACGCACACTGTACACACATGGCTACCCAGGATCCAAGCTATTTCCCTGGCTTTTTAATAGCTGTTTTGCGCCCTGGCAGTCCCACGCACACTGTACACACACATGTTTACCCAGGATCCAAGCTATTTCCCTGGCTTGTATATGGCAGTGACGCACCCTGGTTGTGGCATAATATTGACCACACATAACATCCATCCAGGGGTGTATTTCAACCAACTTTACCCGGCCTTTTGAACACTTATTCCCGGGTCGAAAATGCAGCTGCGCGCGCCGGCTCTCTGGGTGCACTCTGCTTCAATTGTACCCAGGATCCAAGCTATTTCCCTGGCTTTTTAATAGCTGTTTTGCGCCCTGGCAGTCCCACGCACACTGTACACACATTTTACCCAGGATCCAAGCTATTTCCCTGGCTTTTTAATAGCTGTTTTGCGCCCTGGCAGTCCCGCACACTGTACACACATGGCTACCCAGGATCCAAGCTATTTCCCCCGCTTTTTAACAGCTGTTTTCCGCCCTGGCAGTCCCACGCACACTGTACACACATTTTACCCAGGATCCAAGCTATTTCCCTGGCTTTTTAATAGCTGTTTTGCGCCCTGGCAGTCCCACGCACACTGTACACACACATGTTTACCCAGGATCCAAGCTATTTCCCTGGCTTGTATATGGCAGTGACGCACCCTGGTTGTGGCATAATATTGACCACACATAACATCCATCCAGGGGTGTATTTCAACCAACTTTACCCGGCCTTTGAACACTTATTCCCGGGTCGAAAATGCAGCTGCGCGCGCCGGCTCTCTGGGTGCACTCTGCTTCAATTGTACCCAGGATCCAAGCTATTTCCGTGGCTTGTATACACCCTGGTTGTGGCATAATATTGACCACACATCACATCCATCCAGGGGTGTATTTCAACCAACTTTACCCGGCCTTTTGAACACTTATTCCCGGGTCGAGAAAGCCAGCGGCGCCTGCCTCCCACCCTCCGCAGCACCCGGGAGCTCGCTGTGGTGCTGGAGAGGCATTTTCAGGCTTCTCTCTGCTCTGTTCACCCTGCAAATGCATTTTAATGGATACTTTTAGATGGCCATGGTTATATTGTATCCTTACTATGGGTCTCTGAAGCAATCAGACTTGTACCACGCCGTTATCAGAGTTTTAGCAGAGTTTTAGCAGACTTTGAGCACTCTTTCCCCCGCAGAAACTAGTTTAAATCACCGTTGTCACTACTGTGGGGATTGGGAATGTGCCTGTGTCTCGTGCGGAGCCTCCCCGCACCTTAAATCCATCCATTTGCCTGTATTTATGGCATGTTTTACGGTTAATGCACTGTGCTCGAGCAGGCTGAAGCGCCCTCCTGTGGGGACACATGGGAACTGCACTTAAATCACTCTGTGTGCCTTTTAACCGGTTTAAAATGGTTTTTCTTTCACTTTGTAAAATACACCCTGCCCTAGAAATGGTTTTTGATCATTATTACCGTTGTCAGGGGGCTGCGTGAACACTTTCCCCACCTTTAAAACACTTTATCCCCACCTTTCAAACCATTTTCCCCGGTCGAAAACGCAGCTGCGCCGGCCTCCTCTCTGGGTGCACTCTGCTTCAATTGTACCCAGGATCCAAGCTATTTCCCTGGCTTTTATACACCCTGGTTGTGGCATAATATTGACCACACATAACAGCCATCCAGGGGTGTATTTCAACCATCTTTACCCGAAGTTAGAACACTTATTCCCGGGTCGAAAATGCAGCATCGCCCGCCGGCTCTCTGGGTGCACTCTGCTTCAATTGTACCCAGGATCCAAGCTCTTCTCCCCCGCTTTTTAATAGCTGTTTTGCGCCCTGGCAGTCCCACGCACACTGTACACACAGTTTACCCAGGTTCCAAGCTATTTCCCTGGCTTTTTAATAGCTGTTTTGCGCCCTGGCAGTCCCGCACACTGTACACACACGTTTACCCAGGATCCAAGCTATTTCCCTGGCTTTTTAATAGCTGTTTTGCGCCCTGGCAGTCCCGCACACTGTACACACACGTTTACCCAGGATCCAAGCTATTTCCCTGGCTTTGTAATAGCTTTTGCGCCCTGGCAGTCCCACGCACACTGTACCCACATGGCTACCCAGGATCCAAGCTATTTCCCTGGCTTTTTAATAGCTGTTTTGCGCCCTGGTAGTCCCACGCACACTGTACACACAGTTTAACCAGGATCCAAGCTATTTCCCTGGCTTGTATATGGCAGTGACGCACCCTGGTTGTGGCAGAATGTTTACCACACATCACATCCATCCAGGGGTGTATTTCAACCAACTTTACCCGGCCTTTTGAACACTTATTCCCGGGTCGAAAAGGCAGCTGCGCGCGCCGGCTCTCTGGGTGCACTCTGCTTCAATTGTACCCAGGATCCAAGCTATTTCCCTGGCTTTTATACACCATGGTTGTGGCATAATATTGACCACACATAACATCCATCCAGGGGTGTATTTCAACCATCTTTACCCCGAAGTTAGAACACTTATTCCCGGGTCGAAAATACAGCTGCGCGCGCCGGCTCTCTGGGTGCACTCTGCTTCAATTGTACCCAGGATCCAAGCTATTTCCTGGCTTTTATACGCCCTGGTTGTGGCATAATATTGACCACACATAACATCCATCCAGGGGTGTATTTCAACCATCTTTACCCCGAAGTTAGAACACTTATTCCGGGGTCGAAAATGCAGCTGCGCGCGCCTCCTCTCTGGTGCACTCTGCTTCAATTGCACCCAGGATCCAAGCTATTTCCCTGGCTTTTAATAGCTGTTTTGCGCCCTGGCAGTCCCACACACTGTACACACACGGCTACCCAGGATCCAAGCTATTTCCCTGGCTTTTTAATAGCTGTTTTGCGCCCTGGCAGTCCCACGCACACTGTACACACACATGTTACCCAGGATCCAAGCTATTTCCCTGGCTTGTATATGGCAGTGACGCACCCTGGTTGTGGCATAATATTGACCACACATAACATCCATCCAGGGGTGTATTCAACCAACTTTACCCGGCCTTTTGAACACTTATTCCCGGGTCGAAAAGGCAGCTGCGCGCGCCGGCTCTCTGGGTGCACTCTGCTTCAATTTTACCCAGGATCCAAGCTATTTCCGTTGCTTGTATACACCCTGGTTGTGGCATAATATTGACCACACATAACATCCATCCAGGGGTGTATTTCAACCATCTTTACCCCGAAGTTAGAACACTTATTCCCGGGTCGAACATGCAGCATCGCCCGCCGGCTCTCTGGGTGCCCTCTGCTTCAATTTTACCCAGGATCCAAGCTCTTCTCCCCCGCTTTTTAACAGCTGTTTTGCGCCCTGGCAGTCCCACGCACACTGTACACACAGTTTACCCAGGATCCAAGCTATTTCCCTGGCTTTTTAATAGCTGTTTTGCGCCCTGGCAGTCCCACGCACACTGAACACACATTTTACCCAGGATCCAAGCTATTTCCCTGGCTTGTATATGGCAGTGACGCACCCTGGTTGTGGCATAATATTGACCACACATAACATCCATCCAGGGGTGTATTTCAACCAACTTTACCCGGCCTTTTGAACACTTATTCCCGGGTCGAAAAGGCAGCTGCGCGCGCCGGCTCTCTGGGTGCACTCTGCTTCAATTTTACCCAGGATCCAAGCTATTTCCGTTGCTTGTACACACCCTGGTTGTGGCATAATATTGACCACACATAACATCCATCCAGGGGTGTATTTCAACCAACTTTACCCGGCCTTTGAACACTTATTCCCGGGTCGAAAATGCAGCATCGCCCGCCGGCTCTCTGGGTGCACTCTGCTTCAATTGTACCCAGGATCCAAGCTATTTCCCTGGCTTTTATACACCCTGGTTGTGGCATAATATTGACCACACATCACATCCATCCAGGGGTGTATTTCAACCAACTTTACCCGGCCTTTTGAACACTTATTCCCGGGTCGAGAAAGCCAGCGGCGCCTGCCTCCCACCCTCCGCAGCACCCGGGAGCTCGCTGTGGTGCTGGAGAGGCATTTTCAGGCTTCTCTCTGCTCTGTTCACCCTGCAAATGCATTTTAATGGATACTTTTAGATGGCCATGGTTATATTGTATCCTTACTATGGGTCTCTGAAGCAATCAGACTTGTACCACGCCGTTATCAGAGTTTTAGCAGAGTTTTAGCAGACTTTGAGCACTCTTTCCCCCGCAGAAACTAGTTTAAATCACCGTTGTCACTACTGTGGGGGATTGGGAATGTGCCTGTGTCTCGTGCGGAGCCTCCCCGCACCTTAAATCCATCCATTTGCCTTTATTTATGGCATGTTTTACGGTTAATGCACTGTGCTCAAGCAGGCTGAAGCGCCCTCCTGTGGGGACACATGGGAACTGCACTTAAATCACTTTGTGTGCCTTTTAACCGGTTTAAAATGGTTTTTCTTTCACTTTTAAAATACACCCTGCCCTAGAAATGGTTTTTAATCATTATTACCGTTGTCAGGGGGCTGCGTGAACACTTTCCCCACCTTTAAAACACTTTATCCCCACCTTTCAAACCATTTTCCCCGGTCGAAAACGCAGCTGCGCCGGCCTCCTCTCTGGGTGCACTCTGCTTCAATTGTACCCAGGATCCAAGCTATTTCCCTGGCTTTTATACACCCTGGTTGTGGCATAATATTGACCACACATAACATCCATCCAGGGGTGTATTTCAACCATCTTTACCCCGAAGTTAGAACACTTATTCCCGGGTCGAAAATACAGCTGCGCGCGCCGGCTCTCTGGGTGCACTCTGCTTCAATTGCACCCAGGATCCAAGCTATTTCCCTGGCTTTTTAATAGCTGTTTTGCGCCCTGGCAGTCCCACGCACACTGTACACACATGGCTACCCAGGATCCAAGCTATTTCCCTGGCTTTTTAATAGCTGTTTTGCGCCCTGGCAGTCCCACGCACACTGTACACACATGGCTACCCAGGATCCAAGCTATTTCCCCCGCTTTTTAACAGCTGTTTTGCGCCCTGGCAGTCCCACGCACACTGTACACACAGTTTAACCAGGATCCAAGCTATTTCCCTGGCTTGTATATGGCAGTGACGCACCCTGGTTGTGGCAGAATATTTACCACACATCACATCCATCCAGGGGTGTATTTCAACCAACTTTACCCGGCCTTTTGAACACTCATTCCCGGGTCGAAAAGGCAGCTGCGCGCGCCGGCTCTCTGGGTGCACTCTGCTTCAATTTTACCCAGGATCCAAGCTATTTCCGTTGCTTGTACACACCCTGGTTGTGGCAGAATATTTACCACACATCACAGCCATCCAGGGGTGTATTTCAACCAACTTTACCCGGCCTTTGAACACTTATTCCCGGGTCGAAAATGCAGCATCGCCCGCCGGCTCTCTGGGTGCACTCTGCTTCAATTGTACCCAGGATCCAAGCTATTTCCGTGGCTTGTATACACCCTGGTTGTGGCATAATATTGACCACCCATCACATCCATCCAGGGGTGTATTTCAACCAACTTTACCCGGCCTTTTGAACACTTATTCCCGGGTCGAGAAAGCCAGCGGCGCCTGCCTCCCACCCTCCGCAGCACCCGGGAGCTCGCTGTGGTGCTGGAGAGGCATTTTCAGGCTTCTCTCTGCTCTGTTCACCCTGCAAATGCATTTTAATGGATACTTTTAGATGGCCATGGTTATATTGTATCCTTACTATGGGTCTCTGAAACAATCAGACTTGTACCACGCCGTTATCAGAGTTTTAGCAGAGTTTTAGCAGACTTTGAGCACTCTTTCCCCCGCAGAAACTAGTTTAAATCACCGTTGTCACTACTGTGGGGGATTGGGAATGTGCCTGTGTCTCGTGCGGAGCCTCCCCGCACCTTAATTCCATCCATTTGCCTTTATTTATGGCATGTTTTACGGTTAATGCACTGTGCTCAAGCAGGCTGAAGCGCCCTCCTGTGGGGACACATGGGAACTGCACTTAAATCACTTTGTGTGCCTTTTAACCGGTTTAAAATGGTTTTTCTTTCACTTTTAAAATACACCCTGCCCTAGAAATGGTTTTTAATCATTATTACCGTTGTCAGGGGGCTGCGTGAACACTTTCCCCACCTTTAAAACACTTTATCCCCACCTTTCAAACCATTTTCCCCGGTCGAAAATGCAGCTGCGCGCGCCTCCTCTCTGGGTGCACTCTGCTTCAATTGTACCCAGGATCCAAGCTATTTCCGTTGCTTGTATACACCCTGGTTCTGGCATAATATTGACCACACTGCGCATTCATCCAGGGGTGTATTTCAACCAACTTTACCCCGAAGTTAGAACACTCATTCCCGGGTCGAAAAGGCAGCTGCGCGCGCCGGCTCTCTGGGTGCACTCTGCTTCAATTGTACCCAGGATCCAAGCTATTTCCCTGGCTTTTATACACCATGGTTGTGGCATAATATTGACCACACATAACATCCATCCAGGGGTGTATTTCAACCAACTTTACCCGGCCTTTGAACACTTATTCCCGGGTCGAAAATGCAGCATCGCCCGCCGGCTCTCTGGGTGCACTCTGCTTCAATTGTACCCAGGATCCAAGCTCTTCTCCCCCGCTTTTTAACAGCTGTTTTGCGCCCTGGCAGTCCCACGCACACTGTACACACAGTTTACCCAGGATCCAAGCTATTTCCCTGGCTTTTTAATAGCTGTTTTGCGCCCTGGCAGTCCCACGCACACGGAACACACATTTTACCCAGGATCCAAGCTATTTCCCTGGCTTGTATATGGCAGTGACGCACCCTGGTTGTGGCATAATATTGACCACACATAACATCCATCCAGGGGTGTATTTCAACCAACTTTACCCGGCCTTTTGAACACTTATTCCCGGGTCGAAAAGGCAGCTGCGCGCGCCGGCTCTCTGGGTGCACTCTGCTTCAATTTTACCCAGGATCCAAGCTATTTCCCTGGCTTTTTAATAGCTGTTTTGCACCCTGGCAGTCCCACGCACACTGTACACACATTTTACCCAGGATCCAAGCTATTTCCCTGGCTTTTTAATAGCTGTTTTGCGCCCTGGCAGTCCCGCACACTGTACACACATGGCTACCCAGGATCCAAGCTATTTCCCCCGCTTTTTAACAGCTGTTTTCCGCCCTGGCAGTCCCACGCACACTGTACACACATTTTACCCAGGATTCAAGCTATTTCCCTGGCTTTTTAATAGCTGTTTTGCGCCCTGGCAGTCCCACGCACACTGTACACACACAGTTTACCCAGGATCCAAGCTATTTCCCTGGCTTGTATATGGCAGTGACGCACCCTGGTTGTGGCATAATATTGACCACACATAACATCCATCCAGGGGTGTATTTCAACCAACTTTACCCGGCCTTTTGAACACTTATTCCCGGGTCGAAAAGGCAGCTGCGCGCGCCGGCTCTCTGGGTGCACTCTGCTTCAATTTTACCCAGGATCCAAGCTATTTCCGTTGCTTGTATACACCCTGGTTGTGGCATAATATTGACCACACATAACATCCATCCAGGGGTGTATTTCAACCATCTTTACCCCGAAGTTAGAACACTTATTCCCGGGTCGAAAATGCAGCATCGCCCGCCGGCTCTCTGGGTGCCCTCTGCTTCAATTTTACCCAGGATCCAAGCTCTTCTCCCCCGCTTTTTAACAGCTGTTTTGCGCCCTGGCAGTCCCACGCACACTGTACACACAGTTTACCCAGGATCCAAGCTATTTCCCTGGCTTTTTAATAGCTGTTTTGCGCCCTGGCAGTCCCACGCACACTGTACACACATGGCTACCCAGGATCCAAGCTATTTCCCTGGCTTGTATATGGCAGTGACGCACCCTGGTTGTGGCATAATATTGACCACACATAACATCCATCCAGGGGTGTATTTCAACCAACTTTACCCGGCCTTTTGAACACTTATTCCCGGGTCGAAAAGGCAGCTGCGCGCGCCGGCTCTCTGGGTGCACTCTGCTTCAATTTTACCCAGGATCCAAGCTATTTCCGTTGCTTGTATACACCCTGGTTGTGGCATAATATTGACCACACATAACATCCATCCAGGGGTGTATTTCAACCATCTTTACCCCGAAGATAGAACACTTATTCCCGGGTCGAAAATGCAGCATCGCCCGCCGGCTCTCTGGGTGCCCTCTGCTTCAATTTTACCCAGGATCCAAGCTCTTCTCCCTCGCTTTTTAACAGCTGTTTTGCGCCCTGGCAGTCCCACGCACACTGTACACACAGTTTACCCAGGATCCAAGCTATTTCCCTGGCTTTTTAATAGCTGTTTTGCGCCCTGGCAGTCCCACGCACACTGTACACACATGGCTACCCAGGATCCAAGCTATTTCCCTGGCTTTTGTAATAGCTGTTTTGCGCCCTGGCAGTCCCACGCACACTGTACACACATGGCTACCCAGGATCCAAGCTATTTCCCTGGCTTCTTAATAGCTGTTTTGCGCCCTGGCAGTCCCACACACTGTACACACATGGCTACCCAGGATCCAAGCTATTTCCCTGGCTTCTTAATAGCTGTTTTGCGCCCTGGCAGTCCCACGCACACTGTACACACAGTTTACCCAGGATCCAAGCTATTTCCCTGGCTTTGTAATAGCTGTTTTGCGCCCTGGCAGTCCCACGCACACTGTACACACATTTTACCCAGGATCCAAGCTATTTCCCTGGCTTTGTAATAGCGGTTTTGCGCCCTGGCAGTCCCACGCACACTGTACACACATGGCTACCCAGGATCCAAGCTATTTCCCTGGCTTTTTAATAGCTGTTTTGCGCCCTGGCAGTCCCACGCACACTGTACGCACAGTTTACCCAGGATCCAAGCTATTTCCCTGGCTTTGTAATAGCTGTTTTGCGCCCTGGCAGTCCCACGCACACTGTACACACATTTTACCCAGGATCCAAGCTATTTCCCTGGCTTTGTAATAGCGGTTTTGCGCCCTGGCAGTCCCACGCACACTGTACACACATGGCTACCCAGGATCCAAGCTATTTCCCTGGCTTTTTAATAGCTGTTTTGCGCCCTGGCAGTCCCACGCACACTGTACGCACAGTTTACCCAGGATCCAAGCTATTTCCCTGGCTTTGTAATAGCTGTTTTGCGCCCTGGCAGTCCCACACACTGTACACACATTTTACCCAGGATCCAAGCTATTTCCCTGGCTTCTTAATAGCTGTTTTGCGCCCTGGCAGTCCCACACACTGTACACACATTTTACCCAGGATCCAAGCTATTTCCCTGGCTTTTTAATAGCTGTTTTGCGCCCTGGCAGTCCCACGCACACTGTACACACAGTTTACCCAGGATCCAAGCTATTTCCCTGGCTTTGTAATAGCTGTTTTGCGCCCTGGCAGTCCCACACACTGTACACACATTTTACCCAGGATCCAAGCTATTTCCCTGGCTTTGTAATAGCTGTTTTGCGCCCTGGCAGTCCCACACACTGTACACACATTTTACCCAGGATCCAAGCTATTTCTCTGGCTTCTTAATAGCTGTTTTGCGCCCTGGCAGTCCCACGCACACTGTACACACATTTTACCCAGGATCCAAGCTATTTCCCTGGCTTTGTAATAGCTGTTTTGCGCCCTGGCAGTCCCACGCACACTGTACACACATTTTACCCAGGATCCAAGCTATTTCCCTGGCTTTTTAATAGCTGTTTTGCGCCCTGGCAGTCCCACGCACACTGTACACACAGTTTACCCAGGATCCAAGCTATTTCCCTGGCTTTTTAATAGCTGTTTTGCGCCCTGGCAGTCCCACGCACACTGTACACACACAGTTTACCCAGGATCCAAGCTATTTCCCTGGCTTGTATATGGCAGTGACGCACCCTGGTTGTGGCATAATATTGACCACACATAACATCCATCCAGGGGTGTATTTCAACCAACTTTACCCGGCCTCTTGAACACTTATTCCCGGGTCGAAAAGGCAGCTGCGCGCGCCGGCTCTCTGGGTGCACTCTGCTTCAATTTTACCCAGGATCCAAGCTATTTCCCTGGCTTTTTAATAGTTGTTTTGCGCCCTGGCAGTCCCGCGCACACTGTACACACAGTTTACCCAGGTTCCAAGCTATTTCCCTGGCTTTTTAATAGCTGTTTTGCGCCCTGGCAGTCCCGCACACTGTACACACACGTTTACCCAGGATCCAAGCTATTTCCCTGGCTTCTTAATAGCTGTTTTGCGCCCTGGCAGTCCCACACACTGTACACACATTTTACCCAGGATCCAAGCTATTTCCCTGGCTTTTTAATAGCTGTTTTGCGCCCTGGCAGTCCCACACACTGTACACACATGGCTACCCAGGATCCAAGCTATTTCCCTGGCTTTTTAATAGCTGTTTTGCGCCCTGGTAGTCCCACGCACACTGTACACACAGTTTAACCAGGATCCAAGCCATTTCCCTGGCTTGTATATGGCAGTGACGCACCCTGGTTGTGGCAGAATATTTACCACACATCACAGCCATCCAGGGGTGTATTTCAACCAACTTTACCCGGCCTTTGAACACTTATTCCCGGGTCGAAAATGCAGCATCGCCCGCCGGCTCTCTGGGTGCACTCTGCTTCAATTGTACCCAGGATCCAAGCTATTTCCCTGGCTTTTATACACCCTGGTTGTGGCATAATATTGACCACACATAACATCCATCCAGGGGTGTATTTCAACTATCTTTACCCCGAAGTTAGAACACTTATTCCCGGGTCGAAAATGCAGCATCGCCCGCCGGCTCTCTGGGTGCACTCTGCTTCAATTGTACCCAGGATCCAAGCTCTTCTCCCCCGCTTTTTAACAGCTGTTTTGCGCCCTGGCAGTCCCACACACTGTACACACATGGCTACCCAGGATCCAAGCTATTTCCCTGGCTTTGTAATAGCTGTTTTGCGCCCTGGCAGTCCCACGCACACTGTACACACATTTTACCCAGGATCCAAGCTATTTCCCTGGCTTTTTAATAGCTGATTTGCGCCCTGGCAGTCCCACGCACACTGTACACACATGGCTACCCAGGATCCAAGCTATTTCCCCCGCTTTTTAACAGCTGTTTTCCGCCCTGGCAGTCCCACGCACACTGTACACACATTTTACCCAGGATCCAAGCTATTTCCCTGGCTTTTTAATAGCTGTTTTGCGCCCTGGCAGTCCCACGCACACTGTACACACACATGTTTACCCAGGATCCAAGCTATTTCCCTGGCTTGTATATGGCAGTGACGCACCCTGGTTGTGGCATAATATTGACCACACATAACATTCATCCGGGGGTGTATTTCAACCAACTTTACCCCGAAGTTAGAACACTTATTCCCGGGTCGAAAATGCAGCTGCGCGCGCCGGCTCTCTGGGTGCACTCTGCTTCAATTTTACCCAGGATCCAAGCTCTTTCCCCCGCTTTTTAACAGCTGTTTTGCGCCCTGGCAGTCCCACGCACACTGTACACACATGGCTACCCAGGATCCAAGCTATTTCCCTGGCTTTTTAATAGCTGTTTTGCGCCCTGGCAGTCCCACGCACACTGTACACACACATGTTTACCCAGGATCCAA
>JAAKFY010000360.1:10000-15000 GCA_011823955.1 Dissostichus mawsoni
GGTGATTTTCCGGTCTCTCTCCTGGAGGTGTGAAATGAACAGAGTGCACATGTTAGGGAGACACGCTGGGGGTCATTAGCCCGTCCTTTGGTGGTCTGTGAGCCGCCAAAGATGATTTTCCCGGTCTCTCTCCTGGAGGTGTGAAATGAACAGAGTGCACATATTAGGGATACGTGCTGGAGGTCATTAGTCCTCCTTTGGTGGTCTGTGAGCCGCCAAAGAGAGGTGATTTTCCCGGTCTCTCTCCTGGAGGTGTGAAATGAACAGAGTGCACATGTTAGGGAGACACGCTGGGGGTCATTAGCCCGTCCTTTGGTGGTCTGTGAGCCGCCAAAGAGAGGTGATTTTCCCGGTCTCTCTCCTGGAGGTGTGAAATGAACAGAGTGCACATGTTAGGGAGACACGCTGGGGGTCATTAGCCCGTCCTTTGGTGGTCTGTGAGCCGCCAAAGAGAGGTGATTTTCCCGGTCTCTCTCCTGGAGGTGTGAAATGAACAGAGTGCACATGTTAGGGAGACACGCTGGGGGTCATTAGCCCGTCCTTTGGTGGTCTGTGAGCCGCCAAAGAGAGGTGATTTTCCCGGTCTCTCTCCTGGAGGTGTGAAATGAACAGAGTGCACATGTTAGGGAGACACGCTGGGGGTCATTAGCCCGTCCTTTGGTGGTCTGTGAGCCGCCAAAGAGAGGTGATTTTCCCGGTCTCTCTCCTGGAGGTGTGAAATGAACAGAGTGCACATATTAGGGATACACGCTGGGGTCATTAGCCTCCTTTGGTGGTCTGTGAGCCGCCAAAGAGAGGTGATTTTCCGGTCTCTCTCCTGGAGGTGTGAAATGAACAGAGTGCACATGTTAGGGAGACACGCTGGGGGTCATTAGCCCGTCCTTTGGTGGTCTGTGAGCCGCCAAAGAGAGGTGATTTTCCCGGTCTCTCTCCTGGAGGTGTGAAATGAACAAGTGCACATATTAGGGATACGCTGGGGTCATTAGCCTCCTTTGGTGGTCTGTGAGCCGCCAAAGAGAGGTGATTTTCCCGGTCTCTCTCCTGGAGGTGTGAAATGAACAGAGTGCACATGTTAGGGAGACACGCTGGGGGTCATTAGCCCGTCCTTTGGTGGTCTGTGAGCCGCCAAAGAGAGGTGATTTTCCCGGTCTCTCTCCTGGAGGTGTGAAATGAACAGAGTGCACATGTTAGGGAGACATGCTGGGGTCATTAGCCTCCTTTGGTGGTCTGTGAGCCGCCAAATAGAGGTGATTTTCCCGGTCTCTCTCCTGGAGGTCTGAAATAATCAAGTGACATGTTAGGGAGACACGCTGGGGGTCATTAGCCCGTCCTGTGGTGGTGTGTGAGCCGCCAAAGAGAGGTGATTTTCCCGGTCTCTGTCCTGGGTTTAAAAAAAAGCTTACAGCACCGGGTATTCCCAGGCGGTCTCCCATCCAAGTACTGACCCGGCCCGACCCTGCTTAGCTTCCGAGATCGGACGAGATCGGGCGTGATCAGGGTGGTATGGCCGTAAGCAAAGGCTTTGGAGGTATATTGGCTTCTCATAGCTGGTTCAGAGAGAGGGGCTGGAGGTCTCAGGGCCGAGTTTGGGTGCCGAAAGGCGGACTGCCCACCTCCATGTCGATGCCCAGCAGCTGGGGGTGCTGCAGGGGGGGGGGCCTGCTGCAGGGGGGGCCTGCTGAAGGTTCCGGGCCGAGCTGTGAGCCTGTCTCCCACCCTCCGCAGCACCTGGGAGCTCTCTGTGGTGCTGGAGAGGCATTGTCAGAGTTTTAGCAGAGTTTTAGCAGACTTTGAGCACTCTTTTCCCCGCAGAAACTAGTTTAAATCACCGTTGTCACTACTGTGGGGTATTGGGAATGTGCCTGTGTCTCGTGCGGAGCCTCCCCGCACCTTGAATCCATCCATTTGCCTGTATTTATGGCATGTTTTACGGTTAATGCACTGTGCTCGAGCAGGCTGAAGCGCCCTCCTGTGGGGACACATGGGAACTGCACTTAAATCACTCTGTGTGCCTTTTAACCGGTTTAAAATGGTTTTTCTTTCACTTTGTAAAATACACCCTGCCCGAGAAATGGTTTTTAATCATTATTACCGTTGTCAGGGGGCTGCGTGAACACTTTCCCCACCTTTAAAACACTTTATCCCCACCTTTCAAACCATTTTCCCCGGTCGAAAATGCAGCTGCGCGCGCCTCCTCTCTGGGTGCACTCTGCTTCAATTGTACCCAGGATCCAAGCTATTTCCCTGGCTTTTATACACCCTGGTTGTGGCATAATATTGACCACACATAACATCCATCCAGGGGTGTATTTCAACCATCTTTACCCCGAAGTTAGAACACTTATTCCCGGGTCGAAAATACAGCTGCGCGCGCCGGCTCTCTGGGTGCACTCTGCTTCAATTGCACCCAGGATCCAAGCTATTTCCCTGGCTTTTTAATAGCTGTTTTGCGCCCTGGCAGTCCCACCACTGTACACACAGTTTACCCAGGTTCCAAGCTATTTCCCTGGCTTTTTAATAGCTGTTTTGCGCCCTGGCAGTCCCACACACACTGTACACACATGGCTACCCAGGATCCAAGCTATTTCCCTGGCTTTTTAATAGCGGTTTTGCGCCCTGGCAGTCCCACGCACACTGTACACACATGGCTACCCAGGATCCAAGCTATTTCCCTGGCTTCTTAATAGCTGTTTTGCGCCCTGGCAGTCCCACGCACACTGTACACACATTTTACCCAGGATCCAA
Source organism: Dissostichus mawsoni (assembly GCA_011823955.1). Taxonomy (NCBI): domain Eukaryota; kingdom Metazoa; phylum Chordata; class Actinopteri; order Perciformes; family Nototheniidae; genus Dissostichus; species Dissostichus mawsoni. Next base: position 12,746 of record JAAKFY010000360.1, read on the forward strand.
GCTATTTCCCTGGCTTTGCAATAGCTGTTTTGCGCCCTGGCAGTCCCACACACTGTACACACAGTTTACCCAGGATCCAAGCTATTTCCCTGGCTTTTTAATAGCTGTTTTGCGCCCTGGCAGTCCCACGCACACTGTACACACACATGTTTACCCAGGATCCAAGCTATTTCCCTGGCTTGTATATGGCAGTGACGCACCCTGGTTGTGGCATAATATTGACCACACATAACATTCATCCGGGGGTGTATTTCAACCAACTTTACCCCGAAGTTAGAACACTTATTCCCGGGTCGAAAATGCAGCTGCGCGCGCCGGCTCTCTGGGTGCACTCTGCTTCAATTTTACCCAGGATCCAAGCTCTTCTCCCCCGCTTTTTAATAGCTGTTTTGCGCCCTGGCAGTCCCACGCACACTGTACACACATTTTACCCAGGATCCAAGCTATTTCCCTGGCTTTTTAATAGCTGTTTTGCGCCCTGGCAGTCCCACGCACACTGTACACACATGGCTACCCAGGATCCAAGCTATTTCCCCCGCTTTTTAACAGCTGTTTTCGCCCTGGCAGTCCCACGCACACTGTACACACATTTTACCCAGGATCCAAGCTATTTCCGTTGCTTGTATACACCCTGGTTCTGGCATAATATTGACCACACTGCGCATTCATCACGCACACTGTACACACACATGTTTACCCAGGATCCAAGCTATTTCCCTGGCTTTTTAATAGCTGTTTTGCGCCCTGGCAGTCCCACGCACACTGTACACACACATGTTTACCCAGGATCCAAGCTATTTCCCTGGCTTGTATATGGCAGTGACGCACCCTGGTTGTGGCATAATATTGACCACACATAACATCCATCCAGGGGTGTATTTCAACCAACTTTACCCGGCCTCTTGAACACTTATTCCCGGGTCGAAAAGGCAGCTGCGCGCGCCGGCTCTCTGGGTGCACTCTGCTTCAATTTTACCCAGGATCCAAGCTCTTCTCCCCCGCTTTTTAACAGCTGTTTTGCGCCCTGGCAGTCCCACACACTGTACACACATTTTACCCAGGATCCGAGCTATTTCCCTGGCTTCTTAATAGCTGTTTTGCGCCCTGGCAGTCCCACACACTGTACACACATTTTACCCAGGATCCAAGCTATTTCCCTGGCTTTGTAATAGCTGTTTTGCGCCCTGGCAGTCCCACACACTGTACACACATTTTACCCAGGATCCAAGCTATTTCTCTGGCTTCTTAATAGCTGTTTTGCGCCCTGGCAGTCCCACGCACACTGTACACACATTTTACCCAGGATCCAAGCTATTTCCCTGGCTTTGTAATAGCTGTTTTGCGCCCTGGCAGTCCCACGCACACTGTACACACATTTTACCCAGGATCCAAGCTATTTCCCTGGCTTTTTAATAGCTGTTTTGCGCCCTGGCAGTCCCACGCACACTGTACACACAGTTTACCCAGGATCCAAGCTATTTCCCTGGCTTTGTAATAGCTGTTTTGCGCCCTGGCAGTCCCACACACTGTACACACATTTTACCCAGGATCCAAGCTATTTCCCTGGCTTCTTAATAGCTGTTTTGCGCCCTGGCAGTCCCACACACTGTACACACATTTTACCCAGGATCCAAGCTATTTCCCTGGCTTTTTAATAGCTGTTTTGCGCCCTGGCAGTCCCACGCACACTGTACACACAGTTTACCCAGGATCCAAGCTATTTCCCTGGCTTTGTAATAGCTGTTTTGCGCCCTGGCAGTCCCACACACTGTACACACATTTTACCCAGGATCCAAGCTATTTCCCTGGCTTTGTAATAGCTGTTTTGCGCCCTGGCAGTCCCACACACTGTACACACATTTTACCCAGGATCCAAGCTATTTCTCTGGCTTCTTAATAGCTGTTTTGCGCCCTGGCAGTCCCACGCACACTGTACACACATTTTACCCAGGATCCAAGCTATTTCCCTGGCTTTGTAATAGCTGTTTTGCGCCCTGGCAGTCCCACGCACACTGTACACACATTTTACCCAGGATCCAAGCTATTTCCCTGGCTTTTTAATAGCTGTTTTGCGCCCTGGCAGTCCCACGCACACTGTACACACAGTTTACCCAGGATCCAAGCTATTTCCCTGGCTTTTTAATAGCTGTTTTGCGCCCTGGCAGTCCCACGCACACTGTACACACAGTTTACCCAGGATCCAAGCTATTTTCCTGGCTTTTTAATAGCTGTTATGTTCCCTGGAAGTCCCATAC
>JAAKFY010000025.1:0-52500 GCA_011823955.1 Dissostichus mawsoni
AAGAGTCCTCTCCTGCTGATGTTCAGGTGTATATCAGTATGTAGTGTCTCTACTTTAAAGAGTCCTCTCCTGCTGATGTTCAAGTGTATATCAGTATGTAGTGTCTCTACTTTAAAGAGTCCTCTCCTGTTGATGTTCAGGTATATATCAGTATGTAGTGTCTCTACTTTAAAGAGTCCTCTCCTGCTGATGTTCAAGTGTATATCAGTATGTAGTGTCTCTACTTTAAAGAGTCCTCTCCTGCTGATGTTCAAGTGTATATCAGTATGTAGTGTCTCTACTTAAAGAGTCCTCTCCTGCTGATGTTCAGGTGTATATCTGTATGTAGTATCTCTACTTTAAAGAGTCCTCTCCTGCTGATGTTCAAGTGTATATCAGTATGTAGTGTCTCTACTTTAAAGAGTCCTCTCTGCTGATGTTGTTCAGGTGTATATCAGTATGTAGTGTCTCTACTTTAAAGAGTCCCTCCTGCTGTATGTTCAGGTGTATCAGTATGTAGTGTCTCTACTTTAAAGAGTCCTCTCCTGCTGATGGTCAGGTGTATATCAGTATGTAGTGCTCTACTTTAAAGAGTCCTCTCCTGCTGATGTTCAGGTGTATATCAGTATGTAGTGTCTCTACTTTAAAGAGTCCTATCCTGGGATGTTCAGGTGTATATCAGTATGTAGTGTCTCTCCTTTAAAGAGTCCTCTCCTGCTGATGTTCAGGTGTATATCAGTATGTAGCGTCTCTACTTTAAAGAGTCCTCTCCTGCTGATGTTCAGGGTATATCAGTATGTAGCATCTCTACTTTAAAGAGTCCTCTCCTGCTGATGTGCAGGTGTATATCAGTATGTAGTGTCTCTCCTTTAAAGAGTCCTCTCCTGCTGATGTTCAGGTGTATATCAGTATGTAGCGTCTCTACTTTAAAGAGTCCTCTCCTGCTGATGTTCAGGTGTATATCAGTATGTAGCATCTCTACTTTAAAGAGTCCTCTCCTGCTGATGTTCAGGTGTATATCAGTATGTAGTGTCTCTACTTTAAAGAGTCCTCTCCTGCTGATGTTCAGGTGTATATCAGTATGTAGTGTCTCTACTTTAAAGAGTCCTCTCCTGCTGATGTTCAGGTGTATATCAGTATGTAGTGTCTCTACTTTAAAGAGTCCTCTCCTGCTGATGTTCAGGTGTATATCAGTATGTAGTGTCTCTACTTTAAAGAGTCCTCTCCTGCTGATGTTCAGGTGTATATCAGTATGTAGTGTCTCTACTTTAAAGAGTCCTCTCCTGCTGATGTTCAGGTGTATATCAGTATGTAGCGTCTCTACTTAAAGAGTCCTCTCCTGCTGATGTTCAGGTGTATATCAGTATGTAGCGTCTCTACTTTAAAGAGTCCTCTCCTGCTGATGTTCAAGTGTATATCAGTATGTAGTGTCTCTCCTTTAAAGAGTCCTCTCCTGCTGATGTTCAGGTGTATATCAGTATGTAGTGTCTCTACTTAAAGAGTCCTCTCCTGCTGATGTTCAGGTGTATATCAGTATGTAGTTCTCTCCTTTAAAGAGTCCTCTCCTGCTGATGTTCAGGTGTATATCAGTATGTAGTGTCTCTACTTTAAAGAGTCCTCTCCTGCTGATGGTCAGGTGTATATCAGTATGTAGCGTCTCTACTTTAAAGAGTCCTCTCCTGCTGATGGTCAGGTGTATATCAGTATGTAGTGTCTCTACTTTAAAGAGTCCTCTCCTGCTGATGTTCAGGTGTATATCAGTATGTAGCGTCTACTTTAAAGAGTCCTCTCCTGCTGATGTTCAGGTGTATATCAGTATGTAGTGTCTCTACTTTAAAGAGTCCTCTCCGCTGATGTTCAGGTGTATATCAGTATGTAGTGTCTCTACTTTAAAGAGTCCTCTCCTGCTGATGTTCAGGTGTATATCAGTATGTAGTGTCTTTACTTTAAAGAGTCCTCTCCTGCTGATGTTCAGGGGTATATCAGTATGTAGTGTCTCTACTTTAAAGAGTCCTCTCATGCTGATGTTCAGGTTGTATATCAGTATGTAGTGTCTCTACTTTAAAGAGTCCTCTCTGCTGATGTTCAGGTGTATATCAGTATGTAGTGTCTTTACTTAAAGAGTCCTCTCCTGCTGATGTTCAGGTTTATATCAGTATGTAGTGTCTCTACTTTAAAGAGTCCTCTCCTGCTGATGTTCAGGTGTATATCAGTATGTAGTGTCTTTACTTTAAAGAGTCCTCTCTGCTGATGTTCAGTGTATATCAGTATGTAGGTCTCTACTTTAAAGAGTCCTCTCCTGCTGATGTTCAGGTGTATATCAGTATGTAGTGTATCTACTTTAAAGAGTTCTCTCCTGCTGATGTTCAGGTGTATATCAGTATGTAGGGACTCTACTTTAAAGAGTCCTCTCCTGCTGATGTTCAGGTGTATATCGGTATGTAGTGTCTCTACTTTAAAGAGTCCTCTCTGCTGATTCAGGTGTATATCAGTATGTAGTGTCTTTACTTTAAAGAGTCCTCTCCTGCTGATGTTCAGGTGTATATCAGTATGTAGTGTATCCACTTTAAAGAGTCCTCTGCTGATGTTCAGGTTTATATCAGTATGTAGTGTCTCTACTTTAAAGAGTCCTCTCCTGCTGATGTTCAGGTGTATACAGTATGTAGTGTCTCTACTTTAAAGAGTCCTCTCCTGCTGATGTTCAGGTGTATATCAGTATGTAGTGTCTTTACTTTAAAGAGTCCTCTCCTGCTGATGTTCAGGTGTATATCAGTATGTAGTGTCTCTACTTAAAGAGTCCTCTCCTGCTGATGTTCAGGTGGTTATATCGTATGTAGTGTCTTTACTTTAAAGAGTCCTATCCTGCTGATGTTCAGGTGTATATCAGTATGTAGTGTCTCTCCTTTAAAGAGTCCTCTCCTGCTGATGTTCAGGTGTATATCAGTATGTAGTGTCTCTACTTTAAAGAGTCCTCTCTGCTGATGGTCAGGTGTATATCAGTATGTAGCGTCTCTACTTTAAAGAGTCCTCTCCTGCTGATGGTCAGGTGTATATCAGTATGTAGTGTCTCTACTTTAAAGAGTCCTCTCCTGCTGATGTTCAGGTGTATATCAGTATGTAGCGTCTACTTTAAAGAGTCCTCTCCTGCTGATGTTCAGGTGTATATCAGTAGTAGTGTCTCTACTTTAAAGAGTCCTCTCCGCTGATGTTCAGGTGTATATCAGTATGTAGGTCTCTACTTTAAAGAGTCCTCTCCTGCTGATGTTCAGGTGTATATCAGTATGTAGTGTCTTTACTTTAAAGAGTCCTCTCCTGCTGATGTTCAGGGGTATATCAGTATGTAGTGTCTCTACTTTAAAGAGTCCCTCCTGCTGATGTTCAGGTGTATATCAGTATGTAGTGTCTCTACTTTAAAGAGTCCTCTCCTGCTGATGTTCAGGTGTATATCAGTATGTAGTGTCTTTACTTTAAAGAGTCCTCTCCTGCTGATGTTCAGGTTTATATCAGTATGTAGTGTCTCTACTTTAAAGAGTCCTCTCTGCTGATGTTCAGGTGTATATCAGTATGTAGTGTCTTTACTTTAAAGAGTCCTCTCCTGCTGATGTTCAGGTGTATATCAGTATGTAGTGTCTCTACTTTAAAGAGTCCTCTCCTGCTGATGTTCAGGTGTATATCAGTATGTAGTGTATCTACTTTAAAGAGTCCTCTCCTGCTGATGTTCAGGTGTATATCAGTATGTAGGGACTCTACTTTAAAGAGTCCTCTCCTGCTGATGTTCAGGTGTATATCGGTATGTAGTGTCTCTACTTTAAAGAGTCCTCTCCTGCTGATGTTCAGGTGTATATCAGTATGTAGTGTCTTTACTTTAAAGAGTCATCTCCTGCTGATGTTCAGGTGTATATCAGTATGTAGTATCCACTTTAAAGAGTCCTCTCCTGCTGATGTTCAGGTTTATATCAGTATGTAGTGTCTCTACTTTAAAGAGTCCTCTCCTGCTGATGTTCAGGTGTATATCAGTATGTAGTGTCTCTACTTTAAAGAGTCCTCTCCTGCTGATGTTCAGGTGTATATCAGTATGTAGTGTCTCTACTTTAAAGAGTCCTCTCCTGCTGATGTTCAGGTGTATATCAGTATGTAGTGTCTTTACTTTAAAGAGTCCTCTCCTGCTGATGTCAGGTGTATATCAGTATGTAGTGTCTCTACTTTAAAGAGTCCTCTCCTGCTGATGTTCAGGTGTATATCAGTATGTAGTGTCTTACTTTAAAGAGTCCTCTCCTGCTGATGTTCAGGTGTATATCAGTATGTAGTGTCTCTACTTTAAAGAGTCCTCTCCTGCTGATGTTCAGGTGTTTATCAGTATGTAGTGTCTCTACTTTAAAGAGTCCTCTCCTGCTGATGTTCAGGTGTATATCAGTATGTAGTGTCTCTACTTTAAAGAGTCCTCTCCTGCTGATGTTCAGGTGTATATCAGTATGTAGGTCTCTACTTTAAAGAGTCCTCTCCTGCTGATGTTCAGGTGTATATCAGTATGCAGTGTCTCTACTTTAAAGAGTCCTCTCCTGCTGATGTTCAGGTGTATATCAGTATGTAGTGTCTCTACTTTAAAGAGTCCTCTCCTGCTGATGTTCAGGTGTATATCAGTATGTAGTGTCTCTCCTTTAAAGAGTCCTCTCCTGCTGATGTTCAGGTGTATATCAGTATGTCGTGTCTCTACTTTAAAGAGTCCTCTCCTGCTGATGTTCAGGTGTATATCAGTATGTAGTGTCTCTACTTTAAAGAGTCCTCTCCTGCTGATGTTCAGGTGTATATCAGTATGTAGTGTCTCTACTTTAAAGAGTCCTCTCCTGCTGATGTTCAGGTGTATATCAGTATGTAGTGTCTCTACTGTAAAGAGTCCTCTCCTGCTGATGTTCAGGTGTATATCAGTATGTAGTGTCTCTCCTTTAAAGAGTCCTCTCCTGCTGATGTTCAGGTGTATATCAGTATGTAGTGTCTCTACTTTAAAGAGTCCTCTCCTGCTGATGTTCAGGTGTATATCAGTATGTAGTGTCTCTACTTTAAAGAGTCCTCTCCTGCTGATGTTCAGGTGTATATCAGTATGTAGTGTCTCTACTGTAAAGAGTCCTCTCCTGCTGATGTTCAGGTGTATATCAGTATGTAGTGTCTCTCCTTTAAAGAGTCCTCTCCTGCTGATGTTCAGGTGTATATCAGTATGTAGTGTCTCTACTTTAAAGAGTCCTCTCCTGCTGATGTTCAGGTGTATATCAGTATGTAGCGTCTACTTTAAAGAGTCCTCTCCTGCTGATGTTCAGGTGTATATCAGTATGTAGTGTCTCTACTTTAAAGAGTCCTCTCCCGCTGATGTTCAGGTGTATATCAGTATGTAGTGTCTCTACTTTAAAGAGTCCTCTCCTGCTGATGTTCAGGTGTATATCAGTATGTAGTGTCTTACTTTAAAGAGTCCTCTCCTGCTGATGTTCAGGGGTATATCAGTATGTAGTGTCTCTACTTTAAAGAGTCCTCTCCTGCTGATGTTCAGGTGTATATCAGTATGTAGTGTCTCTACTTTAAAGAGTCCTCTCCTGCTGATGTTCAGGTGTATATCAGTATGTAGTGTCTTTACTTTAAAGAGTCCTCTCCTGCTGATGTTCAGGTTTATATCAGTATGTAGTGTCTCTACTTTAAAGAGTCCTCTCCTGCTGATGTTCAGGTGTATATCAGTATGTAGTGTCTTTACTTTAAAGAGTCCTCTCCTGCTGATGTTCAGGTGTATATCAGTATGTAGTGTCTCTACTTTAAAGAGTCCTCTCCTGCTGATGTTCAGGTGTATATCAGTATGTAGTGTCTCTACTTTAAAGAGTCCTCTCCTGCTGATGTTCAGGTGTATATCAGTATGTAGTGTCTTTACTTTAAAGAGTCCTCTCCTGCTGATGTTCAGGTGTATATCAGTATGTAGTGTCTCTACTTTAAAGAGTCCTCTCCTGCTGATGTTCAGGTGTATATCAGTATGTAGTGTCTTACTTTAAAGAGTCCTCTCCTGCTGATGTTCAGGTGTATATCAGTATGTAGTGTCTCTACTTTAAAGAGTCCTCTCCTGCTGATGTTCAGGTGTTTATCAGTATGTAGTGTCTCTACTTTAAAGAGTCCTCTCCTGCTGATGTTCAGGTGTATATCAGTATGTAGTGTCTCTACTTTAAAGAGTCCTCTCCTGCTGATGTTCAGGTGTATATCAGTATGTAGTGTCTCTACTTTAAAGAGTCCTCTCCTGCTGATGTTCAGGTGTATATCAGTATGCAGTGTCTCTACTTTAAAGAGTCCTCTCCTGCTGATGTTCAGGTGTATATCAGTATGTAGTGTCTCTACTTTAAAGAGTCCTCTCCTGCTGATGTTCAGGTGTATATCAGTATGTAGTGTCTCTCCTTTAAAGAGTCCTCTCCTGCTGATGTTCAGGTGTATATCAGTATGTCGTGTCTCTACTTTAAAGAGTCCTCTCCTGCTGATGTTCAGGTGTATATCAGTATGTAGTGTCTCTACTTTAAAGAGTCCTCTCCTGCTGATGTTCAGGTGTATATCAGTATGTAGTGTCTCTACTTTAAAGAGTCCTCTCCTGCTGATGTTCAGGTGTATATCAGTATGTAGTGTCTCTACTGTAAAGAGTCCTCTCCTGCTGATGTTCAGGTGTATATCAGTATGTAGTGTCTCTCTTTAAAGAGTCCTCTCCTGCTGATGTTCAGGTGTATATCAGTATGTAGTGTCTCTACTTTAAAGAGTCCTCTCCTGCTGATGTTCAGGTGTATATCAGTATGTAGTGTCTCTACTTTAAAGAGTCCTCTCCTGCTGATGTTCAGGTGTATATCAGTATGTAGTGTCTCTACTGTAAAGAGTCCTCTCCTGCTGATGTTCAGGTGTATATCAGTATGTAGTGTCTCTCCTTTAAAGAGTCCTCTCCTGCTGATGTTCAGGTGTATATCAGTATGTAGTGTCTCTACTTTAAAGAGTCCTCTCCTGCTGATGTTCAGGTGTATATCAGTATGTAGCGTCTACTTTAAAGAGTCCTCTCCTGCTGATGTTCAGGTGTATATCAGTATGTAGTGTCTCTACTTTAAAGAGTCCTCTCCCGCTGATGTTCAGGTGTATATCAGTATGTAGTGTCTCTACTTTAAAGAGTCCTCTCCTGCTGATGTTCAGGTGTATATCAGTATGTAGTGTCTTTACTTTAAAGAGTCCTCTCCTGCTGATGTTCAGGGTATATCAGTATGTAGTGTCTCTACTTTAAAGAGTCCTCTCCTGCTGATGTTCAGGTGTATATCAGTATGTAGTGTCTCTACTTTAAAGAGTCCTCTCCTGCTGATGTTCAGGTGTATATCAGTATGTAGTGTCTTTACTTTTAAAGAGTCCTCTCCTGCTGATGTTCAGGTTTATATCAGTATGTAGTGTCTCTACTTTAAAGAGTCCTCTCCTGCTGATGTTCAGGTGTATATCAGTATGTAGTGTCTTTACTTTAAAGAGTCCTCTCCTGCTGATGTTCAGGTGTATATCAGTATGTAGTGTCTCTACTTTAAAGAGTCCTCTCCTGCTGATGTTCAGGTGTATATCAGTATGTAGTGTATCTACTTTAAAGAGTCCTCTCCTGCTGATGTGCAGGTGTATATCAGTATGTAGGGACTCTACTTTAAAGAGTCCTCTCCTGATGTGTTCAGGTGTATATCGGTATGTAGTGTCTCTACTTTAAAGAGTCCTCTCCTGCTGATGTTCAGGTGTATATCAGTATGTAGTGTCTTTACTTTAAAGAGTCCTCTCCTGCTGATGTCAGGTGTATATCAGTATGTAGTGTATCCACTTTAAAGAGTCCTCTCCTGCTGATGTTCAGGTTTATATCAGTATGTAGTGTCTCTACTTTAAAGAGTCCTCTCCTGCTGATGTTCAGGTGTATATCAGTATGTAGTGTCTCTACTTTAAAGAGTCCTCTCCTGCTGATGTTCAGGTGTATATCAGTTGTAGTGTCTCCACTTTAAAGAGTCCTCTCCTGCTGATGTTCAGGTGTATATCAGTAGTGTAGTGTCTCTACTTTAAAGAGTCCTCTCCTGCTGATGTTCAGGTGTATATCAAGTATGTGTCTTACTTTAAAGAGTCCTCTCCTGCTGATGTTCAGGTGTATATCAGTATGTAGTGTCTCTACTTTAAAGAGTCCTCTCCTGCTGATGTTCAGGTGTATATCAGTATGTAGTGTCTCTACTTTAAAGAGTCCTCTCCTGCTGATGTTCAGGTGTATATCAGTATGTAGTGTCTCTACTTTAAAGAGTCCTCTCCTGCTGATGTTCAGGTGTATATCAGTATGTAGTGTCTCTACTTTAAAGAGTCCTCTCCTGCTGATGTTCAGGTGTATATCAGTATGTCTGTCTCTACTTTAAAGAGTCCTCTCCTGCTGATGTTCAGGTGTATATCAGTATGTAGTGTCTCTACTTTAAAGAGTCCTCTCCTGCTGATGTTCAGGTGTATATCAGTATGTAGTGTCCTCCTTTAAAGAGTCCTCTCCTGCTGATGTTCAGGTGTATATCAGTATGTAGTGTCTCTACTTTAAAGAGTCCTCTCCTGCTGATGTTCAGGTGTATATCAGTATGTAGTGTCTCTACTTTAAAGAGTCCTCTCCTGCTGATGTTCAGGTGTATATCAGTATGTAGTGTCTCTACTTTAAAGAGTCCTCTCCTGCTGATGTTCAGGTGTATATCAGTATGTAGTGTTCTCTACTTTAAAGAGTCCTCTCCTGCTGATGTTCAGGTGTATATCAGTATGTAGTGTCTCTACTTTAAAGAGTCCTCTCCTGCTGATGTTCAGGTGTATATCAGTATGTAGTGTCTCTACTTTAAAGAGTCCTCTCCTGCTGATGTTCAGGTGTATATCAGTATGTTGTCTCTACTTTAAAGAGTCCTCTCCTGCTGATGTTCAGGTGTATATCAGTATGTAGTGTCTCTACTTTAAAGAGTCCTCTCCTGCTGATGTTCAGGTGTATATCAGTATGAGTGTCTCTACTTTAAAGAGTCCTCAGTGATTATCATCACGTTCTTTATCCTGACTCATGCATTGTAAATTGAGGCGTTTGAGGACCCGATGCGTCTCTGATTTGAGGGACTTGCAGACTGACTCCGTGCTGAAAGCTTCATATTCGATGAAATCAATCAGCAGATAATGAGTCTGCGCTAATTCTGATGATCGATTGTCATCAAAGTCCCTCGTGTCTCTTGATTGGAGTGTTTGCAGTTATTTAATGCAGTCATCAGTTTGAGGCGTTTGGCTTCTCTACCCACATGTTGGAAGGTTGTTTAAACTACATTACCCATAATCCCCAGCAGATGCTACCATGGTCAACACGGAATATCAGTTCAATGAACGTAAAAACTAAGAAATAGTGTGTAGCAGGAATGTAGAGTTCACACTACCTAATCGTTTTTATAATAGGTCAACATTGGGGATTAGGTTGTTTAAACTACATTACCCATAATCCCCAGCAGATGCTATAAAACACGGTGTAGAGTTGAGAAAGAGTTTGATCTTATTACAGATAACAGACATGTCAAAGGTTTTCATATCTTAATTCTGATCTATCTGATAAACAATAGTACCGTGAAATCTGCAAAACAGTTTCAAACATTACATTTTGTTCCTATGTCAATAAAGAAATATCAATTCAATGAACTCAAAAAATAAGAAAATGTTGAAGTTAGTGAATTTATGTATTTATTTAGAGTTCACACTACTTAATCGTTTCTTTAAATGACCTGCTCAATGCAGACGATGTTTGATTATATATGTTGAAACATTGGAAAGTTAGGGTTAAGGTCAGGGTTACAATTTCGGCCCCGTCCACACGGAGAATAAACCGATTTCGAACCCAAGTCGATTTCAAAAAAGTCTTCCGTCCACACGGATTCGGCTCAAGAAATGTGTCCATCCAAACGAAACCGCTCAAACTGCTGGAGACGCTGTAGTACATATGCCAGGCCTGTAAGTGGCGCTGTACCTCCGCCACAAAATACACCAAAGCAGCGAATAAGACCCCCCGAGCATGGGCATAAACAAACACTAACATCTGTATCATGGCCAGTAGCGTCTGGAGCACGAACGCAACCCTGTGATCCGCCATTGTTGTTGTTGTTGTTGGCGAAACGCATCAGCAATGACGCGGGGGTGAGCAGGAGAGGTGGGGAGAGGCGGGGCTATGGCGTCATCGATTCAGGAAATGATCGTATATGGGGCGTACACACGGAGCCGCAAGCGTTTCGTTCTCGTGTGGACAAACCGTCTAAACGATAAAGAACTTTAGCGGATACAACTGACATCGTCTCCGTGTGGACGGGGCCTTAAAGTATCCCCAACATTTGCTATCTAAATAGCACAATGATTCTCAAGGTACATTTATTATAAGAGTTTTTTTTAAAAGTCAAAAAGCTCTCCTTTTGTTTTTGTTAGTTTAAAAACCCGATTTAATAATTACTTGTGAAGATTGAAGCTGTCATTCACATACAGCAGTATCATCTTACAATCTGATATCAGAGTTTCAGATGCTCCCTCAGCCTCGATTGAAGACATATTTTAGGGCTCAGAAATGTGTTCTCAGCCCAAAGCATCGTCTGTCATCTCGCTGCTGTCTCTGTATCAGCTGCACAGCGTTAGTAAGAATAAATGGATGATCAGCAGCGTTTTAATCTCAGAGAGAGCCTCTGATTACAGAGTGTTCTGCAGGGGGGGGGGGGGGGGGGGGTCTCTGTGTTTTAACGCTCCGCTCCTTTAATGGATGGCAGTGTAATAATGTCCTTCCTGTAACAAGCCATTTAACGGCGGAGCCACTAAGCTCTGTTTGATGCGCTCATAAAGTCCTTCAATCAGCCGCCTGGACGCCTTCCAGAGAGAGAGACGCTCCTCCATCCATCGTAACCAGATTATAACGTTAGAGAATAACTTCATTACAACGAGGTCCAGAGGAGAGACGCTGAGACACTGAGACGCTGAGACGCTGAGTCTCCCCTTCAGATTCATCAGATAACGAACCTTTCTGACCACAGAGATACTGTAAAGCAAAGAGACTCAGTCAGACGCTCTTGTATCAGAGGGGGGAGGTAGTGGTAAATGAATGTAAATATTAACATCATTTAGTATTGCAAAAGAACGTAATTGCACGTTATCATAGAACATTATTAATAATAATAATATTGCACATGTTATATAGCAGCGAGCGTTTATAATGATGGTGATGGCTGATGTTTGTCTCCTTCAGAGCCCATGTGCTTCGACTGGGGGGAGTCCAGTGATCAGGGGGTCTCTGTGCTGGAGGGGGAGGTGGGCTGGCTGTCCTGCCCTCTCTTCTCTCACCCCTCCGTCTACAACTACTCCTCCACTCAGAGCGCTGGACACAACCTGTTCTGGTACCGCCTGCCGGAGGGCCACGACCTGGAGCAGCCCCTCGCCTATAGGTACATATACATGTATATATATCATTAGGTACCTTCAGTATTAACATCATGTAGTATTTCTGTTGGTCCCTGAAGGCAGCATGGAGAGGTCCCAGTTCAACAACAAAAACATTTCCCAAATGTAGGATTATTAAAGTACATCTTATCTTATTTCATCCCAATGGGTAGACTACATCCATCTGATCATTCTCTGATGGTCCAGGCCAGACGTGTTTTATAACTGTGAAAAACCCCACAGATTACAGTTACTCAGGAAGGTACAGAGACGAATGTAGGATTACATGACACTTATTATACATTTCCACAATATATATCTAATCTCATATCACAATATTAATATTATAATGATATGTTTCCCAGCCTTGGTCCACAGTAGGTAAATGAAACCTTTCTTTCTCCTCCTTCAGCCTGTAGAGCGTCAGCATGGATTCTAACAGAGTGATTGAGACTCAGTGAGCGAGTGTTTTAATGATTTCCCGTCAGACAGGATGCATGGAGGCTCGTTAGCGTCAGCAGCTAACATCAGTTCTGGTTCTGGTGTGTTTGTGCAGCTCCAGAATCAGCAGAGACGGAGTCAGACTGTGGCTCCAGCCGAGCAGCGCCGCCGACACCGGACTCTACATCTGCATGCTGAGGTGAGAGACATCATCACACCTTTAGTTATCACTGTCATTAGCAGGTAAGAAACTCATGAAGAAACAATTAAAGGTCCCATGTCATGCTTTTCCGGTTATCACCCGTCCCCTTGTGTTATGAAGCTTTTTCTGCATGTGAACGGTCTGCAGAGTCACAAACCTCAAAGTACACCCTGTAGGGAGTAAAACTCTAACACAGAAAAGACCTGTCTATGCTGCCCCAGAACGCCTCGTTGGAGATCTTTCTTTTACATTGTTTTCTTCCGGGGCCTATTGACGTAACGAAGTCCAAATGGACACACAAACACTCACTCAGCCTTATCTTTTCTCAGCCGCGGTGCTGCGCGGAGCTTCGCCGGCACACACACTCACTCAGCCTGAGCTCCGCGGTGTGCGTGGAGCTCAGGCTGAGTGAGTGTGTGTGCGGAGCTCAGGCTGAGTGAGTGTGTGTGCGGAGCTCAGGCTGAGTGAGTGTGTGCGCGGAGCTCAGGCTGAGTGTGTGTGTGCGTGGAGCTCAGGCTGAGTGAGTGTGTGTGCGGAGCTCAGGCTGAGTGAGTGTGTGCGTGGAGCTCAGGCTGAGTGTGTGTGTGCGTGGAGCTCAGGCTGAGTGAGTGTGTGTGCGGAGCTCAGGCTGAGTGAGTGTGTGTGCGGAGCTCAGGCTGAGTGAGTGAGTGTGTGTGCGGAGCTCAGGCTGAGTGAGTGTGTGCGCGGAGCTCAGGCTGAGTGTGTGTGTGCGTGGAGCTCAGGCTGAGTGTGTGTGTGCGTGGAGCTCAGGCTGAGTGTGTGTGTGCGTGGAGCTCAGGCTGAGTGTGTGTGCGCGTGGAGCTCAGGCTGAGTGAGTGTGTGCGTGGAGCTCAGGCTGAGTGTGTGTGTGCGTGGAGCTCAGGCTGAGTGTGTGTGCGCGTGGAGCTCAGGCTGAGTGAGTGTGTGTGCGGAGCTCAGGCTGAGTGTGTGTGTGCGCGTGGAGCTCAGGCTGAGTGAGTGTGTGCGCGTGGAGCTCAGGCTGAGTGTGTGTGTGTGCGTGGAGCTCAGGCTGAGTGAGTGTGTGCGTGGAGCTCAGGCTGAGTGTGTGTGCGCGTGGAGCTCAGGCTGAGTGAGTGTGTGTGCGGAGCTCAGGCTGAGTGAGTGTGTGCGCGGAGCTCAGGCTGAGTGTGTGTGTGCGTGGAGCTCAGGCTGAGTGTGTGTGTGCGCAGAGCTCAGGCTGAGTGAGTGTGTGAAGCTCCGGGGGAGTGGGAGCTCCGCACACTCACTCAGCCTGAGCTCCGCGCACACACACACTCAGGACCGCGGATCTCAGACCCCACGCAGCAACCAGGGAACGACAGCAGTAATCCAGCTCACACTGTCCGCTCCTCGAGCCTCAAAGGGCGGAGCAGCGAGCCCCGCAACGTCCCGCCAACACGGCACCCAGACCCCACGCAGCATTCTCATCTGTTTGTCATTAGTAGTATTCGTTTATTTGTCCCCGAGGGGAAAATGGGTTGCAGCACATCACAAAGGCATTTAAAAGATAAGACAATACGTCACTGACAACAACATAGACACAGATTAAAACGAACAGACATAAGAAAAACAGATATCGGCAGACATGACAAGGGGCCTAGGCCCTCATTTGCGAAATAGGGGGGACAGGGCCAGACCAGCTGGGTAAACAGTGCGTCCTAGCCATCATTGATTCAGGAGTTTGATGGCTTGTGGGACGAAAGACAGCCTAGATCTGTTCTTTTTGAACAGAGTGGCACGATATCTCCGCCCGGATGGCAACAGTTCAAAATAAGAGGCAAGTGGGTGCCTCAGGTCACTCACAATATTGTGTGCCAATTTTAAAACTCTGTCCTTATATAAGCATTCTATATTAGCAAATGAGATTCCTGTCAATTTACTGGACAATGTTAGGCCCTCCTGACTGACTTTTCTGTGCCTCAGTGGCGTTGCCGAACCAGCATAAGATGCCGAAGGAGAGCACACTTTCAATAAAAGCATGATAAAACATCTTAACCATTCTGTTGCCGACATTAAAAGACAATAATTTACGTAAAAAAAACATTCTTTGTTGAGACTTGGCATTTATTTTCTCAGACCAAACATCCCATCTGAGCTTGTGGTCAAGCACGACACCAAGATATTTGTACTGAGTGACACATTGAATGGGCTCGCTATTTAAAAGAGTAGGGTTGGGCGATTGTGCTATTCTAAAATCAATTTCATCTCCTTTGTTTTTGAGGTGTTTAGAAGCAGGTTTGACTTCTCACACCAGTTAATAAAGAAGTCAAGGATAGGCCCATGCTCCTCTTCCTCATCAAATAGGAGGCTGACCAGGGCCGTATCATCTGCATACTTAATAAAGTGCCTGTTGGGAAAAGTGCTAGTGCAGGAGTTGGTGTAAAATAAAAAAAGGAGGATAAGACACATCCCTGGGGTGAGCCTATCCAGGTAGTTATTGTGTCAGAAAGTGCCATGCCTATTTTGACCTGCTGAGTTCTACAGCTGAGGAAGTCAACAATCCAGGAGATCAGACCAGGTTCAAGTGAGAATTCTTCAGTTCAAATATTTGCTAAAATACTTGGCTTGATGGTGTTAAAAGCCGATGAGAAGTCGGCAAATAGAATCTTTACATGGGCTTTTGGCTTCTCGAGGTGAGTGTGCAGAAGATGCAAGAGGGTTGCGATAGCATCTTCCACCCCTCTAGATGCCTGATATGCAAATTGCAAGGGATCTAAGAGGTGCTGCGTTTGTGAGATTAAATACCTCTTAACTAAACGCTCAAAACATTTCATTACCAGTGAAGTGAGTGCTATAGGCCGAAAGTCATTGGGCTCACTGGGCCTGGGGATTTTAGGCACTGGAATAATTGTGGATGTTTTCCAAAGAGAAGGGACTTTTTGCAGATTAAGGGAGGACCTAAAAATGTCTGTAAATACAGGTGCAAGTTGTTCTGCACAGTGTTTTAAAACAGCTCCTTCAATATTATCGGGGCCAGGGCTTTTTCGTGTATTACACTTCCTGAAGAGATGGATGACTTCTGACTCCTCAATAGTCATACTAGAGGGGAGGGGGAGAGGATGGAGGGGAATGACAGTGTCAGCCTCTATACTGTTGCTACTCTCAAACCGGCAGAAGAAGGTGTTCAAATGATTTGCCGTCTCCCTTCCCTCACCACTGATCAGGAGACGGTTTTCCCCTGCCCTTATGTGGAGCATTCGTCATGTTTTTAATTCCCTGCCATGCTTCTCTGGGATTACCAGAGGCCAGAGCTGCCTCCAACTTCTCCTTATAGCTATACTTGTCTAACTGTATTTGTCTTTTAATATCTCTCTGTATGTCTCTCCTAGCAGACTCATCCTGGTTTTTATACGCTTTTTTCTTCAGAATAATCAGCTTCTTTAAACTGTGAGACACCCAGGGCTTGTCATTAGAATATATTTTTGAAAGACTACAAAAATCAATATAACTAGACACTGTCCCAACCCGTTCATTAATATCGGGGGTATCGAATGTTTCCCACTGTGTGCAGTCAAAGCATCCCTGCAGAGCCATAATGCTGTCCTTATTCCACATTTTGACAGTCTTAACTTGAGGTTTCTCCCTCTCAAGTAGCCTCCGATAGACAGGGCGTAGGTGGACTACACTGTGGTCAGATGTCCCAAGTGGTGGAAGCGGGGATGCAGTGTAAGCGCCCTTAACAGTTCCAAAGCACATATCCAGAGTCTTTTCCTTCCTAGTGTGGCAGTCAACGTACTGGTAGTAGGTACGCAGGGATTTTTTAACGGGACAGTTATTAAAATCTCCTAGAAAGAATTTCGGCGCGTCAGGAGAAAGTGATTCAAGTCTCTGAGAGAGATTAAAAATGATTTCGGTTGCTTTGGGGTGTATGTACACCACAGTGAAGAATAATTGAGGAAACTCCCTGGGAAGATAGAATGGTCGTAGAGAGACACACAGCAGTTCTATGTCCGGAGTGCACAATTGCTCTCTTATCACCACTGCCCGACACCACTCGTCCCTGATGAGAAGACAGACTCCGCCCCCGCGTACCTTCTCGGTGATGATCGGGTCT
This sequence comes from Dissostichus mawsoni, assembly GCA_011823955.1. Taxonomy (NCBI): domain Eukaryota; kingdom Metazoa; phylum Chordata; class Actinopteri; order Perciformes; family Nototheniidae; genus Dissostichus; species Dissostichus mawsoni. The sequence goes on from JAAKFY010000025.1 coordinate 16,140, forward strand.
CGGTCGGTTCTAAACGCCGAGAACCCGGAAGGCTCCACTACACTGGACTCGATGTTGTTATCCAGTCCAGTGATCGCTAAGACACATGCATCCCGATATTCATGCAGGTAGCGGGTGCTGGCTGACAGCTCGTCCGTCTTTGCTCTCAGGGACTGCGCATTAATGAGTAGAGCGGTCGGCAGAGGGAGTTTATTTCCTAACCTTGTCAGCCGGTGACGGGTGCCGCCTTTGCATCCGCGTTTTCGCTTTGTGCGAGAGGTAGAAGGGTCCTTTTATTACTGGTGTCATTTCCTGGTTGCTAACAAACACCATTGTAACACATAATCACTGATGTCCGCTGTAACGGTGGGGGACTCATCAGAACAGAGTGGGCGAGCTGACCAATCAGAGCACAGTGGGCTCACAGGGAGGAGGGGGGGGGGGGGCAGGAGCTCCAACAAGCGTGTAGGACAGAGAGTGAATACACAGACTATACAGAGATGCTGTGAGAAGCCAATGTGAGTTTGGAACATTGAACAATGTAAATCTATTCTAGTAGACCTCAACAATGGAACTATGATCAGTAGAAATGGCCATGACATGGGACCTTTAATTAAATAAAATGAAATACAAATAAAATAAAGTAACAAAAAGTTAAGCTAGTTAAATTAATTAAATTAAATATATTAAAGTAGAGCCATCATTAAATTAAATTAACATTAAATTAAATAAAACATTTGTGTTTATTCATATAAACTTGTTGAGGTAAATGAGGTATTTGTTTTAGTTAGTGTTAGTTTCAGAGTTAGTGAGTGAGACACAAACGGGGCTAAACGTGGTTTATTTCAACAGCCCAGTGCGCTCTGCTTTCACTTCCTGTGTGGTCAGAATTCACTTCCTGTTTCCTGTCTGACGACTCAGCTCTCACGGGTAAAATGACTGTTCAGAACACGTGGAACGTTTCTCCCCACTGTGACCTCATTCTGGACCAACAGGGACACAACGCTGAGAGACTTTTATTTTGAAAGACAGAAAGGAAATGTCGTTTTTTTAATTGTGCAGTGAATAAATAACACATGGTTGTTCCAGAAGAGGCATGTTTTTCAGAATAAAAGCCCCACAGAGTTACTTTACTGTTAGCCTCTGCATGCGCCAAGCTCAAAATACCCAGCTTTGCAGCATTAATTACTATGGTATAACATTAAAACTGATGCCCCTGCCCCTGCCCCCGCCCCGCCCCCGCCCCCGCCCCCGCCCCGCCCCCGCCCCCGCCCCTGCCCCTGCCCCTGCCCTGCCCCTGCCCCCGCCCCCGCCCCCGCCCCCGCCCCCGCCCCCGCCCCCGCCCCTGCCCCTGCTCCCGCCCCCGCCCTGCCCTGCCCTGCCCCTGCCCCTGCCTGCCCCCGCCCCCGCCCCCGCCCCCGCCCCTGCCCCTGCTCCGCCCCTGCCCCTGCCCCCGCCCCGCCCCGCCCCCGCCCCTGCCCCCGCCCCCGCCCCCGCCCCCGCCCCTGCCCTGCCCTGCTCCCGCCCTGCCCCTGCCCCTGCCCCCGCCCCTGCCCCTGCCCCCGCCCGCCCCCGCTCCGACGTAAGCGTGACGTATGCGGTGCTTGCTTTCTAGACCGACAACTTTTTGGTGCTTGAAACGAACCGGATTCCGGAGCTTATACCTCATTCACACCAACGCGGTTCCAGGGCCGGTTCGGAGCTGGAGCTTGAAAAGCACCGGTGTTTCCTGTTCACACCGCAGCGGAGCCGCCTCTAAGATCCGGAATCCGGTTCGTTTCAAGCACCAAAAAGTTTGTCGGTCTAGAAAGCAAGCACCGCATACGTCACACTTACGTCGGATCTGGGCTGTGTCCAAATAACACGCGACATCCGCCTTTCCGCCAGCTTCAACATGATCTGTGGAAATAACATTGAGAATCAGCTGTAATGTTATACCATAGTAATTAATGCTGGAAAGCTGGGTATTTTGAGCTTGGCGCATGCAGAGGCTAACAACAGCTAGCTCTAACGCCAGCAAATAGGACGTATATTTACTTCTTTCTCCTACGGAATCGTTGTTGAAGTTGATGGTGATGATTGTAAAGAACTTTTGAATGTAGCATGTAACGACTGTAAAGTTGGTAGTAAAGTCGTCCCATTTCTTCCATTTCGTTTCGACAGAGCAAAACGAGTAGCGCTTCAATACAATCGGCCATTGTTGTTGTTGTCGATGTGAGGGGTTCCGCGCGGTTTGGCTTTATGAAGCAGGCACGCAAACGGTTACGTCATGACGCAAACGGTTACGTCATGGCGCAAACGGTTACGTCATGGTGCAAACGGTTACGTCATGACGCAAACGGTTACGTCATGACGCAAACGGTTACGTCATGACGCAAACGGTTACGTCATGTCGCAAACGGTTACGTCATGGCGCAAACGGTTACGTCATGGCGCAAACGGTTACGTCATGACGCAAACGGTTACGTCATGACGCAAACGGTTACGTCATGGCGCAAACGGTTTACGTCATGGCGCAAACGGTTACGTCATGACGCAAACGGTTACGTCATGGCGCAAACGGTTACGTCATGACGCAAACGGTTACGTCATGGCGCAAACGGTTACGTCATGACGCAAAACGGTTACGTCATGACGCAAACGGTTACGTCATGGCGCAAACGGTTACGTCATGGCGCAAACGGTTACGTCATGGCGCAAACGGTTACGTCATGGCGCAAACGGTTACGTCATGGCGCAAACGGTTACGTCATGGCGCAAACGGTTACGTCATGACGCAAACGGTTACGTCATGACGCAAACGGTTACGTCATGGCGCAAACGGTTACGTCATGACGCAAACGGTTACGTCATGACGCAAACGGTTACGTCATGAAACGGAGGAGGGAGAGGAGGGGAGAGGGGGGAGAGGAGGGAGAGGGGGAGAGGAGGGAGAGGAGGGGAGAGGAGAGGAGAGGGGGGAGAGGAGGGGAGAGGGGGGAGAGGGGGGAGAGAGGAGAGGAGAGGGGGGAGAGGAGGGAGAGGAGGGGAGGGGAGAGGAGGGGAGAGGAGAGGGGGGGAGGAGGGGAGAGGGGGAGAGGAGGGGAGAGGAGAGGGGGGAGAGGAGAGGAGAGGGGGGAGAGGGGGGAGAGGAGGGGGGGGGAGAGGGGAGAGGGGGAGAGGGGGAGAGAGGGGAGAGGAGAGGGGGGAGAGGAGAGGAGAGGGGGGAGAGGGGGAGAGGAGAGGAGAGGGGGGAGAGGAGGGAGACAGGTGAGGCTGATTCAGGAGCACAGACACACTCACAAACTATAACCGAAAATCAATAAATAAACAAGTGTCAGTGTTTTTCATATTGGATATGGGATGTTTTTGGTTATGGCCATGTTCTCATGATGTTATGATTATTGAAATGTATACAGTTCTGTTTCATATGGTGTGTTCCATAGATCTAGTCTCTTTATTTCCCCCTCAAAGTGCACCAGATTGATGCATGCTGTTATGGTTACTGTCCGTCTCTCCTCAGGAACAAGACGTCATGCAGTAAGATGGCGATGCGTCTCTCCGTCCTGCGGCCCAGCGAGGTGCTCCGCGCCAACGACTGCGACCCCCCCGTCGCCTGGGAATCGACCCGGCAGGTCATCCCCTTCCAGATGGGAGGGACCATGGACTGCCCCGACCTGAAGGAGGCCGGCAAGATGGCCGACAACAACACCACCTCCGTCACCTGGTACAATGTGAGGGAATAATAACACCCAGTATTCAATGTTTACTTCAGATTAGCTCCGCGTCAGAAATGATCATGCTTGTCATTGTCTCTCTCCATAGAGGCTGAATCATCATGTTAATCACATAGCTATCATATGCCTCAAACAGTCCTGATGCTTTCTAGGTAATCAGACATCCTGTCATGTTCACAGCTACAGTCGGGATACCTTTGTTATCATGTTACTCTCATACTGGAAGAGGACATTCAGTGTTTTCCCAACATAGTGAAATATGCTTAAAGGTCCCCTATATCCTCTTCTTCATCAATATATCACAGGTCTCAGATATATCCAGAGCCTGTCTCTGATTGGCTGAAACACCAAACAGATCATTGCAGCATCCCATAATCCCCTCTGTTTCAGCCCTGTTTCCAAAGTGCTGATTCTCTGTCTGTTACTTTAGATGAAAATAAGGAGCCCCTCCCCACGCCCCTCTGAGAGACATTTGGTTACAAAGAACTCAATGGTGCTCTAGGAGGAGATTCAGGTGATAAGGGGGGGGGGGGGTTACCTTGGTTGCTGATTGGCTAATGGTTACACAAGACAAAACATCGTTATGACATCATAAAGTGGCCAAAATCTGATCAGCTCATTTTCAGACAGGTTTTTATAGAAATGGATCAGGAGAAAAGAGAGAGAATCTTTGTTCCTGAAACTTTCAGAGTCTCTTTACACAGAGGGGACACATGTTGATGTAGAAGAGACATGAAGAAGAGGGGACACATGTTGATGTAGAAGAGACATGAAGAAGAGGGGACACATGTTGATGTAGAAGAGACATGAAGAAGAGGGGACACATGTTGATGTAGAAGAGACATGAAGAAGAGGGGACACATGTTGATGTAGAAGAGACATGAAGAAGAGGGGACACATGTTGATGTAGAAGAGACATGAAGAAGAGGGGACACATGTTGATGTAGAAGAGACATGAAGAAGAGGGGACACATGTTGATGTAGAAGAGACATGAAGAAGAGGGGACACATGTTGATGTAGAAGAGACATGAAGAAGAGGGGACACATGTTGATGTAGAAGAGACATGAAGAAGAGGGGACACATGTTGATGTAGAAGAGACATGAAGAAGAGGGGACACATGTTGATGTAGAAGAGACATGAAGAAGAGGGGACACATGTTGATGTAGAAGAGACATGAAGAAGAGGGGACACATGTTGATGTAGAAGAGACATGAAGAAGAGGGGACACATGTTGATGTAGAAGAGACATGAAGAAGAGGGGACACATGTTGATGTAGAAGAGACATGAAGAAGAGGGGACACATGTTGATGTAGAAGAGACATGAAGAAGAGGGGACACATGTTGATGTAGAAGAGACATGAAGAAGAGGGGACACATGTTGATGTAGAAGAGACATGAAGAAGAGGGGACACATGTTGATGTAGAAGAGACATGAAGAAGAGGGGACACATGTTGATGTAGAAGAGACATGAAGAAGAGGGGACACATGTTGATGTAGAAGAGACATGAAGAAGAGGGGACACATGTTGATGTAGAAGAGACATGAAGAAGAGGGGACACATGTTGATGTAGAAGAGACATGAAGAAGAGGGGACACATGTTGATGTAGAAGAGACATGAAGAAGAGGGGACACATGTTGATGTAGAAGAGACATGAAGAAGAGGGGACACATGTTGATGTAGAAGAGACATGAAGAAGAGGGGACACATGTTGATGTAGAAGAGACATGAAGAAGAGGGGACACATGTTGATGTAGAAGAGACATGCTGTGTAGAGAGAGAGAGGGACACATGTTGATGTAGAGAAGACATTTTGCATCATAGGTGACTCTTTAAAGCTCAGTTGTTTAAACTCTGTGTCTCTGTGATGAGAAATGTAAGCGCCCCGTTCGTTGGGGGTAACCGGCAGGTGAGGGGCGTCAGCCTGAGGGTCCACATCATGATTGGGACCTACGAGGGTCTGTACTTCTGCACCGTGAGCTACCAGAGAGGAAGACCCCTCAACTTCACCCGCGCATCAACCTCAGCGCCGTCTGTGAGACACCTATACTACATATATACTGTATATATACTGTGGTATTTATACTACATGTGTACAAAGGTGGGAAGTAGTGGAGTACAAATACTTTGTACTGTACTTAAGTAAATTTTTCTGGTATCAGTACTTTACTCCACTACTTATTTTTCTGACAACTTTCTACTTCTTACATTTTCCTTAGTTGAATGTGTGTTTGGTGCGTGATCATTATTATTTAGAGTCATTGCGTGCCTATTGATTTGAACACGATCCGTGTACATCATTTCCTGCTCTTCTCTAAAGAAACACACACCATCACACTCACCATCACACACACCATCACACACCACATCACACACACCATCACACACACCATCACACACACCATCACACACCTCCAACACACACACCAACACACACCCCACTAACACACACACCAACACACACTAAACACACACAAACACCACACATACACTAACACACACACACCAACACACACACCAACACACACACAAACACACACACCACCAGCACACAAACACACACCAACACACACACCAACACAAACACACACACACTAACACACACCACCCCAGCACACAAACACACACCATCACACACCTCAACACACACACCAACACAACACCCCACTAACACACACACCAACACACACCAACACAAACACACACATACACTAACACACACACACCAACACACACACCAACACACACACAAACACACACACACTAACACAACACCACCAGCACACAAACACACACCAACACACACACTAACACACACCACCAACACACACTAAAGACACACACCACTAACACACACCAACACACACACCAACACACACACCACCAACACACACACAAACACATACCAACACACACACTAACACACACCAAGACACACACTAACACACACACCACCAACACACACACCAACACACACACTAACACACAACCACTAACACACACCAACACACCAACACACACTCTAACACACACACACACCAACACACACACAACACGCACACCACCAACACACACACAAACACATACCAACACAACACTAACACACACCAAGACACACACTAACACACACACAACACCAACACACACACTAACACACACACACTAACACACACACCAACACACCAACACACCAACACACACTCTAACACACACACACACACCAACACACACACCAACACGCACACCAACACACACACTAACACACACACACCATCACACACACCAACACACACACCATCACACACACACACACCAACACCACACCATCACACACACCAACACACACACTAACACACACACACACACACAATATATACTGTATACTGTCTTTATTTATACTACATGTGTGTATTATACTACATGTGTGTATATTTATACTACACTACATGTGTGTAGTTATACTACATGTGTGTATGTATACTACATGTGTGTATTTATACTACATGTGTGTGTATTTATACTACATGTGTGTATGTATACTACATGTGTGTATTTATACTACATGTGTGTGTATTTATACTACAGTGTATATTTATACTACATGTGTGTATATTTATATACACTACATGTGTGTATTTATACTACATGTGTGTATTTATACTAGATGTGTGTATTTACACTACATGTGTGTATATGTATACTACATGTGTGTATGTATACTAGATGTGTGTATTACACTACATGTGTGTATTTATACTACATGTGTGTATTTATACTAGAGTGTGTGTATTTATACTAGATGTGTGTATATGTATCTACATGTGTGTATGTACTACAGTGTAGTATTATACTACATGTGTGTATGTATACTACATGTGTATGTATACTACATGTGTGTATGTATACTAGATGTGTGTATATGTGTATTACGTGTATATGTATACTACACGTGTGTATGTATACTACATGTGTATATGTATACTACATGTGTATATGTATACTACATGTGTGTATATGTATACTACATGTGTGTATGTATACTACATGTGTGTATGTATACTAGATGTGTGTATGTATACTAGATGTGTGTATGTATACTACATGTGTATATGTATACTAGATGTGTGTATTATACTAGATTGTGTTTGTATACTACATGTATATGTATACTACATTGTGTATGTATACTCTACATGTGTGTATATGTATACTACATGTGTATATTATACTACATGTGTGTATGTATACTACATGTGTGTATGTATACTAGATGGGTATGTATACTACATGTGTGTATATGTATACTACATGTGTATATGTATACTACATGTGTGTATGTATACTACATGTGTGTATGTATACTAGATGTGTGTATTTATACTACATGTGTATATGTATACTAGATGTGTGTATTTATACTACATGTGTGTATATGTATACTACATGTGTATATTATACTACATGTGTGTATGTATACTACATGTGTGTAGTATACTAGATGTGTGTATGTATACTACAGTGTTATATATATACTACATGTGTATATGTATACTACATGTGTGTATGTATACTACATGTGTGTATGTATACTAGATGTGTGTATTTATCTACATGTGTGTATGTATACTACATGTGTATGTATACTAGATGTGTGTATGTATACTACATGTGTGTATGTATACTACATGTGTGTATTTATACTACATGTGTGTATGTATACTACATGTGTATGTATACTAGATGTGTGTATGTTACTACATGTGTGTATTTATACTACATGTGTGTATTTATACTACATGTGTGTATGTATACTACATGTGTGTATGTATACTAGATGTGTGTATGTATACTACATGTGTGTATTTATACTACATGTGTGTATGTATACTAGATGTGTGTATGTATACTAGATGTGTGTATGTATACTAGACATGTGTGTATGTATACTACATGTGTGTATTTATACTACATGTGTGTATGTATACTAGATGTGTGTATGTATACTACATGTGTGTATTTACACCACATGTGTGTATGTATACTACATGTGTGTATTTATACTACATGTGTGTATTATACTACATGTGTGTATTTATACTACATGTGTGTATGTACACTACATGTGTGTATGTATCTAGATGTGTATGTATACTACATGTGTGTATTTATACTACATGTGTGTATGTATACTAATGTGTGTATGTATACTAGATGTGTGGTATGTATACTACATGTGTGTATGTATACTACATGTGTGTATGTATACTAGATGTGTTATGTATACTACATGTGTTTATTTATGTATACTACATGTGTGTATTTATACTACATGTGTGTATTTATACTACATGTGTGTCTTTATACTACATGTGTGTATTTACACCACAGACCTAATGAAGAAGGTTAATAATCTGTTTCTCTCTCAGATCCGCCCACTCTGCCCAAAGTGCCGACCATCTTGAACCCGCTAAGGAGCAGATCTTCACGGTCAACAGGGTGAGTGAAGCATGCAGCGTTGCATCATGGGAGTTGTAGTGTTCTGCTTCAGTGTGGCTCCTCCTCTCCTCGGGTGTGAAGCAGTAAAAGAGTTTCAGATTGTGGCTAATGCTAACGCTAGCTCCCCAAATCAGCAAAATGTAGTTTCTTAAAATTTTAAAATAAACTCAAAATAATTCATAAATTATTTAGAACAATTATAAACGTCTTTGCATGCCCATTGATTATCTCTCAACAGGCTAATTGGTTATTTTAATAAACTCTATTTGTATAAATGTCGGCTAGTTTAATTTATAACAAACGTATTTTATCAGCTCTCTATTTTGTAAAGTAACTACAAGCTGTAAGATACATTTAGAAAAGTAAAAAGATCAACATTTTCCTCGTGAATTGTAGTCCATGAAAATATTTAATGAATGTACTTAGTTATAATCCAGACTACAAGAGAGCAGCATATCCTTCAGAGAAGTACTGAGACCCAGGGGTTTCTTCTGCACTTCTGCCTCTAGTGGCCCAAACGAGTATTACAACAACATCAACATCATATATTTAACCTGTTTTTCCGAAGTCAATTAGTAAAAAGGATAAAACGGAACCTTCCAGATGATTCATCTTTAGGAACTAAGAGAGAGGATCCTGCAGAAACCTGGACCTGATGTAACTTCCACAGACAACACATCCACACACACCATCACACACACCATCACACACACACCATCACACCACCAACACACACACACCATCACACACACCATCACACACACACCATCACACACACCATCACACACCAACACACACACACCATCACACACCACACACACACACACACCATCACACACACATACCAACACACACACACCATCACACACCAACACACACACCATCACAACACACATCACACACACTCACACACCAACACACACAACACCATCACACACACACCATCACACACACACCATCACACACACACACAAACACACACAACCATCACACACACACCACACATACACACCATCACACACCAACCAACACACACCATCACCACCACATCACACACACACCATCACACACACATACCAACACACACACACCATCACACACCACACACACACCATCACCACACACCATCACACACACACCATCACACCAACACAACACACACACCATCACACACACACCATCACACACACCCATCACACACACACACAAACACACACCACCATCACACACACCAACACACACACACCATCACACACATACACACCATCACACACACACCCCATCACCACACACCAACACATACACACCAACACACACACCAACACACACATACACACCATCACCACACACCATCACCACACACACCAACACACCACCAACACACACATACACACCATCACACACACCATCACACACACCAACACACACACACCAACACACACACCCCAACACACACCACATACATACCATCACACACACACACACACCACACACACACCCACAGCATCACACACACCAACACCACACCATGCATACCATCACACACACACGCCCATCATCACACACCAACAACCACCACACACACATACACACCATCACACACACACACCCATCACACACACACCATCACAACCCACCCAACCACACACACCATCACACACACACACCATCACACCACACCATCACACACACACCATCACAACACACCACACACACCACCATCACACACACACCATCACACACACACCACACACACACCCATCACACACCATCACACACACACCATCACACCACACCATCACACACACCCAACACACACACACACACCATCACACTCATACACACATCCACACACCAACACACACACACCATCACACACACACCATCACACACACACCAACACACACACACCAACACACACACCAACACACACCACCACAACACACACAAACCCAACACACACCAACACATACACCAACACACAACACACCATCACACACACCAACACACACACACCATCACACACACACACCATCACACACACACCAACACACACCAACACACACCCCACACACACACCATCACACACATACACACCATCACACACACAACAAACACACACACCACACAACACCATCACACACCACCATCACACACATACACACATCACACACACACACCAACACACACACCAACACACACACCAATACACACACCAACACACACCATCACACACACACCAACACACACCATCACACAATACACACCATCACACACACACCATCACACCACACCAACACATACACACCATCACACACAACCAACACACACACCAACACACACCAACACACCATCACACACACACCATCACACACACAACACAACACACACACAAAACACACACCAACACACACATCAACACACCTCACACACATACACACCATCACACACACCAACACACACACACCATCACACACATACACACCATCACACACACACACCATCACACACACAACACACATACACACCAACACACACACCAACACACACACCAAAACACACACACACCAACACACCATCACACACATACACACCATCACACACACACCCACACACACACACCATCACACACATACACACCATCACACACACACACCTCACACACACACCAACACATACACACCAACACACCACACACACACATACACACCATCACACACACACCATCACACACCACACCAACACACACACCACACACATACACACCATCACCACACACCATCACACACACCAACACACACACACACCCATCACACACCAACACACACACCCCAACACACACCACATACATACCATCACACACACACACACACCCACAGCATCACACACACCAACACACACACCACATGCATACCATCACACACACACGCCCACATCATCACACACCAACACACACACCACACACATCACAACATCACACACACACACCCCATCCACACACACCAACACACACACCATCACACACACCAACACATACACACCCTCACACACACCAACACACACACAATCACACACACCAACACACACACCCCATCACACACACCATCACACACACACACACACCACCACCACACACACCATCACACACACCATCACACACACCAACACATACACACCCTCACACACACCAACACACACACAATCACACACACCAACACACACACCACACACACACACCACCACACACCATCACACACACACACACCATCACACACACCATCACACACACCACACACACACCACACACCATCACACACACCACACCATCACACACACTTCACACACCATCACACACACCACCACACCACACACCATCACACACACACACACACCATCACACACACATCACACACACACACAAATAATTCTTAGAAACTGTCTTGTGAATGTAACGTGTACGTAGACACAGTAAGACATCATTTAGAAGCATATATTGCAAACTATTATAAATAAACCTAAATAGACTTGTTTTTTCTGTAACATTCAAGATTCAAGGCTTTTATTGTCATGTGTACAGAGCTACAGTTTAGAATCTGAGGCTCCTCCCACAGAGCTACAGTTTAGAATCTGAGGCTCCTCCCACAGAGCTACAGTTTAGAATCTGAGGCTCCTCCCACAGAGCTACAGTTTAGAATCTGAGGCTCCTCCCACAGAGCTACAGTTAGAATCTGAGGCTCCTCCCACAGAGCTACAGTTTAGAATCTGAGGCTCCTCCCACAGAGCTACAGTTTAGAATCTGAGGCTCCTCCCACAGAGCAACACAGTGACACAGATCAAATAGTGCAAGGAGAGTCTATATAGAAGTCATTGGATCTGATATCTAGATCAATAATTAGCACGATGCAAACAGATGAATGTTCTGGATGTTCTTTCTAAAGTTCAGGCGTTTAACATCTGATGTTCTGTGGGATTTAGATTTACGTCTTTGATTTGATTTATTTCGAACGTGTAAAACAATTATGCAAAAATAAATAAATAATAATAATGAAATGAAACGTGAGAATTATTAAACTGTTCAACTTAAGCAGTGTCAAATTGATAAACAAAAATATTATTGACTTACAAATGATCTACTGTAAATATGTTATATCTTATTCCATTCTATTTCAATGTAAATACTGTTTTGTTTGACGTTTTATTTTACTATATTTTTTTATAGTTGTCTATCTGTGTTTTTAAATTTTTGTTTTACTTTTATGTCTGCACCACGACCCCAAGTCAAGTTCCTCGTACCTGTCGACCCACCTGGTGATAAACCTGGTTCTGGTTCTGATGAACCGGTCCCTGACTCTGGGGCTTTCTCGTGTTTCAGTGAGGTTCTGATGCAGCTGCAGTTTCTCCGCAGCGTTGCAACAGAGCTCCAGATGATGTGATGATAATCAATAATCCCCCCCATGCAGCGTCCAGGTGGAGCTTCATGGGTTCCACACTTTATGCTCTCTGGGTTTATGGGACCTGCAGCTGCTCTCACACACCACAACACACACCATCACACACCAACACACACACCATCACACACCAACACACACACCAACACACACACCATCACACACCAACACACACACCATCAACACCAACACACACACCATCAGACACCAACACACACACCAACACACACACCATCACACACCAACCACACACCATCACACACCAACACACACACCAACACACACACCACACACACACCATCACCACACACACCAACACACCACCATCACACACCATCACACACACCAATACACACACCATCACACACACACACCATCACACACACACACCATCACACACACACACCATCACACACACCATCACACACACCAACACACACACCAACACACACACCATCACACACACACACCATCACACACACACACCATCACACACCAACACCACACCATCACACACACCAACACACACACTCTGAACAGAAAGACAGAAAGCTGCTCCTCTGCCAACAACTTCTCTAGATTGGTTTCCTGAGAGCGTCTCCTCGCGGCAGATTCAGCTCTCTCAGAGCTAACAGAGCGAGAAGAATTAGCTGCAGGAGCTCGTCCAATAAGAACAGGCCGTTAGGACACACACCATCACACACACACACAACACACCAACACACACACCACCAACATACATACTATCACACACACCATCACACACATACCAACACACACACACCATCACACACCAACACACCCACACACACACCACACACACCCAACACACACACACACACACACACACCCACACACACCATCACACACACCAACACACACCAACATACACACCAACACACACACACCAACACACACAGTATCACTGGTGGTGATGACAGAAAAATTATTTCGAAAGACACGCAAAACGACCACAATAAGGACCAAAAATACAGAAAATTAAAACTGAAAAGGATTTCTACTAAGTCACACAAAAAACAACTTCAAAGAGACTCAAAATGACCTCAAAAATACTTCAAAGAGACTCAAAATGACTTCAAAAGAGAGTCAAAATGACTTCAAAGAAACACAAAAATACTTCAAAGAGACTTCAGAGAGACACAAAAGGACTTCAAAGAGACTTCAGAGAGACACAAAAGGACTTCAGAGAGACTCAAAATTACTTCAAAGAGACTCAAAATTACTTCAAAGAGACTCAACATGACTTCAAAGAGACTCAAAAGATCTTTCATCTCTTCTTAATCTGAATCTTAACGTGCAGGATTTATGGGTAGTTTTACATCTCCAGGTTCACTGGCAGTCCGTCTGTTTTGATGCCGTTTGAGAGCTTTATTTTGAAAAGTACGACATGTCATGTTTAGCTCTTCTTATTTGAAATGTATTTCTTTGTCTTTTTTTTTATCATATTCTCCTTTTTTCTTTTTTTTTCACTTTTTTTTCCGACTGTTCTCGTCTTCCCCTTTTTCTTATTATGTTATTTTTTGACTTCAGAGAGACTCAAAGTGACTTCAAAGTGACTTCAAAGAGACTCAAAGTGACTTCAGAGAGACTCAAAGTGACTTCAAAGTGACTTCAAAGAGACTCAAAGTGACTTCAGAGAGACTCAAAGTGACTTCAAAGTGACTTAAAGAGACTCAAAGTGACTTCAAAGAGACTCAAAGTGACTTCAAAGAGACTCAAAGTGACTTCAAGTGACTTCAAAGTGACTTCAAAGAGACTCAAAGTGACTTCAGAGAGACTCAAAGTGACTTCAAAGTGACTTAAAGAGACTCAAAGTGACTTCAAAGAGACTCAAAGTGACTTCAAAGTGACTTAAAGAGACTCAAAGTGACTTACAGACTGTAACTGTCAGATTATATCCATATGAAACTAATCTTCTTGCTGTGATCCAGACTCCGAGGTGCGTCTGGTTTGCAAAGCTCTGCTCCCGTACCTGGACGACGCTCCCTGGGACCTCTGGTGGACGGTGGACGGGAAGACTCTGGACAAGCTGCCCGACCGGTTCTCCAAACAGAACAGGTACGAGGAGACCGCTGCCCAGTAAGCCGGTTCGAATCCCGAGCCGGACGAACATATCAGGCAATGTCCTACCCTCTGTCCTCCCCTCTGTCCTCCCCTCTGTCTCCCTCTTTCAACTCTACTATCGCAGAAATGCATCCTGAGTCTCATTCAATGATATGTGTCACTGTAACTTTCTTTCTTGGGTTTTTCCCACAGTTTAAATGTGTCAGTTCGCTGTAAGCTACAGTCTCTTCACACCTTCAACACACAGACTGGCTTCCTCTTGTTCTCATTCAACAGAAGGTGTGACCGGTGTCAGGCCAATTATCCTCCATTAACCCCCGTGTAGCCATCAGTCTTTAAACCCTGTAATGTAGAGTTTGATTGGCGGTTCCCCTTCCCATCTTTTGCTCTCTTCCCTTAAAGAGTCTTGTCATTGGTTTGATGGAGGTTCAGATGTCTTTAGCACACATTGTCGCAGGACTCTGGCCTTCCAGCTGGAAATATATTGATTCTGTTAAATGCTATAACTCTTTATTAAATAACATAACTTTGGTTTAAGCTTGTATATTTCTTCATTTCTTACCAGAAGGTGATTAAGTGTGGAGTTTCCACCTCAACAACAACCTAAAAAAAGAGAGTGAAATAGATTTCCTGTTTCCTTCGGTTCATTTCATCCAGCAGTCCTGGACCAAACCCAAACGTAGACTTTATGATTGCCAGGAACAAGTGCAGTGCATGAAATATATGAATATTTATATGGCAGAGCTCAGCGGGGTCAGGCGTGCCGGATTTATGGCTCGTTTTCAATCTGCAGGTCACTGACAGGCTGGGTTTACGACGTCTGAGTGCTTTTGAAATCTACTACGTGGCTCAATCCTGGCATTCGGTGGCATTTAGGGAGGTGTGTGTGTGTGTGTGTGTGTGTGTGTGTGTGTGTGTGTGTGTGTGTGTGTGTGTGTGGTGTGTGTGTGTGTGTGTGTGTGTGTGTGTGTGTGTTGTGTGTGTGTGTGTGTGTGTGTGTGTGTGTGTGTGTGTGTGTGTGGTGTGTGTGTTGTGTGTGTGTGTGTGTGTGTGTGTGTGTGTGTGTGTGTGTGTGTATCTCATGATCATCTGAGCACATGTTAGCACTTATTATGTATCTCTAATAATCAGAGGTCAAACATTTTTGATTATTTTTTGCAAACTTGGGTCTCCGAATGTTCTCACCTTCGAGTTTGTTTCGTCTTCTTCTTTCCTTTCTTCTGAATCTGAACTCGATGTGCAGGATTTATGGGTAATATTAGATCTCCAGGTTCACTGGCAGTCCGTCTCTTTGTATGTCGTGTGGGAGCTTTATTTTGAAATATACGACATGGTTCATTTTGATCTCTTCTTATTTCCCTTTCTTTCAGTTTTCTTCTTTTTTACTTATTTATCTTATTTTTCATTTGTTTATTTTTTCAATATTTTCTATATAATTTAATTTCTTCCATTTTATTCCTTTTACAATTTTTCCCCTCTTTTTATTTTTATTTCTGTTTTCCTTATTTTCTTACTCATCCCCTTTTTTCTTCTTATTTCTAACCTGGATTTATCGTGCAGGATTTATGGATAATATGGTGTCTAAGTTCAGTGACTTCCTGTTTTACAGCTATTATTTTGAAATGTACCTTCATTTCTTCTTCTTCTTCTTGCAGGATGTATTGCTCGTGTGTTTCACTGCGTCTCCGTGTTGTATTCTCCGTGTTGTATTCTCCGTGTTGTATTCTCCGTGTTGTATTCTCCGTGTTGTATTCGTCGTGTTGTATTCTCCGTGTTGTATTCTCCGTGTTGTTTTCTCCGTGTTGTATTCTCCGTTTGTATTCGTCGTGTTGTATTCTCCGTGTTGTATTCTCCGTGTTGTATTCTCCGTGTTGTATTCTCCGTGTTGTATTTCGTCGTGTTGTATTCTCGTGTTGTATTCTCCGTGTTGTATTCTCCGTGTTGTATTCGTCGTGTTGTATTCTCCGTGTTGTATTCTCCGTGTTGTATTCTCCGTGTTGTATTCGTCGTGTTGTATTCTCCGTGTTGTATTCGTCGTGTTGTATTCGTCGTGTTGTATTCTCCGTGTTGTATTCGTCGTGTTGTATTCTCCGTGTTGTATTCGTCGTGTTGTATTCTCCGTGTTGTATTCGTCGTGTTGTATTCGTCGTGTTGTATTCTCCGTGTTGTATTCTCCGTGTTGTATTCTCCGTGTTGTATTCGTCGTGTTGTATTCGTCGTGTTGTATTCTCCGTGTTGTATTCTCCGTGTTGTATTCGTCGTGTTGTATTCTCCGTGTTGTATTCTCCGTGTTGTATTCTCCGTGTTGTATTTTCGTCGTGTTGTATTCTCCGTGTTGTATTCGTCGTGTTGTATTCTCCGTGTTGTATTCTCCGTGTTGTTTTCTCCGTGTTGTATTCTCCGTTTTGTATTCGTCGTGTTGTATTCTCCGTGTTGTATTCTCCGTGTTGTATTCTCCGTGTTGTAATTTCGTCGTGTTGTATTCTTCGTGTTGTATTCTCCGTGTTGTATTCGTCGTGTTGTATTCTCCGTGTTGTATTCTCCGTGTTGTATTCTCCGTGTTGTATTCGTCGTGTTGTATTCTCCGTGTTGTATTCGTCGTGTTGTATTCGTCGTGTTGTATTCTCCGTGTTGTATTCGTCGTGTTGTATTCTCCGTGTTGTATTCGTCGTGTTGTATTCTCCGTGTTGTATTCGTCGTGTTGTATTCGTCGTGTTGTATTCTCCGTGTTGTATTCTCCGTGTTGTATTCTCCGTGTTGTATTCGTCGTGTTGTATTCGTCGTGTTGTATTCTCCGTGTTGTATTCTCCGTGTTGTATTCTCCGTGTTGTATTCGTCGTGTTGTATTCTCCGTGTTGTATTCGTCGTGTTGTGTTCTCCGTGTTGTGTTCTCCGTGTTGTATTCTCCGTGTTGTATTCTCCGTGTTGTATTCTCCGTGTTGTATTCGTCGTGTTGTATTCTCCGTGTTGTATTCTCCGTGTTGTATTCGTCGTGTTGTATTCTCCGTGTTGTATTCTCCGTGTTGTATTCTCCGTGTTGTATTCGTCGTGTTGTATTCTCCGTGTTGTATTCTCCGTGTTGTATTCGTCGTGTTGTATTCGTCGTGTTGTATTCTCCGTGTTGTATTCGTCGTGTTGTATTCTCCGTGTTGTATTCTCCGTGTTGTATTCTCCGTGTTGTATTCGCCGTGTTGTATTCTCCGTGTTGTATTCTCCGTGTTGTATTCTCCGTGTTGTATTCTCCGTGTTGTATTCGTCGTGTTGTATTCTCCGTGTTGTATTCTCCGTGTTGTATTCTCCGTGTTGTATCTCCGTGTTGTATTCGTCGTGTTGTATTCTCCGTGTTGTATTCTCCGTGTTGTATTCTCCGTGTTGTATTCTCCGTTGTATCTCCGTGTTGTATTCTCCGTGTTGTATTCGTCGTGTTGTATTCGTCGTGTTGTATTCGTCGTGTTGTATTCTTCGTGTTGTATTCTCCGTGTTGTGTTCTCCGTGTTGTATTCTCCGTGTTGTATTCTCCGTGTTGTATTCTCCGTGTTGTATTCGTCGTGTTGTATTCTCCGTGTTGTATTCGTCGTGTTGTATTCTCCGTGTTGTATTCTCCGTGTTGTATTCTCCGTGTTGTATTCGCCGTGTTGTATTCTCCGTGTTGTATTCGTCGTGTTGTATTCGTCGTGTTGTATTCTCCTTGTTGTATTCTCCGTGTTGTATTCTCCGTGTTGTATTCTCCGTGTTGTATTCGTCCGTGTTGTATTCTCCGTGTTGTATTCGTCGTGTTGTATTCTCCGTGTTGTATTCTCCGTGTTGTATTCTCCGTGTTGTATTTATTCGTGTTGTATTCTCCGTGTTGTATTCTCCGTGTTGTATTCTCCGTGTTGTATTCTCCGTGTTGTATTCGTCGTGTTGTATTCTCCGTGTGTTGTATTCTCCGTGTTGTATCTTCGTGTTGTATTCGTCGTGTTGTATTCTCCGTGTTGTATTCTCCGTGTTGTATTCTCCGTGTTGTATTCGTCGTGTTGTATTCTCCGTGTTGTATTCGTCGTGTTGTATTCTCCGTGTTGTATTCGTCGTGTTGTATTCGTCGTGTTGTATTCTCCGTGTTGTATTCTCCGTGTTGTATTCTCCGTGTTGTATTCTCCGTGTTGTATTCGTCGTGTTGTATTCTCCGTGTTGTATTCGTCGTGTTGTATTCTCCGTGTTGTATTCTCCGTGTTGTATTCGTCGTGTGTATTCTCCGTGTTGTATTCGTCGTGTTGTATTCTCCGTGTTGTATTCTCCGTGTTGTATTCTCCGTTGTATTCGTCGTGTTGCATTCTCCGTGTTGTATTCGTCGTGTTGTATTCTGCGTGTTGTATTCCTCGTGTTGTATTCTCCGTGTTGTATTCCTCGTGTTGTATTCCTCGTGTTTTATTCCTCGTCCCTGTGTTTCAGGCTGCTGACTTACGACCACGGCGACCGTACGGAGGAGAGCGTTCTGCTGATCCAGGACTTCTCATCCGAGGACTTGAACCGGGAGTTTAACTGCTCCGTCAAGAACGAGGCCGGGTTCCAGACCCGCAGAGCCGCCCTGCAGCTGGAGGGTGAGGCTTTTATTGTGGAGGGGAGCCAGGAAGTTCCTCTCCTTCCTGTCAACGTTTAACTCTACACGTAGCGGCTCGATTCCCACCTAGGTCTGAGTCGCCGAGAGGCCGAGCTTTAGGCCGCGACGCCTTTTCAGTGAGACGCTCCAAAGGTTGAAGATATTTATTAAACAAAATCAAACAATAACTTAGAAGGACCAAAAAGATCAACAGAAACAATGTCAACGCAAGCTCACCCTCTGTCACCCGCCCCCCGACATGTAACAGGTGACTTGAATACACAAACCACGACCATGTGACGATTGAAGTGCTCAACTAATACAAATAAAAGTGACGTAAACAAATAAAGAACTCATGCTAAGTAGCATTTTGGCTCCTTCACTACATATGGGGAGATCTTCCAGGAGGCTTGAATCTCTCGCTCTCTCCGTATTATTCTCAGTGTTAAGATGCAGCCATTAAACCCAACACTTCCTGCTGAAGTTTCACATTAAAACGAGGAGACGGGGTTTATGGTCTTGGATCCAAAGAAGCTTTTAGTACGAGACCTCCAGAGGTTGTTTTTTAGCATTATCAATTAGCTCTTAAAAAATGATGGTCACCTGGGGGGTGATAAAAAAAGCCTGAAGTCAACCATGACTAACATTTATCTGTGTTTTTCTGTGTTGTTGTTTTGTTTTAGTTTTTTGTGCTGTGATTTTAACCATTTGTCTATCATTTAAAAAAATGTGTACAATTCATTTAAAAAAAATGGATAACCTGCAGCCTGTTATTTTTTACTTTGACGCTGTATGTGTTGTTTAAAGGTCTCCTTTTATGCAAAAGTCACTTTCTGATGTCTTTCTACATCAATGTGTGTCCCCGGTGTGTCCCCGGTGTGTCCCGGTGTGTCCCCGGTGTGTCCCGGTGTGTCCCGGTGTGTCCCCGGTGTGTCCCCGGTGTGTCCCGGTGTGTCCCCGGTGTGTCCCCGGTGTGTCCCAGTGTGTCCCGGTGTGTCCCGGTGTGTCCCGGTGTGTCCCCTGTGTCCCAGGTGTGTCCCGGTGTGTCCCCGGTGTGTCCCCGGTGTGTCCCCTGTGTCCCGGTGTGTCCCCGGTGTGTCCCCTGTGTCCCGGTGTGTCCCCGGTGTGTCCCCGGGTGTCCCCTGTGTCCCGGTGTGTCCCGGTGTGTCCCGGTGTGTCCCCGGTGTGTCTCGGTGTGTCCCCGGGTGTCCCCAGTGTGTCCCCGGTGTGTCCGGTGTGTCCCCGGTGTGTCCCCTGTGTCCCGGTGTGTCCCCGGTGTGTCCCCTGTGTCCCCTGTGTGTCCCGGTGTGTCTCGGTGTGTCCCCGGTGTGTCCCCGGTGTGTCCCCTGTGTCCCGGTGTGTCCCCTGTGTCCCGGTGTGTCCCCGGTGTGTCCCCTGTGTGTCCCCGGTGTGTCTCGGTGTGTCCCCGGTGTGTCCCCGGTGTGTCCCCAGTGTGTCCCCGGTGTGTCCCCGGTGTCTCCCCGGTGTGTCCCGGTGTGTCCCCGGTGTGTCCCCGGTGTGTCCCCGGTGTGTCCCCGGTGTGTCTCGGTGTGTCCCCGGTGTGTCCCCGGTGTGTCCCCGGTGTGTCCCGGTGTGTCCCCGGTGTGTCCCCTGGTCCCGGTGTGTCCCCGGTGTGTCCCCAGTGTGTCCCCAGTGTGTCCCCGGTGTGTCCCCAGTGTGACAGGAGACTCACAAAGTGTCAGGAAATAAAACCCCTCTCTTTTCCTCCGTTT
Source organism: Dissostichus mawsoni (assembly GCA_011823955.1). Classification (NCBI taxonomy): domain Eukaryota; kingdom Metazoa; phylum Chordata; class Actinopteri; order Perciformes; family Nototheniidae; genus Dissostichus; species Dissostichus mawsoni. The sequence goes on from JAAKFY010000025.1 coordinate 38,180, forward strand.
GAGTTTGAGCTCCCGACTGTTTCAGAAATAATCCTTGATGTGGTTTGGAACATGATATGGGTATCAGGGTAGAATTCTCCTGATGAGCTCTCCTCTTTTTTAAAAGCAACAGACCCAGAATCAGCACTTTAGTAACAGGGCTGAAATAGAGGGGGATGAGGCACGGCTATTTTGAGCAAAACACTTCATAGACATGTTTTTTATATATTGTATATATCCTAAGAAAAAGGAAAATAAAGTTAAAAAGAAACCTGAAACCAGTTTGTGTTTTATTTCTGGATCCCTTTAATATAAACTAACAGTTGTTGTATCTCCTCCAGTGTGGGTTCCCTCGGTGGAGCTGGCGTCGGCCTCGGGGCGACCCTCTTCCTCATGCTGCTCCTCTTCATCATCTATCACGTCTTCTGGCTGGAGCTGCTGCTGCTCTACAGGTCCTGGTTCGGCACCGACGAGCGGCACACAGGTGAGCGTCACTCTGTTAGAGTCACTCTGTGAGCGTCACTCTGTGTCACTGTGAGCGTCACTCTGTGAGCGTCACTCTGTGTCACTGTGAGCGTCACTCTGTGAGCGTCACTCTGTGAGCGTCACTCTGTGAGAGTCACTCTGTGAGAGTCACTCTGTGTCACTTTGAGAATCACTCTGTGAGCGTCACTCTGTGAGCGTCACTCTGTGTCACTGTGAGAATCACTCTGTGAGCGTCACTCTGTGAGAGTCACTCATTCACGCAGAGTGAACCTGGACATGTTGAGACCCCAAAGTGTTCTGATAGAAATGTACAGTAGGGTCTCCAGCTCATAGAAACTGCCGGATGCTAACCTGCAGATGTTGGGACATTTACACAGTTAGCATAAGTTGAGTTAATTAGCAAAAAAACTAGTGTTTTTTTTAAACTCCAACTGGAGTGTGTTTCTGTAAAGATGTTCACACTGTCCCTCAGAGACGCTCTGCTGCAGATCAACATCGAGGACTTTCTGACCTTTGCGTGTTTAAAGTTTGACTTCCTGTGCAGATACGGAGGTGGAAACAGATCTGATCATGTGACGTAAACAAGACGATCTTTCTGAGGAATCAGTCCATCTGAACTCTGAGTTAGAAACAGAGAACATTAAGTACATATATATATAATAGTCATATATATTTTAAAATATGTTTACTACTATTAATACAGTAGTGTATTAATAGTAATAAGTACAAGTGCTGTACTTAAGTACAATTTTGAGGTATTTGTACTAGAGTATTTCCATTTTCTGCTACTTTGTAAGATCTTCTACTTTTACTCAAGTACAAGATCTGAGTACTTCTACTTCCTCTTCCTAAATGTAATTTAATAATGTGTGTGTGGTGGTGTGGTGTGTGTGTGTGTGTGTGTGGTGTGTGTGTGTGTGTTGGTGTGTGTGGTGTGTGTGTGTGTGTGTGTGTGTGTGTGTGTGTGTGTGTGTGTGTGTGTGTGTGTGTGTGTGTAGATGATAAGGAGTACGATTTGTACATCTCCTATGCGAGGGGCAGTGAGGAGGAACTCTTCGTTCTCTCCACTCTTCGCAGCGTTCTGGAGAACGAGCTGGGGTACTCCGTGTGTATCTTCGACAGAGACAGCCTGCCGGGGGGGAGTGAGTACAAGTACACACACTCACTGCAGTACACACACCTACGGCACTACAGTACACACAAGTACAAGTACACACGACTGCAGTACACACAAGTACAAATACACACACCTACTGCAGTACACACAAGTAGAAGTACACACACCTACCGCACCACAGTACACACAAGTACATGTACACACACCTACCGCACCACAGTACACACAAGTACATGTACACACACCTACCGCACCATAGTACACACAAGTACATGTACACACACCTACTGCACCACAGTACACACAAGTACAAGTACACACACCTACCGCACCATAGTACACACAAGTACATTTACACACACCTACTGCACCACAGTACACACAAGTACATGTACACACACCTACCGCACACCATAGTACACACAAGTACATGTACACACACCTACCGCACCACAGTACACACAAGTACAAGTACACACACCTACCGCACCATAGTACACACAAGTACAAGTACACACACCTACTGCACTACAGTACACACAAGTACAAGTACACACACCTACTGCACCACAGTACACACAAGTACAAGTACACACACCTACTGCACCACAGTACACACAAGTACAAGTACACACCTACTGCACCACAGTACACACAAGTACAGTACCAGTCAAAAGTTTGGACACACCTTCTCATTCGGAGGTTTTGTGTATTAGGGTCTGAGAGCAGAGGTCGGTGAAGACCCTGCTGTAATCCTGCCCAACACACAGAAGAGGGAAAACAATGGGCAAATGCACAGAAACACATCACAACACACACACACACACGGCGCACGCACGCACGCACGCACATACACGCGCGCGCACACACGCACGCACGCACACGCGCGCGCACACACACACACAGACACACGCGCACGCACACACACACACACAGACACACGCGCACGCACACACACACGCGCACACACACACACACACAGACACACGCGCACGCACACACACACACACAGACACATGCGCACGCACGCACACACACACGACGCGCGCGCACACTATTCATTATTGATATCGATAGGATTATTATTATTATTTATGAATCTTATTTTAATACATTGCGCACACTTTTGACCCCCTGAACATATATGAAAACTCACCAAACTGTGCACGTGTGTCAGGACCGCTGAACATAGACGTGTGACATGGGCTCCGGAACTTTGCCTAAAAAAATGTGCAAGCCACGCCCACTTCCTTTCACGTAAATGAACGAAAATCGCTACGTATATCTAAGGTGCGGAGACGAGTGAACATGTCTATGTGCCCTCACCGTAAAACACGATATGGCTATAACTCCCAAGAAAATGCACAAAAAGTGCTCAAACTTCACGTGTGCTAACGGTCCAGCCCTGAAGACATATTCATGTCAGTTTGGAGATTTCGTCAAAAGCCGTTGCTATAGCAACACAATGCTCGCCATGAAACATGGTTTTCTCATAACTCAAAGGAAAATCATCCCAATGGCCCCATACTTCACATGATGGCTAACACGTTCGCTCGATGCTAGGCGATGATGTCATAACTCCAACTGACGTGCTCAGAACGCCAAACATCACATGATGGTTAACTCTGCTGCCCTGAACAGCTCTACGTTAAAATCTGAGGTTACAAGTACACACTGATACTACACACTGATACTACACACTGATACTACACACTGATACTACACACTGATACTACAGTCCACACTGATACTACACACTGATACTACACACTGATACTACAGTCCACACTACTACACACTGATACTACACACTGATACTACAGTACACACTGATACTACACACTGATACTACACACTGATACTACACACTGATACTACAGTACACACTGATACTACACACAATACTACACACTGATACTACAGTACACACTGATACTACACACTGATACTACACACTGATACTACAGTCCACACTGATACTACAGTACACACTGATACTACACACTGATACTACACACTGATACTACAGTACACACTGATACTACAGTACACACTGATACTACACACTGATACTACAGTACACACTGATACTACACACTGATACTACACACTGATACTACACACTGATACTACACACTGATACTACAGTACACATGATACTACACACTGATACTACACACTGATACTACACACTGATACTACACACTGATACTACACACTGATACTACAGTACACACTGATACTACACACTGATACTACACACTGATACTACACACTGATACTACACACTGATACTACACACTGATACTACAGTACACACTGATACTACAGTACACACTGATACTACACACTGATACTACACACTGATAATACAGTACACTGATACTACAGTACACACTGATACTACAGTACACACTGATACTACACACTGATACTACACACTGATATACAGTCCACACTGATACTACAGTACTAACGTGTGACAGTGAGAGTTATCAGAAACAGAGTCACCCTTCATCTCACCCCCCCCCCCCCCTTCACCCCCTCTCTCCCAGCCATCACAGACGAGACTCTGAGCTTCGTGTCTCGCAGCCGGCGCCTCCTGGTGGTCCTCGGCCCGGGTTACGCCTCGCGGGGGTCCCAGGCTCTGCTGGAGCTGCAGGTGGGGCTGGACAGCATGGCCCGGGGTGGGCAGCTGAGGGTCATCCTGGTGTACCAGCCGGGGGGGGGGCGGGGCCTGGTCCGCGAGCTCAGGACGGCCCGCGTGGTTCTGGCTCTGGTCCGATGGCAGGGGGACAAATCCAGAGATCTGACCTCTCGCTTCTGGAAGAGGCTGAGGGTGGAGCTTCCTGTGAGGAGGGGGGAGGGAGGGGGGAGGAGGGGGGGAAGGGGCTGAGGCTGCAAAGTCAGAACAGCACCAACTCCCAGACGGGCCTCATCACCAACAGCATCAAACACCCGCAGAAGGTCTTCCAGGCCGCGGCGTAGAGAAATGTTTTATAATTCTGAGAACATTTTTATAATTCTGAGAAAAAAGTCCAAATCTTTGAGACCGAATGTTCACATGTGGCCTTAACCCTGTCCCGTAGTTGGTTAACCTCTGTTAGATTTTGTCATACAGATATAAATATTATGGTCGTCTGCATAGAGGGAGATTTACAACATCAATATTAAAGCACCGCTGCTGTAGAGGAATCAAACCCTAAGGACAGATCCGTGTACTGCAACGCTCCCAATATCAAACCAGAATCAGATTATAGCCAGGTTCGTTCACACGGACTCTGCTTCGGTGTCTGGTGCTGCGAACATTAACAATGTAAAAAATGTATAAAAATTAGGTAAAAAAAAGAATGATATAAGGGTAATAAAAAACAAGTTGCAAAGTAGGTTACAAGAAATACAAGTATAATAAAAATATATATTTAAGAAACAATTTAGCATTAAAAAAGGATGCTAAAGACAAGTCAATACACCAAATTTAAATGTGACTCTACAAATAACCTTAAAAAAAAAAACACTTACAACAATGAGTATATATTTGAAACTACAGCAAATGATATTTGAAAGTGGCGGGCTGTGCAGACGTGCAGAGAGCAGGCAGAGAGTTGGCTCACAGTATTAAGAAAGACGAAATAGAACAAGAACAGAACAGTCAGAAAGATATGTGTTTTCAGAGTCTGACTTCAACGTGACGTCTGCAGATTAGACGTGACACACATCGGTCACATGGTGCAGGAAGTGATGTCATCGTGAGACCACAGACGTTCACAGATGAGATGTTTCTAAGATAAAAATAACTCAAGCAGAGTCTTAGTCATTTCGATTGCAAACCCACGATGAATGTACTGAAAACAGAGAAATAAAAAAGCCTTTCGTCTCAGATTAATTCACTTCCTCATGAACTCAGTATTATTTGTCGTCTCATCACCATGAAGCACCTTCACCTGCACACTGACCGGTCTGTCCTTATTACTCTGCATCGTGTTAAGAAGTCACAGTAAATGTGTTTTGTTTTTAAACCGTGTTTCCTCACTGATTGGCCGAGACATCTGTCAATCATTTTATTACACCAAAACATATTAACGAGATCATTTTTGGACCATTTGCAACCTCTGTTTTAATTGCATCCACATATCTATATTTAAGTTGCACCTCTAGAGAGAAGTTCCCATTGACTTCCTCTAGTGGCCGTTAGAGGAAGTGCACATTATGAAGCATGTAAATATGGTTGGGAGATTTAACATATCACGCAAACACACTTTAAAAACTACTTTTAAACATGTTAAAGGGAAACCACCCCTCGGGGATTACAGCAGCGATTTAAAGGGTGTTTTAGTCAGAAATATATTTTTAAACTCACCTGATCATTGCTTTAACATTACTCTTTCTATGTTTCATTTGAATGTTGGTTTTATCGTATAAATGCAGCATATCTACAATTAATCAAGGTTTATATTTCTGTTGATTAAGGGAAACTGTGCTCTTCATCTTTTACACTTATCAGTAAGGGAGAAAGCATCCTGCTCTCTGTCTTCATGCATTTAACTTTGTATTTTTACTGTAATTCACCTCATGTTGGTTTTGAATAAATGCTTTGTTCATCTACTGGTTTGTGAACATCTTCATTGCATCTCTTCCTTCTACACGCCCATGTAGTTTGGATCATAATGTTCATATCCTTTACAATTATTATTTTATCTCCAGAACATCAAGAAGTCTCAAATTATTTCCAGACGTCTAAAACTCACATATTCTCAGCTGACCATGAACACACACATTTAGTATAAATATATCTGTTTATAGCCACTGACAGAACCATGTAGAAATAAAACAGATCATTAACTTAAAATTAGAGGCACCAATTAGCCACTCGTACGCAGGGTTAATGCTCCTCCTCCTCCTGGTGCTCTGCTCCTCCTCCTCCTGGTGCTCTGCTCCACCTCCTCCAGGTGCTCCGCTCCACCTCCTCCAGGTGCTCCGCTCCACCTCCTCCAGGTGCTCCGCTCCACCTCCTCCAGGTGCTCCGCTCCACCTCCTCCTGGTGCTCCGCTCCACCTCCTCCTGGTGCTCCGCTCCACCTCCTCCAGGTGCTCTGCTCCACCACCTCCTGGTGCTCTGCTCCACCACCTCCTGGTGCTCTGCTCCTCCTCCTCCTGGTGCTCTGCTCCACCTCCTCCTGGTGCTCCGCTCCACCTCCTCCTGGTGCTCCGCTCCACCTCCTCCAGGTGCTCCGCTCCACCTCCTCCTGGTGCTCTGCTCCTCCTCCTCCTGGTGCTCTGCTCCACCACCTCCTCCAGGTGCTCTGCTCCACTTCCTCCTGGTGCTCTGCTCCACCTCCTCCTGGTGCTCTGCTCCACCTCCTCCAGGTGCTCTGCTCCACCTCCTCCAGGTGTTCTGCTCCACCTCCTCCCACCTCCTCCAGGTGCTCCGCTCCACCTCCTCCTGGTGCTCTGCTCCACCTCCTCCAGGTGCTCTGCTCCACCAACCTCCTCCAGGTGCTCTGCTCCACCTCCTCCTGGTGCTCTGCTCCACCTCCTCCTGGTGCTCTGCTCCACCTCCTCCTGGTGCTCTGCTCCACCTCCTCCAGGTGCTCTGCTCCACCTCCTCCTGGTGCTCTGCTCCACTCCTCCTCGTGCTCTGCTCCACTCCTCCTGGTGCTCTGCTCCACCTCCTCCAGGTGCTCTGCTCCACCTCCTCCAGGTGCTCCAACAGCCTCGTTAGCAGCTCTCTCTACTAGCGTAATGCTACGATTAGCATGCAATGATTTAGCATCCGGACAACAGCATGATAGTTAGGACCTCGTATGGTGCGTTCAAACCGGACGGGAAGTGAAGATTTGCTACGATTGGTGTTTTGGTTCCTTTTTTTTCTGCCCTTTTTGCGACCCGGGATTGGCTGAAGCTGAACAGCCAATCAGAGCGCAGGAAAAGGTCAAACATCATCTTCATCTTCATCTTCATTGGATCATTCTCATACTGGTGAGTGATCTTTAGAAACACTCAGACGCTGATCTCAGTGTTTCTGTCGGAGTCTCGTGGCAAGAAAACTTCTAGTAAGAAGTGTGTGATGTTTGTGTTAACTCTGCGTCTGTGTTGTTTGTGTTAACTCTGCGTTGTTTGTGTTAACTCTGCGTTGTTTGTGTTAACTCTGCGTCTGTGTTGTTTGTGTTAACTCTGCGTCTGTGTTGTTTGTGTTAACTCTGCGTCTGTGTTGTTTGTGTTAACTCTGCGTCTGTGTTGTTTTGTTAACTCTGCGTCTGTGTTGTTTGTGTTAACTCTGCGTCTGTGTTTAAATGTGGCTCCAGCACAGGATGGTTTTTCGTTCGGCGATTTTTCGGCCAGTATCTGTCGTTTTATTTAGCTAATTCTTCATCTTCATATCATCAGATCATTCCCAAACTCTACGACATGTTCCTGAGATTCCCTTCTATATTCGCGTCTGTCTTGTATTGTGTAATCCGTTGTTCCTGACACTTCCTGTTTGTCCCCCTTTAGACCAATCAGAGTGCATCCTGCAGGCGATGCAGCAAAGCCGCCGCCTCCTCTTCGTGCTAAGCCCCGCCTTTCTCTCAGAGAAGAGCTTAAGCCTATTGGAGTGCCGGCTGGGTTTGTTTCTGCAGAACGAGCACCGCGCCTCCATCGTCTCCGTGGTGTTTCAGTCCGTCAGCAAACATCCCAGCGTGGAGGCAGCGCAGCTCCAACAGGTCTATCCTCATTCTGGGTTTTAAACGTCTAAACATCCTCATTCTGGGTTTAAATATCTAAACATCCTCATTCTGGGTTTAAACATCTAAACATCCTCATTCTGGGTCTAAACATCTAAACATCCTCATTCTGGGTTTAAACATCTAAACATCCTCATTCTGGGTTTAAACGTCTAAACATCCTCATTCTGGGTCTAAACATCTAAATATCCTCATTCTGGGTTTAAACGTCTAAACATCCTCATTCTGGGTTTAAATATCTAAACATCCTCATTCTGGGTTTAAACGTCTAAACATCCTCATTCTGGGTTTAAATATCTAAACATCCTCATTCTGGGTTTAAACGTCTAAACATCCTCATTCTGGGTTTAAACATCTAAACATCCTCATTCTGGGTTTAAATATCTAAACATCCTCATTCTGGGTTTAAACATCTAAACATCCTCATTCTGGGTTTAAATATCTAAACATCCTCATTCTGGGTTTAAATATCTAAACATCCTCATTCTGGGTTTAAACATCTAAACATCCTCATTCTGGGTTTAAACATCTAAACATCCACATTCTGGGTTTAAACATCTAAACATCCTCATTCTGGATTTAAACATCTAAACATCCTCATTCTGGATTTAAACATCTAAACATCCTCATTCTGGGTTTAAACATCTAAATATCCTCATTCTGGGTTTAAATATCTAAACATCCTCATTCTGGGTCTAAACATCTAAACATCCTCATTCTGGGTTTAAACATCTAAACATCCTCATTCTGGGAATTGAAAAGAAAAGTGTTTTAAAGGTCTCCTATCATGCTATTTCTAGGCATATATTACAGTTCTCAGATATATAAAAATATATAAAAAACAAGTCTCTGAAGTGTTTTGCTCAAAATACCAAACAGATCATTCTAGCCTCATCCCCCTCTCTTCCAGCTGTTACTAAAGAGATGAACAACGGAGCTGATCCAGATTTGCTGCGTCATGACGACATAACTAAAATGTGGGCGGGCTTTACACCCACGGGCCAATCAGAAACGTTGCTGTCAGAAACAATGAGACGTGTTCTGGAAGTAATATGGTCGGTGTTTACATTAGCATGCTAACACTCAGAGCTAACCTGTACTGGAGAGAGTGTGTGTGAAGAAGCAGGAAATCAAAAGGAACTCACCTTGTGGTAAACCTGAGAGAGAGAGAGAGTTTGAGCTCCATACTGTTTCAGAGAGAATCCTTGATGTGGTTTGGAACATGATATGGAGTTTAATCACGGCAGCATTTAGCTGAGTTTCTGCTGGGAGAATTCTTATTTTTTAAAGCTACAGACCAGAATCAGCACTTTAGTAACAGCTGAAATAGAGGGGGATGAGGCTAGAAGGATCTGTTGGTATTTTGAGCAAAACACTTCAGAGACTTGTTTTTTATATATCTGTATATATCTGAGACCTGTGATATATGCCTTAGCATGATAGGAGATCTTTAATGTCTTTCGTTTTTGTAAAGCACTTTGAATTGCCTCGTGTTGAAAGGTGATATCTAAATAAACGTTCCTCTCCAGGCCGCCTCCGTCTCGTGGCGAGGATCCGATCCGAGCCTCGGCGTTCCCGCTTCTGGCTCCGCCTCCGGCTGGCGCTCCCCCTCCGTCCGATCGCTCTGGGCCGGAGGATGATTGACAGCACGTCGTCTCACTCTGACCTGGCTGCGCTCGCTCTGATGAAAGTGCATCAACACAACCAGAGAGCCAATCAGAGAGCCAATCAGAGAGCCAATCAGAGAGCCAATCGGGCGCCACCCAGAAGGGGGAGGGGCCGGGTGAGAGGGGGGGCGGGTCACATGGTATCAGCTGCTCGGGATGCGCTTGGGTTATTGGTCAGGTGCAGGAGAGGGGGGCGGGGCCAACAGTGGAGATAAACCAGGTGTCACATGACAGACCTGAACCCGCCCAGGACTGTCACTCATCTCCTGGCCCCGCCCCCACACATGGCTCCTCTCATACACATGGCTCCGCCCCCACACATGATTCTGCCACCACAAATGTCTCCACCCATGCACATGGCCCCGCCCCCACACATGGCTCCGCCCCCACACATGACTCTGCCCCCACAAATGGCTCCACCCATGCACATGGCCCGCCCCCACACATGGCTCCGCCCCCACACATGACTCTGCCCCCACAAATGGCTCCGCCCATGCACATGGACCCGCCCCCACACATGGCTCCTCTCATACACATGGCTCCGCCCCCACACAAGACTCTGCACCCACAAATGGCTCCGCCCACACACATGACTCTGCCCCACACATGGCTCCTCTCATACACATGGCTCCGCCCCCACACAAGACTCTGCCCCCACAAATGGCTCCGCCCATGCACATGGCTCCGCCCCCATACATGACTCCGCCCCCACACATGGCTCCACCCCCACACGTGACTCTGCACCCACAAATGGCTCCGCCCATGCACATGGCTCCGCCCCCATACATGACTCCACCCCCACACATGGCTCCGCCCCCACACAAGACTCTGCACCCACAAATGGCTCCGCCCCCACACATGACTCTGCCCCCACACATGGCTCCTCTCATACAAATGGTTCCGCCCCCACACATGACTCTGCCCCCACAAATGGCTCCGCCCACACACATGGCTCCACCCCCACACGTGACTCCGCCCCCACACATGACACCGCCCTCCCCACACGTCAGCAGATGATTGGCTCCAGGACTTCTGAGTCACCGGGAAAAGGGGAGGGGCTTGTTGTTAAAGCAACGCTCATCAGTTAGTGTGTGTCCGAGGTCCTGACACTACCTGAAAGATTATTTTGTTTACACATTAGAAATATAAGACATTAACACGACATCAGCCCGACTCTCTGGACGTTCGGTTGGACCATGGATGGCGTAGCATAATCTGTGTTTCAATTTTAAAGCAAACTTTTGATATGATGCAAAAAGAGAAATTTAAATTAGGCGAGTTTTCATCCAGGAGTACGGAGGCTATCAGGAGAAACACTGAAGCTTCAGAAAGGATGCAGATATAAAAACCCAAATGTTCCACATGAAGAAACATCTTCAGCAACAACACATGCAGCGTTTAGAGAACATTCAGCAACTTGAGGAGACATGCAGCGTTCAGAGAACATTCAGCAGCAACACATGCAGCGTTTAGAGAACATTCAGCAACTTGAGGAGACATGCAGCGTTTAGAGAACATTCAGCAACTTGAGGAGACATGCAGCGTTTAGAGAACATTCAGCAGCAACATGCAGCGTTTAGAGAACATTCAGCACTTGAGGAGACATGCAGCGTTTAGAGAACATTCAGCAACTTGAGGAGACATGGCAGCGTTTAGAGAACATTCAGCAACTTGAGGAGACATGCAGCATTTAGAGAACATTCAGCAACTTGAGGAGACATGCAGCGTTTAGAGAACATTCAGCAACTTGAGGAGACATGCAGCGTTTAGAGAACATTCAGCAACTTGAGGAGACATGCAGCGTTTAGAGAACATTCAGCAGCTTGAGGAGACATGCAGCGTTTAGAGAACATTCAGCAACTTGAGAGACATGCAGCGTTTAGAGAACATTCAGCAACTTGAGGAGACATGCAGCGTTTAGAGAACATTCAGCAACTTGAGGAGACATGCAGCGTTTAGAGAACATTCAGCAGCTTGAGGAACATGCAGCGTTTAGAGAACATTCAGCAGCTTGAGGAGACATGCAGCGTTTAGAGAACTTCAGCAACTTGAGGAGACATGCAGCGTTTAGAGAACATTCAGCAACTTGAGAGACATGCAGCGTTTAGAGAACATTCAGCAACTTGAGGAGACATGCAGCGTTTAGAGAACATTCAGCAACTTGAGGAGACATGCAGCGTTTAGAGAACATTCAGCAGCTTGAGGAACATGCAGCGTTTAGAGAACATTCAGCAACTTGAGGAGACATGCAGCGTTTAGAGAACATTCAGCAACTTGAGGAGACATGCAGCGTTTAGAGAACTTCAGCAACTTGAGGAGACATGCAGCGTTTAGAGAACATTCAGCAACTTGAGAGACATGCAGCGTTTAGAGAACATTCAGCAACTTGAGGAGACATGCAGGTTTAGAGAACATTCAGCAACTTGAGGAGACATGCAGCGTTTAGAGAACATTCAGCAACTTGAGGAGACATGCAGCGTTTAGAGAACATTCAGCACTTGAGGAGACATGCAGCATTTACTGAAAGCTGCAGAAACCAAAACCAGACAGTCTGTTGTTGGAAAGTTTCCTAAAATGTTTGATGGTCTTATTTTAACAATGTGATCACATGACTCCTTCTGATGTAAGCTAGCTAGCTAACGTAGCTAACCTGGTCATTTCAGATATACTGACAAACACTAACAGTTATGAGACAGACTAACTCTGAGACAGAGACAGCTGTAAAACTTTGGTCAATTCTTTTTTTTTCGGTCAATTCTTTTTTTTGTCAATTCTTTTTTTTGTCAATACTTTTTTACACAACTTTTTGTCAACATTTTATTTTATTTATTTTTTATTTTTGTCGCCAACAATGTCTTTTCCTCATTTCCTTCCTTTTTCTTCTGTTCTGTTGCCAACATTCTTTTTGTAATCAACTTTTTTCTCCGTTTGTCACCAAATGATCTTTTTTTTGTCTGCAACTATTACATTACTAAAATAGCTGCAGTAACATCAGAAGGAGTCATGTGACCACATTGTTAAAGAAGACCATAACACATTTTAGGTGAGTTTCCAAACGCAGAGACAGTTGTCCCTGGTCTCCGCTGTGTTTCTATTTGCAGCGTTTGGTTTCTGCAGCTCTTTAAATGTTGTGATGGTTGTGGGGCGTCGGCACCTGTCGGCCTCCGTACGGATGAATCACGATATCATCACACCTGAAGGTGAGCGATTCCAACGCACCCAACGTCACATGATCATCTCAGCTGTTTTTGAAAGTCAGCATGAACTCACCTGTATTTAACTGAAGATGCCTTATTTTATATCTGATATTCATATCACATGTTGATGTATTCTGTCCGTCAGACTGTCTAATGCTAAATGTCTCTTTCTTATTTTATTGATGTATTAACCAACTGGAGTTTAAATATGATGTGGAATTAACTTAAATAAAATATATACAAAATAATTACCTGCTGTGTGTGTACCGATATACACCTGAACATCAGCAGGAGAGGACTCTTTAAAGTAGAGACACTACATACCGATATACACCTGAACATCAGCAGGAGAGGACTCTTTAAAGTAGAGCCACTACATACTGATATACACTGAACATCAGCAGGAGAGGACTCTTTAAAGTAGAGCCACTACATACTGATATACACCTGAACATCAGCAGGAGAGGACTCTTTAAAGTAGAGACACTACATACTGATAAACACCTGAACATCAGCAGGAGAGGACTCTTTAAAGTAGAGACACTACATACTGATATACACCTGAACATCAGCAGGAGAGGACTCTTTAAAGTAGAGACACTACATACGATATACACCTGAACATCAGCAGGAGAGGACTCTTTAAAGTAGAGACACTACATACCGATATACACCTGAACATCAGCAGGAGAGGACTCTTTAAAGTAGAGACACTACATACTGATAACACCTGAACATCAGCAGGAGAGGACTCTTTAAAGTAGAGACACTACATACCGATATACACCTGAACATCAGCAGGAGAGGACTCTTTAAAGTAGAGACACTACATACTGATATACACCTGAACATCAGCAGGAGAGGACTCTTTAAAGTAGAGACACTACATACTGATATACACCTGAACATCAGCAGGAGAGGACTCTTTAAAGTAGAGACACTACATACTGATATACACCTGAACATCAGCAGGAGAGGACTCTTTAAAGTAGAGACACTACATACTGATATACACCTGAACATCAGCAGGAGAGGACTCTTTAAAGTAGAGACACTACATACTGATATACACCTGAATAGCAGGAGAGGACTCTTTAAAGTAGAGACACTACATACTGATATACACCTGAACATCAGCAGGAGAGGACTCT
>JAAKFY010000025.1:60905-85905 GCA_011823955.1 Dissostichus mawsoni
TTCGTCGTGTTGTATTCGTCGTGTTGTATTCTCCTTGTTGTATTCTCCGTGTTGTATTTCCGTGTTGTATTCTCCGTGTTGTATTCATCGTGTTGTATTCGTCGTGTTGTTCTCCTGTTGTATTCTCCGTGTTGTATTCTCCGTGTTGTATTCTCCGTGTTGTATTCTCCGTTTGTATTCTTCGTGTTGTATTCTCCGTGTTGTATTCTCCGTGTTGTATTCCGTGTGTTGTATTCGTCGTGTTGTATTCTCCGTGTTGTATTTCCGTGTGTTCTCGCGTGTTGTATTCGTCGTGTTGTATTCTCCGTGTTGTATTCGTCATGTTGTATTCTCCGTGTTGTATTCTCCGTGTTGTATTCGTCGTGTTGTATTCTCCGTGTTGTATTCGTCGTGTTGTATTCTCCGTGTTGTATTCGTCGTGTTGTATTCGTCGTGTTGTATTCTCCGTGTTGTATTTCCGTGTTGTATTCTCCGTGTTGTATTCTCCGTGTTGTATTCGTCGTGTTGTATTCGTGTGTTGTATTCTCCGTGTTGTATTCTCCGTGTTGTATTCTCCGTGTTGTATTCGTCGTGTTGTATTCTCCGTGTTGTATTCTCCGTGTTGTATTCGTCGTGTTGTATTCTCCGTGTTGTATTCTCGTGTTTGTATTCTCCGTGTTGTTCTCCGTGTTGTATTCTCCGTGTTGTATTCTCGTGTTGTATTCTCCGTGTTGTATTCGTCGTGTTGTATTCTCGTGTTGTATTCTCCGTGTTGTATTCGTCGTGTTGTATTCTCCGTGTTGTATTCTCCGTGTTGTATTCGTCGTGTTGTATTCTCGTGTTGTATTCTCCGTGTTGTATTCTCCGTGTTGTATTCTCCGTGTTGTATTCGTCGTGTTGTATTCTCCGTGTTGTATTCTCCGTGTTGTATTCTCCGTGTTGTATTCTCCGTGTTGTATTCTCCGTGTTGTATTCGTGGTTGTATTCTCCGTGTTGTATTCTCCGTGTTGTATTCTCCGTGTTGTATTCTCCGTGTTGTATTCTCCGTGTTGTATTCTCCGTGTTGTATTCTCCGTGTTGTATTCTCCGTGTTGTATTCGTCGTGTTGTATTCTCGTGTTGTATTCTCCGTGTTGTATTCGTCGTGTTGTTCTCCGTGTTGTATTCTCCGTGTTGTATTCTCCGTGTTGTATTCTCCGTGTTGTATTCCGTGTTGTATTCGTCGTGTTGTATTCGTCGTGTTGTATTCTCCGTGTTGTATTCGTCGTGTTGTATTCTCCGTGTTGTATTCTCCGTGTTGTATTCTCCGTGTTGTATTCTCGTGTTGTATTCGTCGTGTTGTATTCTCGTGTTGTATTCGTCGTGTTGTATTCTCCGTGTTGTATTCTCGTGTTGTATTCTCCGTGTTGTATTCTCCGTGTTGTATTCTCCGTGTTGTATTCGTCGTTGTATTCGTCGTGTTGTATTCTCCGTGTTGTATTCTCCGTGTTGTATTCTCCGTGTTGTATTCTCCGTGTTGTATTCGTCGTGTTGTATTCTCGTGTTGTATTCTCCGTGTTGTATTCCGTGTTGTATTCTCCGTGTTGTATTCTCCGTGTTGTATTCACGTGTTGTATTCGTCGTGTTGTATTCTCCGTGTTGTATTCTCCGTGTTGTATCTCCGTGTTGTATTCTCCGTGTTGTATTCTCCGTGTTGTATTCGTCGTGTTGTATTCGTCGTGTTGTATTCTCCGTGTTGTATTCGTCGTGTTGTATTCTCCGTGTTGTATTCTCCGTGTTGTATTCGTCGTGTTGTATTCTCCGTGTTGTATTCTCCGTGTTGTATTCTCCGTGTTGTATTCTCCGTGTTGTATTCTCCGTGTTGTATTCTCCGTGTTGTATTCTCCGTGTTGTATTCGTCGTGTTGTATTCTCCTTGTTGTATTCGTCGTGTTGTATTCTCCGTGTTGTATTCTCCGTGTTGTATCGTCGTGTTGTATTCTCCGTGTTGTATTCTCCGTGTTGTATTCTCCGTGTTGTATTCTCCGTGTTGTATTCTCGTGTGTTTATTGTGTTTTTCGTGTTGTATTCTCGTGTTGTATTCTCCGTGTTGTATTTCGTGTTGTATTCTCCGTGTTGTATTCGTCGTGTTGTATTCTCCGTGTTGTATTCTCCGTGTTGTATTCTCCGTGTTGTATTCTCCGTGTTGTATTCGTCGTGTTGTATTCTCCGTGTTGTATTCTCCGTGTTGTATTCTCGTGTTGTATTCGTCGTGTTGTATTCTCGTGTTGTATTGTCGTGTTGTATTCTCCTTGTTGTATTCTCGTGTTGTATTCTCCGTGTTGTATTCGTCGTGTTGTATTCTCCGTGTTGTATTCTCCGTGTTGTATTCTCCGTGTGTATGTCGTGTTGTATTCATCGTGTTGTATTCTCGTGTTGTATTCTCCTTGTTGTATTCTCCGTGTTGTATTCTCCGTGTTGTATTCTCCGTGTTGTATTCGTCGTGTTGTATTCTCCGTGTTGTATTCGTCGTGTTGTAT
The DNA here is from genome assembly GCA_011823955.1 of Dissostichus mawsoni. Lineage (NCBI taxonomy): Eukaryota > Metazoa > Chordata > Actinopteri > Perciformes > Nototheniidae > Dissostichus > Dissostichus mawsoni. Next base: position 63,402 of record JAAKFY010000025.1, read on the forward strand.
TCGTCGTGTTGTATCTCCGTGTTGTATTCTCCGTGTTGTATTCTCCGTGTTGTATTCTCCGTGTTGTATTCTCCGTGTTGTATTCTCGTCGTGTTGTATTCGTCGTGTTGTATTCTCCGTGTTGTATTCGTCGTGTTGTATTCTCCGTGTTGTATTCTCCGTGTTGTATTCGTCGTGTTGTATTCTCCGTGTTGTATTCCGTGTTGTATTCTCCGTGTTGTATTCCGTGTTGTATTCTCGTGTTGTATATCTCGTGTTGTATTCTCCGTGTTGTATTCTCCGTGTTGTATTCTCGTGTTGTATTCTCCGTGTTGTATTCTCCGTGTTGTATTCTCCGTGTTGTATTCTCGTGTTGCATTCTCCGTGTTGTATTTCCGTGTTGTATTCTCGTGTTGTATTCCGTCGTGTGTTGTATTCTCCGTGTTGTATTCCTCGTGTTGTATTCCTCGTGTTTTATTCCTCGTCCCTGTGTTTCAGGCTGCTGACTTACGACCACGGCGACCGTACGGAGGAGAGCGTTCTGCTGATCCAGGACTTCTCATCCGAGGACTTGAACCGGGAGTTTAACTGCTCCGTCAAGAACGAGGCCGGGTTCCAGACCCGCAGAGCCGCCCTGCAGCTGGAGGGTGAGGCTTTTATTGTGGAGGGGAGCCAGGAAGTTCCTCTCCTTCCTGTCAACGTTTAACTCTACACGTAGCGGCTCGATTCCCACCTAGGTCTGAGTCGCCGCCGAGAGGCCGAGCTTTAGGCCGCGACGCCTTTTCAGTGAGACGCTCCAAAGGTTGAAGATATTTATTAAACAAAATCAAACAATAACTTAGAAGGACCAAAAAGATCAACAGAAACAATGTCAACGCAAGCTCACCCTCTGTCACCCGCCCCCCGACATGTAACAGGTGACTTGAATACACAAACCACGACCATGTGACGATTGAAGTGCTCAACTAATACAAATAAAAGTGACGTAAACAAATAAAGAACTCATGCTAAGTAGCATTTGGCTCTTCACTACATATGGGGATTCTTCCAGGAGGCTTGAATCTCTCTGCTCTCTCCGTATTATTTCTCAGTGTTAAGATGCAGCCATTAAACCCAACACTTCCTGCTGAAGTTTCACATTAAAACGAGGAAGACGGGGTTTATGGTCTTGGATCCAAAGAAGCTTTTAGTACGAGACCTCCAGAGGTTGTTTTTTAGCATTATTAGCTCTTAAAAATGATGGTCACCTGGGGGGTGATAAAAAAAGCCTGAAGTCAACCATGACTAACATTTATCTGTGTTTTTCTGTGTTGTTGTTTTGTTTTAGTTTTTTGTGCTGTGATTTTAACCATTTGTCTATCATTTAAAAAAAAATGGATAACCTGCAGCCTGTTTTTTTTTACTTTGACGCTGTATGTGTTGTTTAAAGGTCTCCTTTTATGCAAAAAGTCACTTTCTGATGTCTTTCTACATCAATGTGTGTCCCCAGTGTGTCCCGGTGTGTCCCCTGTGTCCCGGTGTGTCCCGGTGTGTCCCTGTGTCCCGGTGTGTCCCCGGTGTGTCCCGGTGTGTCCCGGTGTGTCCCGGTGTGTCCCCGGTGTGTCCCCTGTGTGTCCCGGTGTCTCCCCTGTGTCCCTGTGTCCCCTGTGTGTCCCCGGTGTGTCCCCGGTGTGTCCCGGTGTGTCCCCGGTGTGTCCCGGTGTGTCCCCGGTGTGTCCCCTGTGTGTCCCCTGTGTGTCCCGGTGTGTCCCCGGTGTGTCCCCTGTGTCCCGGTGTGTCCCGGTGTGTCCCCGGTGTGTCCCCTGTGTCCCGGTGTGTCCCCGGTGTGTCCCGGTGTGTCCCCGGTGTGTCCCCGGTGTGTCCCCTGTGTCCCGGTTGTCCCGGTGTGTCCCCGGTGTGTCCCCTGTGTCCCGGTGTCCCGGTGTGTCCCCGGTGTGACAGGAGACTCACAAAGTGTCAGGAAATAAAACCCTCTCTCTTTTCCTCCGTTTGAGTTTGAGCTCCCGACTGCTTCAGAAATAATCCTTGATGTGGTTTGGAACATGATATGGGTATCTGGGTAGAATTCTCCTGATGAGCTCTCCTCTTTTTTTAAAAGCAACAGACCCAGAATCAGCACTTTAGTAACAGGGCTGGAATAGAGGGGGATGAGGCACGGCTATTTTGAGCAAAACACTTCATAGACATGTTTTTTATATATTTGTATATATCCTAAGAAAAAGGAAAATAAAGTTAAAAAGAAACCTGAAACCAGTTTGTGTTTTATTTCTGGATCCCTTTAATATAAACTAACAGTTGTTGTATCTCCTCCAGTGTGGGTTCCCTCGGTGGAGCTGGGCGTCGGCCTCGGGGCGACCCTCTTCCTCATGCTGCTCCTCTTCATCATCTATCACGTCTTCTGGCTGGAGCTGCTGCTGCTCTACAGGTCCTGGTTCGGGACCGACGAGCGGCACACAGGTGAGCGTCACTCTGTGAGAGTCACTCTGTGAGCGTCACTCTGTGTCACTGTGAGCGTCACTCTGTGAGCGTCACTCTGTGTCACTGTGAGCGTCACTCTGTGAGCGTCACTCTGTGAGCGTCACTCTGTGAGAGTCACTCTGTGAGAGTCACTCTGTGTCACTTTGAGAATCACTCTGTGAGCGTCACTCTGTGAGCGTCACTCTGTGCGTCACTCTGTGTCACTGTGAGAATCACTCTGTGAGCGTCACTCTGTGAGAGTCACTCATTCACGCAGAGTGAACCTGGACATGTTGAGACCCCAAAGTGTTCTGATAGAAATGTACAGTAGGGTCTCCAGCTCATAGAAACTGCCGGATGCTAACCTGCAGATGTTGGGACATTTACACAGTTAGCATAAGTTGAGTTAATTAGCAAAAAAACTAGTGTTTTTTTTAAACTCCAACTGGAGTGTGTTTCTGTAAAGATGTTCACACTGTCCCTCAGAGACGCTCTGCTGCAGATCAACATCGAGGACTTTCTGACCTTTACGTGTTTAAAGTTTGACTTCCTGTGCAGATACGGAGGTGGAAACAGATCTGATCATGTGACGTAAACAAGACGATCTTTCTGAGGAATCAGTCCATCTGAACTCTGAGTTAGAAACAAAGAACATTAAGTATATATATATATAATAGTCATATATATGTTAAAATATGTTTACTACTATTAATACAGTAGTGTATTAATAGTAATAAGTACAAGTGCTGTACTTAAGTACAATTTTGAGGTATTTGTACTAGTATTTCCATTTTCTGCTACTTTGTAAGATCTTCTACTTTTACTCAAGTACAAGATCTGAGTACTTCTACTTCCTCTTCCTAAATGTAATTTAATAATGTGTGTGTGTGTGTTGTGTGTGTGTGTGTGTGTGTGTGTGTGTGTGTGTGTGTGTGTGTGTGTGTGTTGTTGTGTGTGGTGTGTGTGTGTGGTGTGTGTGTGTTGTGTGTGTGTGTGTGTGTGTGTGTGTGTGTGTGTGTGTGTGTGTGTGTGTGTGTGTGTGTGTGTGTGTGTGTGTGTGTGTGTGTAGATGATAAGGAGTACGATTTGTACATCTCCTATGCGAGGGGCAGTGAGGAGGAACTCTTCGTTCTCTCCACTCTTCGCAGCGTTCTGGAGAACGAGCTGGGGTACTCCGTGTGTATCTTCGACAGAGACAGCCTGCCGGGGGGGAGTGAGTACAAGTACACACACTCACTGCAGTACACACACCTACGGCACTACAGTACACACAAGTACAAGTACACACACCGACTGCAGTACACACAAGTACAAATACACACACCTACTGCAGTACACACAAGTAGAAGTACACACACCTACCGCACCACAGTACACACAAGTACATGTACACACACCTACCGCACCACAGTACACACAAGTACATGTACACACACCTACCGCACCATAGTACACACAAGTACATGTACACACACCTACTGCACCACAGTACACACAAGTACAAGTACACACACCTACCGCACCATAGTACACACAAGTACATTACACACACCTACTGCACCACAGTACACAAGTACATGTACACACACCTACCGCACCATAGTACACACAAGTACATGTACACACACCTACCGCACCATAGTACACACAAGTACAAGTACACACACCTACTGCACCACAGTACACACAAGTACATGTACACACACCTACCGCACCATAGTACACACAAGTACAAGTACACACACCTACCGCACCATAGTACACACAAGTACAAGTACACACACCTACTGCACCACAGTACACACAAGTACAAGTACACACACCTACCGCACCATAGTACACACAAGTACAAGTACACACACCTACTGCACCACAGTACACACAAGTACAAGTACACACACCTACTGCACACAGTACACACAAGTACAAGTACACACACCTACTGCACCACAGTACACACAAGTACAGTACCAGTCAAAAGTTTGGACACACCTTCTCATTCGGAGGTTTTGTGTATTAGGGTCTGAGAGCAGAGGTCGGTGAAGACCCTGCTGTAATCCTGCCAAACACACAGAACAGGGAAAACAATGGGCAAAAGCACAGAAACACATCACACACACACACACACACGCGCACACACACACACACACACATACACGCGCGCGCACACACACACACATACACGCGCGCGCACACACACACACAGACACACGCGCGCACACACGCACGCACGCACGCACACACACACACGCGCACACACACATACACGCGCGCGCACACACACGCACGCACGCACGCACGCACACACGCACACACGCACACACATACACGCGCGCGCACGCACGCACGCACGCACGCACGCACACACACACACACACACACACAGACACACACACACGCGCGCACACTATTCATTATTGATATCGATAGGATTATTATTATTATTTATGAATCTTATTTTAATACATTGCGCACACTTTTGACCCCCTGAACATATATGAAAACTCACCAAACTGTGCACGTGTGTCAGGACCGCTGAACATAGACGTGTGACATGGGCTCCGGAACTTTGCCTAAAAAAATGTGCAAGCCACGCCCACTTCCTTTCACGTAAATGAACGAAAATCGCTACGTATATCTAAGGTGCGGAGACGAGTGAACATGTCTATGTGCCCTCACCGTAAAACACGATATGGCTATAACTCCCAAGAAAATGCACAAAAAGTGCTCAGACTTCACGTGTGCTAACGGTCCAGACCTGAAGACATATTCATGTCAGTTTGGAGATTTCGTCAAAAGCCGTTGCTATAGCAACACAATGCTCGCCATGAAACATGGTTTTCTCATAACTCAAAGGAAAATCATCCCAATGGCCCCATACTTCACATGATGGCTAACACGTTCGCTCGATGCTAGGCGATGATGTCATAACTCCAACTGACATGCTCAGAACGCCAAACATCACATGATGGTTAACTCTGCTGCCCTGAACAGCTCTACGTTAACATCTGAGGTTACAAGTACACACTGATACTACACACTGATACTACACACTGATACTACAGTCCACACTGATACTACAGTACACACTGATACTACACACTGATACTACAGTCCACACTGATACTACAGTCCACACTGATACTACACACTGATACTACAGTCCACACTGATACTACACACTGATACTACACACTGATACTACACACTGATACTACAGTCCACACTGATACTACAGTACACTGATACTACACACTGATACTACACACTGATACTACAGTCCACACTGATACTACAGTACACACTGATACTACACACTGATACTACACACTGATACTACAGTACACACTGATACTACACACTGATACTACACACTGATACTACAGTACACACTGATACTACACACTGATACAGTACACACTGATACTACAGGACACACTGATACTACACACTGATACTACAGTACACACTGATGCTACAGTACACACTGATACTACAGTCCACACTGATACTACACACTGATACTACAGTACACACTGATACTACACACTGATACTACACACTGATACTACAGTCCACACTGATACTACACACTGATACTACACACTGATACTACAGTACACACTGATACTACACACTGATACTACACACTGATACTACAGTACACACTGATACTACACACTGATACTACACACTGATACTACAGTACACACTGATACTACACACTGATACTACACACTGATACTACAGTCCACACTGATACTACAGTACACACTGATACTACACACTGATACTACACACTGATACTACAGTACACACTGATACTACACACTGATACTACACACTGATACTACAGTACACACTGATACTACACACTGATACTACAGTACACACTGATACTACAGGACACACTGATACTACACACTGATACTACAGTACACACTGATGCTACAGTACACACTGATACTACAGTACACACTGATACTACACACTGATAATACAGTCCACACTGATACTACAGTACTAACGTGTGACAGTGAGAGTTATCAGAAACAGAGTCACCCTTCATCTCACCCCCCCCCCCCCCCTTCACCCCCTCTCTCCCAGCCATCACAGACGAGACTCTGAGCTTCGTGTCTCGCAGCCGGCGCCTCCTGGTGGTCCTCGGCCCGGGTTACGCCTCGCGGGGGTCCCAGGCTCTGCTGGAGCTGCAGGTGGGGCTGGACAGCATGGCCCGGGGTGGGCAGCTGAGGGTCATCCTGGTGCAGTACCAGCCGGGGGGGGGCGGGGCCTGGTCCGCGAGCTCAGGACGGCCCGCGTGGTTCTGGCTCTGGTCCGATGGCAGGGGGACAAATCCAGAGATCTGACCTCTCGCTTCTGGAAGAGGCTGAGGGTGGAGCTTCCTGTGAGGAGGGGGGGGGGAGGGGGAGGAGGGGGGGAAGGGGCTGAGGCTGCAAAGTCAGAACAGCACCAACTCCCAGACGGGCCTCATCACCAACAGCATCAAACACCCGCAGAAGGTCTTCCAGGCCGCGGCGTAGAGAAATGTTTTATAATTCTGAGAACATTTTTATAATTCTGAGAAAAAAGTCCAAATCTTTGAGACCGAATGTTCACATGTGGCCTTAACCCTGTCCCGTAGTTGGTTAACCTCTGTTAGATTTTGTCATACAGATATAATATTATGGTCGTCTGCATAGAGGGAGATTTACAACATCAATATTAAAGCACCGCTGCTGTAGAGGAATCAAACCCTAGAGGACAGATCCGTGTACTGCAACGCTCCCAATATCAGAACCAGAATCAGATTTATAGCCAGGTTCGTTCACACGGACTCTGCTTCGGTGTCTGGTGCTGCGAACATTAACAATGTAAAAAATGTATAAAAATTAGGTAAAAAAAAGAATGATATAAGGGTAATAAAAAACAAGTTGCAAAGTAGGTTACAAGAAATATACAAGTATAATAAAAATATATATATTTAAGAAACAATTTAGCATTAAAAAAGGATGCTAAAGACAATCAAATACACCAAATTTAAATGTGACTACAAATAACCTTAAAAAAAAAAACACTTACAACAATGAGTATATATTTGAAACTACAGCAAATGATATTTGAAAGTGGCGGGCTGTGCAGACGTGCAGAGAGCAGGCAGAGAGTTGGCTCACAGTATTAAGAAAGACGAAATAGAACAAGAACAGAACAGTCAGAAAGATATGTGTTTACAGAGTCTGACTTCAACGTGACGTCTGCAGATTAGACGTGACACACATCGGTCACATGGTGCAGGAAGTGATGTCATCGTGAGACCACAGACGTTCACAGATGAGATGTTTCTAAGATAAAAATAACTCAAGCAGAGTCTTAGTCATTTCGATTGCAAACCCACGATGAATGTACTGAAAACAGAGAAATAAAAAAGCCTTTCGTCTCAGATTAATTCACTTCCTCATGAACTCAGTATTATTTGTCGTCTCATCACCATGAAGCACCTTCACCTGCACACTGACCGGTCTGTCCTTATTACTCTGCATCGTGTTAAGAAGTCACAGTGAATGTGTTTTGTTTTTAAACCGTGTTTCCTCACTGATTGGCCGAGACATCTGTCAATCATTTTATTACACCAAAACATATTAACAAGATCATTTTTGGACCTTTTACAACCTCTGTTTTAATTGCATCCACATATCTATATTTAAGTTGCACCTCTAGAGAGAAGTTCCCATTGACTTCCTCTAGTGGCCGTTAGAGGAAGTGCACATTATGAAGCATGTAAATATGGTTGGGAGATTTAACATATCACGCAAAATACACTTTAAAAACTACTTTTAAACATGTTAAAGGGAAACCACCCCTCGGGGATGTACAGCAGCGATTTAAAGGGTGTTTTAGTCAGAAATATATGTTTTAAACTCACCTGATCATTGCTTTAACATTACTCTTTCTATGTTTCATTTGAATGTTGGTTTTATCGTATAAATGCAGCATATCTACAATTAATCAAGGTTTATATTTCTGTTGATTAAGGGAAACTGTGCTCTTCATCTTTTACACTTATCAGTAAGGGAGAAAGCATCCTGCTCTCTGTCTTCATGCATTTAACTTTGTATTTTTACTGTAATTCACCTCATGTTGGTTTTGAATAAATGCTTTGTTCATCTACTGGTTTGTGAACATCATCTTCATTGCATCTCTTCCTTCTACACGCCCATGTAGTTTGGATCATAATGTTCATATCCTTTACAATTATTATTTTATCTCCAGAACATCAAGAAGTCTCAAATTATTTCCAGACGTCTAAAACTCACATATTCTCAGCTGACCATGAACACACACATTTAGTATAAATATATCTGTTTATAGCCACTGACAGAACCATGTAGAAATAAAACAGATCATTAACTTAAAATTAGAGGCACCAATTAGCCACTCGTACGCAGGGTTAATGCTCCACCTCCTCCTGGTGCTCTGCTCCTCCTCCTCCTGGTGCTCTGCTCCACCTCCTCCAGGTGCTCTGCTCCTCCTCCTCCTGGTGTTCTGCTCCACCTCCTCCAGGTGCTCTGCTCCACCTCCTCCAGGTGCTCTGCTCCTCCTCCTCCTGGTGCTCTGCTCCACCTCCTCCAGGTGCTCTGCTCCTCCTCCTCCTGGTGTTCTGCTCCACCTCCTCCAGGTGCTCTGCTCCACCTCCTCCAGGTGCTCTGCTCCTCCTCCTCCTGGTGCTCTGCTCCTCCTCCTCCTGGTGCTCTGCTCCTCCTCCTCCTGGTGCTCTGCTCCACCTCCTCCAGGTGCTCTGCTCCTCCTCCTCCTGGTGTCTGCTCCACCTCCTCCAGGTGCTCTGCTCCACCTCCTCCAGGTGCTCTGCTCCACCTCCTCCTGGTGCTCTGCTCCACCTCCTCCTGGTGCTCTGCTCCACCACCTCCTCCAGATGCTCTGCTCCACTTCCTCCTGGTGCTCTGCTCCACTTCCCCTGGTGCTCTGCTCCACCTCCTCCAGGTGCTCTGCTCCACCTCCTCCAGGTGCTCTGCTCCACTTCCTCCTGGTGCTCTGCTCTGCCTCCTCCTGGTGCTCTGCTCCGCCTCCTCCAGGTGCTCTGCTCCACCTCCTCCAGGTGCTCTGCTCCACCTCCTCCAGGTGTTCTGCTCCACCTCCTCCCACCTCCTCCAGGTGCTCCGCTCCACCTCCTCCTGGTGCTCTGCTCCACCTCCTCCAGGTGCTCTGCTCCACCCCTCCTCCAGGTGCTCTGCTCCACCTCCTCCTGGTGCTCTGCTCCACCTCCTCCTGGTGCTCTGCTCCACCTCCTCCAGGTGCTCTGCTCCACCTCCTCCTGGTGCTCTGCTCCACCTCCTCCTGGTGCTCTGCTCCACCTCCTCCAGGTGCTCTGCTCCACCTCCTCTAGGTGCTCCAACAGCCTCGTTAGCAGCTCTCTCTACTAGCGTAATGCTACGATTAGCATGCAATGATTTAGCATCCGGACAACAGCATGGTAGTTAGGACCTCGTATGGTGCGTTCAAACCGGACGGGAAGTGAAGATTTGCTACGATTGGTGTTTTGGTTCCTTTTTTTTCTGCCCTTTTTGCGACCCGGGATTGGCTGAAGCTGAACAGCCAATCAGAGCGCAGGAAAAGGTCAAACAGTCTCATCTTCATCTTCATTGGATCATTCTCATACTGGTGAGTGATCTTTAGAAACACTCAGACGCTGATCTCAGTGTTTCTGTCGGAGTCTCGTGGCAAGAAAACTTCTAGTAAGAAGTGTGTGATGTTTGTGTTAACTCTGCGTCTGCGTTGTTTGTGTTAACTCTGCGTTGTTTGTGTTAACTCTGCGTCTGTGTTGTTTGTGTTAACTCTGCGTTGTTTGTGTTAACTCTGCGTTGTTTGTGTTAACTCTGCGTTGTTTGTGTTAACTCTGCGTCTGTGTTGTTTGTGTTAACTCTGCGTCTGTGTTGTTTGTGTTAACTCTGCGTCTGTGTTGTTTGTGTTAACTCTGCGTCTGTGTTGTTTGTGTTAACTCTGCGTCTGTGTTTAAATGTGGCTCCAGCACAGGATGGTTTTCGTTCGGCGATTTTTCGGCCAGTATCTGTCGTTTTATTTAGCTAATTCTTCATCTTCATATCATCAGATCATTCCCAAACTCTACGACATGTTCCTGAGATTCCCTTCTATATTCGCGTCTGTCTTGTATTGTGTAATCCGTTGTTCCTGACACTTCCTGTTTGTCCCCCTTTAGACCAATCAGAGTGCATCCTGCAGGCGATGCAGCAAAGCCGCCGCCTCCTCTTCGTGCTAAGCCCCGCCTTTCTCTCAGAGAAGAGCTTAAGCCTATTGGAGTGCCGGCTGGGTTTGTTTCTGCAGAACGAGCGCCGCGCCTCCATCGTCTCCGTGGTGTTTCAGTCCGTCAGCAAACATCCCAGCGTGGAGGCAGCGCAGCTCCAACAGGTCTATCCTCATTCTGGGTTTCAACGTCTAAACATCCTCATTCTGGGTTTAAACGTCTAAACATCCTCATTCTGGGTTTAAACATCTAAACATCCTCATTCTGGGTTTAAACATCTAAACATCCTCATTCTGGGTTTAAACATCTAAACATCCTCATTCTGGGTTTAAACATCTAAACATCCTCATTCTGGGTTTAAACATCTAAACATCCACATTCTGGGTTTAAACATCTAAACATCCTCATTCTGGGTTTAAACGTCTAAACATCCTCATTCTGGGTTTAAACATCTAAACATCCTCATTCTGGGTTTAAACGTCTAAACATCCTCATTCTGGGTTTAAACATCTAAACATCCTCATTCTGGGTTTAAACATCTAAACATCCTCATTCTGGGTTTAAACGTCTAAACATCCTCATTCTGGGTTTAAACATCTAAACATCCTCATTCTGGGTTTAAACGTCTAAACATCCTCATTCTGGGTTTAAACGTCTAAACATCCTCATTCTGGGTTTAAACATCTAAACATCCTCATTCTGGGTTTAAACGTCTAAACATCCTCATTCTGGGTTTAAACGTCTAAACATCCTCATTCTGGGTTTAAATATCTAAACATCCTCATTCTGGGTTTAAATATCTAAACATCCTCATTCTGGGTTTAAACATCTAAACATCCTCATTCTGGGTTTAAACGTCTAAACATCCTCATTCTGGGTTTAAACATCTAAACATCCTCATTCTGGGTTTAAATATCTAAACATCCTCATTCTGGGTTTAAACATCTAAACATCCTCATTCTGGGTTTAAACATCTAAACATCCTCATTCTGGGTTTAAACGTCTAAACATCCTCATTCTGGGTTTAAACGTCTAAACATCCTCATTCTGGGTTTAAACATCTAAACATCCTCATTCTGGGTTTAAACATCTAAACATCCTCATTCTGGGTTTAAACGTCTAAACATCCTCATTCTGGGTTTAAATATCTAAACATCCTCATTCTGGGTTTAAATATCTAAACATCCTCATTCTGGGTTTAAACATCTAAACATCCTCATTCTGGGTTTAAACGTCTAAACATCCTCATTCTGGGTTTAAACATCTAAACATCCTCATTCTGGGTTTAAATATCTAAACATCCTCATTCTGGGTTTAAACATCTAAACATCCTCATTCTGGGTTTAAACATCTAAACATCCTCATTCTGGGTTTAAACATCTAAACATCCTCATTCTGGGTTTAAACGTCTAAACATCCTCATTCTGGGTTTAAACGTCTAAACATCCTCATTCTGGGTTTAAATATCTAAACATCCTCATTCTGGGTTTAAATATCTAAACATCCTCATTCTGGGTTTAAACGTCTAAACATCCACATTCTGGGTTTAAATATCTAAACATCCACATTCTGGGTTTAAACGTCTAAACATCCTCATTCTGGGTTTAAACATCTAAACATCCTCATTCTGGGTTTAAACATCTAAACATCCTCATTCTGGGTTTAAACATCTAAACATCCACATTCTGGGTTTAAACATCTAAACATCCACATTCTGGGTTTAAACGTCTAAACATCCTCATTCTGGGTTTAAACATCTAAACATCCTCATTCTGGGTTTAAACATCTAAACATCCTCATTCTGGGTTTAAATATCTAAACATCCTCATTCTGGGTTTAAACGTCTAAACATCCACATTCTGGGTTTAAATATCTAAACATCCACATTCTGGGTTTAAACGTCTAAACATCCTCATTCTGGGTTTAAACATCTAAACATCCTCATTCTGGGTTTAAACATCTAAACATCCTCATTCTGGGTTTAAACTCTAAACATCCACATTCTGGGTTTAAACATCTAAACATCCACATTCTGGGTTTAAACGTCTAAACATCCTCATTCTGGGTTTAAACATCTAAACATCCTCATTCTGGGTTTAAACATCTAAACATCCTCATTCTGGGTTTAAACATCTAAACATCCACATTCTGGGTTTAAACATCTAAACATCCACATTCTGGGTTTAAACGTCTAAACATCCTCATTCTGGGTCTAAACATCTAAACATCCACATTCTGGGTTTAAACATCTAAACATCCTCATTCTGGGTTTAAACATCTAAACATCCACATTCTGGGTTTAAACATCTAAACATCCACATTCTGGGTTTAAACGTCTAAACATCCTCATTCTGGGTCTAAACATCTAAACATCCACATTCTGGGTTTAAACATCTAAACATCCTCATTCTGGGTTTAAACATCTAAACATCCACATTCTGGGTTTAAACGTCTAAACATCCTCATTCTGGGTTTAAACATCTAAACATCCACATTCTGGGTTTAAATATCTAAACATCCTCATTCTGGGTTTAAACGTCTAAACATCCTCATTCTGGGTTTAAACATCTAAACATCCTCATTCTGGGTTTAAACATCTAAACATCCTCATTCTGGGTTTAAACATCTAAACATCCTCATTCTGGGTTTAAACATCTAAACATCCTCATTCTGGGTTTAAATATCTAAACATCCTCATTCTGGGTTTAAACATCTAAACATCCACATTCTGGGTTTAAACATCTAAACATCCTCATTCTGGGTTTAAACATCTAAACATCCTCATTCTGGGTTTAAATATCTAAACATCCTCATTCTGGGTTTAAACATCTAAACATCCTCATTCTGGGTTTAAACATCTAAACATCCTCATTCTGGGTTTAAATATCTAAACATCCTCATTCTGGGTTTAAACATCTAAACATCCTCATTCTGGGTTTAAACATCTAAACATCCTCATTCTGGGTTTAAATATCTAAACATCCTCATTCTGGGTTTAAACATCTAAACATCCTCATTCTGGGTTTAAACATCTAAACATCCTCATTCTGGGTTTAAACATCTAAACATCCACATTCTGGTTTAAACATCTAAACATCCTCATTCTGGGTTTAAACATCTAAACATCTAAACATCCTCATTCTGGGTTTAACATCTAAACATCCTCATTCTGGGTTTAAACATCTAAACATCCTCATTCTGGGTTTAAACATCTAAACATCCTCATTCTGGGTTTTAAACATCTAAACATCCTCATTCTGGGTTTAAACATCTAAACATCCACATTCTGGGTTTAAACATCTAAACATCCTCATTCTGGGTTTAAACATCTAAACATCCTCATTCTGGGTTTAAACATCTAAACATCCTCATTCTGGTTTAAACATCTAAATATCCTCATTCTGGGTTTAAACATCTAAACATCCTCATTCTGGGTTTAAACATCTAAACATCCTCATTCTGGGTTTAAACATCTAAACATCCTCATTCTGGGTTTAAACATCTAAACATCCTCATTCTGGGTTTAAACATCTAAACATCCTCATTCTGGGTCTAAACATCTAAACATCCTCATTTGGGTCTAAACATCTAAACATCCTCATTCTGGGTTTAAACATCTAAACATCCTCATTCTGGGTTTAAACATCTAAACATCCACATTCTGGGTTTAAACATCTAAACTCCTCATTCTGGGTTTAAACATCTAAACATCCTCATTCTGGGTTTAAACATCTAAATATCCTCATTCTGGGTCTAAACATCTAATATCCTCATTCTGGGTTTAAACATCTAAACATCCTCATTCTGGGTTTAAACATCTAAACATCCTCATTCTGGGTCTAAACATCTAAATATCCTCATTCTGGGTTTAAACATCTAAACATCCTCATTCTGGGTTAAACATCTAAACATCCTCATTCTGGGTTTAAACATCTAAACATCCACATTCTGGGTTTAAACATCTAAACATCTAAATATCCTCATTCTGGGTTTAAATATCCTCATTCTGGGTTTAAACATCTAAACATCTCATTCTGGTTTAAACATCTAAACATCCACATTCTGGGTTTAAACATCTAAACATCCTCATTCTGGTTTAAACATCTAAACATCCTCATTCTGGGTTTAAACATCTAAACATCCTCATTCTGGGTTTTAAACATCTAAACATCCACATTCTGGGTTTAAACATCTAAACATCCACATTCTGGGTTTAAACATCTAAACATCTAACATCCTCATTCTGGGTTTAAACATCTAAACATCCACATTCTGGGTTTAAACATCTAAACATCCTCATTCTGGGTTTAAACATCTAAACATCCTCATTCTGGGTTTAAACATCTAAATATCCTCATTCTGGGTTTAAACATCTAAACATCCTCATTCTGGGTTTAAACATCTAAATCCCTCATTCTGGGTCTAAACATCTAAATATCCTCATTCTGGGTTTAAACATCTAACATCCACATTCTGGTTTAAACATCTAAACATCCTCATTCTGGGTTTAAACATCTAAATATCCTCATTCTGGGTTTAAACATCTAAACATCCTCATTCTGGGTTTAACATCTAAATATCCTCATTCTGGGTTTAAACATCTAAACATCCTCATTCTGGGTTTAAACATCTAAATATCCTCATTCTGGGTTTAAACATCTAAACATCCTCATTCTGGGTTTTAAACATCTAAACATCCTCATTCTGGGTTTAAACATCTAAACATCCTCATTCTGGGTCTAAACATCTAAATATCCTCATTCTGGGTTTAAACATCTAAACATCCTCATTCTGGGTTTAAACATCTAAACATCCACATCTGGGTTTAAACATCTAAACATCTAAATATCCTCATTCTGGGTTTAAATATCCTCATTCTGGGTTTAAACATCTAAATATCCTCATTCTGGGTTTAAACATCTAAATATCCTCATTCGGGTCTAAACATCTAAATATCCTCATTCTGGGTCTAAACATCAAATATCCTCATTCTGGGTTTAAACATCTAAACATCCACATTCTGGTTTAAACATCTAAATATCCTCATTCTGGGTCTAAACATCTAAATATCCTCATTCTGGGTTTAAACATCTAAACATCCTCATTCTGGGTCTAAATATCTAAATATCCTCATTCTGGGTCTAAACATCTAAATATCCTCATTCTGGGTTTAAATATCTAAAATCTCATCATTCTGGGTCTAAACATCTAAACATCCTCATTCTGGGTTTAAACATCTAAATATCCTCATTCTGGGTTTAAACATCTAAACATCCTCATTCTGGGTCTAAATATCTAAACATCCTCATTCTGGGTTTAAACATCTAAACATCCTCATCTGGGTTTAAACATCTAAACATCCTCATTCTGGGTTTAAACATCTAAACATCCTCATTCTGGGTCTAAATATCTAAATATCCTCATTCTGGGTCTAAACATCTAAATATCCACATTCTGGGTTTAAACATCTAAATATCCTCATTCTGGGTCTAAACATCTAAATATCCTCATTCTGGGTCTAAATATCTAAATATCCTCATTCTGGGTCTAAACATCTAAATATCCTCATTCTGGGTCTAAAATCTAAACATCCTGATTCTGGGTTAAACATCTAAACATCCTCATTCTGGGTTTAAACATCTAAACATCCTCATTCTGGGTCTAAACATCTAAATATCCTCATTCTGGGTTTAAACATCTAAACATCCTCATTCTGGGTTTAAACATCTAAACATCCACATTCTGGGTTTAAACATCTAAACATCTAAATATCCTCATTCTGGTTTAAATATCCTCATTCTGGTTTAAACATCTAAATATCCTCATTCTGGGTTTAAACATCTAAATATCCTCATTCTGGGTTAAACATCTAAATATCCTCATTCTGGGTCTAAACATCTAAATATCCTCATTCTGGGTTTAAACATCTAAACATCCACATTCTGGGTTTAAACTCTAAATACCTCATTCTGGGTCTAAACATCTAAATATCCTCATTCTGGGTTTAAACATCTAAACATCCTCATTCTGGGTCAAATATCTAAATATCCTCATTCTGGTCTAAACATCTAAATATCCTCATTCTGGGTTTAAATATCTAAATATCCTCATTCTGGGTCTAAACATCTAAACATCCTCATTCTGGGTTTAAACATCTAAATATCCTCATTCTGGGTTTAAACATCTAAACATCCTCATTCGGGTCTAAATATCTAAACATCCTCATTCTGGGTTTAAACATCTAAACATCCTCATTCTGGGTTTAAACATCTAAACATCCTCATTCTGGGTTTAAACATCTAAACATCCTCATTCTGGGTCTAAATATCTAAATATCCTCATTCTGGGTCTAAACATCTAAATATCCACATTCTGGGTTTAAACATCTAAATATCCTCATTCTGGGTCTAAACATCTAAATATCCTCATTCTGGGTCTAAATATCTAAATATCCTCATTCTGGGTTAAACATCTAAATATCCTCATTCTGGGTCTAACATCTAAACATCCTGATTCTGGGTTTAAACATCTAAACATCCTCATTCTGGGAATTGAAAAGAGTGTTTTAAAGGTCTCCTATCATGCTATTTCTAGGCATATATTACAGTTCTCAGATATATAAAAATATATAAAAAACAAGTCTCTGAAGTGTTTTGCTCAAAATACCAAACAGATCATTCTAGCCTCATCCCCCTCTCTTCCAGCTGTTACTAAAGAGATGAACAACGGAGCTGATCCAGATTTGCTGCGTCATGACGACATAACTAAATATGGGCGGGCTTTACACCCACGGGCCAATCAGAAACGTTGCTGTCAGAAACAATGAGACGTGTTCTGGAAGTAATATGGTCTGTGTTTACATTAGCATGCTAACACTCAGAGCTAACCTGTACTGGAGAGAGTATGTGTGAAGAAGCAGGAAATCAAAAGGAACTCACCTTGTGGTAAACCTGAGAGAGAGAGAGAGTTTGAGCTCCATACTGTTTCAGAGAGAATCCTTGATGTGGTTTGGAACATGATATGGAGTTTAATCACGGCAGCATTTAGCTGAGTTTCTGCTGGGAGAATTCTTATTTTTTAAAGCTACAGACCAGAATCAGCACTTTAGTAACAGCTGAAATAGAGGGGGATGAGGCTAGAAGGATCTGTTGGTATTTTGAGCAAAACACTTCAGAGACTTGTTTTTTATATATCTGTATATATCTGAGACCTGTGATATATGCCTTAGCATGATAGAGATCTTTAATGTCTTTCGTTTTTGTAAAGCACTTTGAATTGCCTCGTGTTGAAAGGTGATATCTAAATAAACGTTCCTCTCCAGGCCGCCTCCGTCTCCGTTCGTGGCGAGTCCCGATCCGAGCCTCGGCGTTCCCGCTTCTGGCTCCGCCTCCGGCTGGCGCTCCCCCTCCGTCCGATCGCTCTGGGCCGGAGGATGATTGACAGCACGTCGTCTCACTCTGACCTGGCTGCGCTCGCTCTGATGAAAGTGCATCAACACAACCAGAGAGCCAATCAGAGAGCCAATCAGAGAGCCAATCAGAGAGCCAATCAGAGAGCCAATCGGGCGCCACCCAGAAGGGGGAGGGGCCGGGTGAGAGGGGGGGCGGGGTCACATGGTATCAGCTGCTCGGGATGCGCTTGGGTTATTGGTCAGGTGCAGGAGAGGGGGGCGGGGCCAACAGTGGAGATAAACCAGGTGTCACATGACAGAACCTGAACCCGCCCAGGACTGTCACTCATCTCCTGGCCCCGCCCCCACATGGCTCCTCTCATACACATGGCTCCGCCCCCACACAGACTCTGCCACCACAAATGTCTCCACCCATGCACATGGCCCCGCCCCACACATGGCTCCGCCCCCACACATGACTCTGCCCCCACAAATGGCTCCACCCATGCACATGCCCCGCCCCCACACATGGCTCCGCCCCCACACATGACTCTGCCCCCACAAATGGCTCCGCCCATGCACATGGCCCCGCCCCCACACATGGCTCCGCCCCCACACAAGACTCTGCACCCACAAATGGCTCCGCCCACACACATGACTCTGCCCCCACACATGGCTCCTCTCATACACATGGCTCCGCCCCCACACAAGACTCTGCCCCCACAAATGGCTCCGCCCATGCACATGGCTCCGCCCCATACATGACTCCGCCCCCACAAATGGCTCCTCTCATACAAATGGCTCCGCCCCCACACATGACTCTGCCCCCACAAATGGCTCCGCCCACACACATGGCTCCGCCCCCACACGTGACTCCGCCCCACACATGACACCGCCCTCCCCACACGTCAGCAGATGATTGGCTCCAGGACTTCTGAGTCACCGGGAAAAGGGGAGGGGCTTGTTGTTAAAGCAACGCTCATCATCTAGTGTGTGTCCGAGGTCCTGACACTACCTGAAAGATGATTTTGTTTACACATTAGAAATATAAGACATTAACACGACATCAGCCCGACTCTCTGGACGTTCGGTTGGACCATGGATGGCGTAGCATAATCTGTGTTTCAATTTTAAAGCAAACTTTTGAAATGATGCAAAAAAGAGAAATTTAAATTAGGCGAGTTTTTCATCCAGGAGTAGGCTATCAGGAGAAACACTGAAGCTTCAGAAAGGATGCAGATATAAAAACCTAAATGTTCCACATGAAGAAACATCTTCAGCAACAACACATGCAGCGTTTAGAGAACATTCAGCAGCAACACATGCAGCGTTTAGAGAACATTCAGCAACTTGAGGAGACATGCAGCGTTCAGAGAACATTCAGCAGCTTGAGGAGACATGCAGCGTTTAGAGAACATTCAGCAACTTGAGCAGACATGCAGCGTTTAGAGAACATTCAGCAGCTTGAGGAGACATGCAGCGTTTAGAGAACATTCAGCAACTTGAGGAGACATGCAGCGTTTAGAGAACATTCAGCAACTTGAGGAGACATGCAGCATTCAGAGAACATCAGCAGCTTGAGGAGACATGCAGCGTTTAGAGAACATTCAGCAGCTTGAGGAGACATGCAGCGTTTAGAGAACATTCAGCAACTTGAGCAACATGGCAGCGTTTAGAGAACATTCAGCAACTTGAGGAGACATGCAGCGTTTAGAGAACATTCAGCAACTTGAGGAGACATGCAGCGTTCAGAGAACATTCAGCAGCTTGAGGAGACATGCAGCGTTTAGAGAACATTCAGCAACTTGAGCAGACATGCAGCGTTAGAGAACATTCAGCAGCTTGAGGAGACATGCAGCGTTTAGAGAACATTCAGCAACTTGAGCAGACATGGCAGCGTTTAGAGAACATTCAGCAACTTGAGGAGACATGCAGCGTTTAGAGAACATCAGCAACTGAGGAGACATGCAGCGTTTAGAGAACATTCAGCAGCAACACATGCAGCGTTTTAGAGAACATTCAGCAACTTGAGGAGACATGGCAGCGTTTAGAGAACATTCAGCAGCTTGAGGAGACATGCAGCGTTTAGAGAACATTCAGCAACTTGAGCAGACATGGCAGCGTTTAGAGAACATTCAGCAACTTGAGGAGACATGCAGCGTTTAGAGAACATTCAGCAGCTTGAGGAGACATGCAGCGTTTAGAGAACATTCAGCAACTTGAGGAGACATGCAGCGTTTAGAGAACATTCAGCAACTTGAGGAGACATGCAGCGTTTACTGAAAGCTGCAGAAACCAAAACCAGACAGTCTGTTTGGAAAGTTTCCTAAAATGTTTGATGGTCTTATTTTAACAATGTTCACATGACTCCTTCTGAGTAAGCTAGCTAGCTAACGTAGCTAACCTGGTCATTTCAGATATACTGACAAACACTAACAGTTATGAGACAGACTAACTCTGAGACAGAGACAGCTGTAAACTTTGGTCAATTCTTTTTTTTCGGTCAATTCTTTTTTTTGGTCAATTCTTTTTTTTGTCAATACTTTTTTACACAACTTTTTGTCAACATTTTATTTTATTTTTTTGTCTATTTTATTTTTGTCGCCAACAATGTCTTTTTCCTCATTTCCTTTCTTTTTCTTCTGTTCTGTTGCCAACATTCTTTTTGTAATCAACTTTTTTCTCCGTTTGTCACCAAATGTTCTTTTTTTGTCTGCAACTATTACATTACTAAAATAGCTGCAGTAACATCAGAAGGAGTCATGTGACCACATTGTTAAAAGAAGACCATAACACATTTTAGGTGAGTTTCCAAACGCAGAGACAGTTGTCCCCTGGTCTCCGCTGTGTTTTCTATTTGCAGCGTTTGGTTTCTGCAGCTCTTTAAATGTTGTGATGGTTGTGGGCGTCGGCACCTGTCGGCCTCCGTACGGATGAATCACGATATCATCAACCTGAAGGTGAGCGATTCCAACGCAACCAACGTCACATGATCATCTCAGCTGTTTTGAAAGTCAGCATGAACTCACCTGTATTTAACTGAAGATGCCTTATTTTATATCTGATATTCATATCACATGTTGATGTATTCTGTCCGTCAGACTGTCTAATGCTAAATGTCTCTTTCTTATTTATTGATGTATTAACCAACTGGAGTTTAAATATGATGTGGAATTAACTTAAATAAAATATATACAAAATAATTACCTGCTGTGTGTGTACCGATATACACCTGAACATCAGCAGGAGAAGACTCTTTAAAGTAGAGACACTACATACCGATATACACCTGAACATCAGCAGGAGAGGACTCTTTAAAGTAGAGACACTACATACCGATATACACCTGAACATCAGCAGGAGAGGACTCTTTAAAGTAGAGACACTACATACCGATATACACCTGAACATCAGCAGGAGAGGACTCTTTAAAGTAGAGCCACTACATACTGATATACACCTGAACATCAGCAGGAGAGGACTCTTTAAAGTAGAGACAATACATACTGATATACACCTGAACATCAGCAGGAGAGGACTCTTTAAAGTAGAGACACTACATACTGATATACACCTGAACATCAGCAGGAGAGGACTCTTTAAAGTAGTGACACTACATACTGATATACACCTGAATATGAGCAGGAGAGGACTCTTTAAGTAGAGACACTACATACTGATATACACCTGAACATCAGCAGGAGAGGACTCTTTTAAGTAGAGACACTACATACCGATATACACCTGAACATCAGGAGAGGACTCTTTAAAGTAGAGACACTACATACCGATATACACCTGAACATCAGCAGAGAGGACTCTTTAAAGTAAGACACTACATACTGATATACACCTGAACATCAGCAGGAGAGGACTCTTTAAAGTAGAGACACTACATACTGATATACACCTGAACATCAGCAGGAGAGGACTCTTTAAAGTAGAGACACTACATACTGATATACACCTGAACATCAGCAGGAGAGGACTCTTTAAAGTAGAGACACTACATACTGATATACACCTGACCATCAGCAGGAGAGGACTCTTTAAAGTAGAGACACTACATACTGATATACACCTGAACATCAGCAGGAGAGGACTCTTTAAAGTAGAGACACTACATACTGATATACACCTGAACATCAGCAGGAGAGGACTCTTTAAAGTAGAGACACACATACTGATATACACCTGAACATCAGCAGGAGAGGACTCTTTAAAGTAGAGACACTACATACTGATATACACCTGAACATCAGCAGGAGAGGACTCTTTAAAGTAGAGACACTACATCTGATATACACCTGAACATCAGCAGAGAGGACTCTTTAAAGTAGAGACACTACATACTGATATACACCTGAACATCAGCAGGAGAGGACTCTTTAAAGTAGAGACAC
>JAAKFY010000025.1:90905-98405 GCA_011823955.1 Dissostichus mawsoni
AATACCATCAGGGTTAAAGGGTGAGGAGGTTCAGATTATTACGACACATCATTCACACAAAGCGTTCACAGAACTTAGTATTTCACAACAACGCCTAAAAGACAAAGCAAATATCCAAATGATGTAAAAAAACGCATTTGTTAAAAAACTAAAAATATTGAAAATATATCTGGACCCTAACACTCGCACACGGCAACATGTTTCTGATCACCGTATATGTTGTTTGTTTTTAGCTGCGAACATTTCATGTAAAAATGTATTATGTTTAATGATACGCTATTATATATCTAGTTTTTTATGTTGCCATGGAGACTGGGATCGGATTTAAAGGCACAGGCTTCGGGTTTCTGTGTAGACTGGTTAAACTGGTTATTAATTATAACTGTGTGTGTGTGTGTGTGTGTGGTGTGTGTGTGTGTTGTGTGTTTTGTGTTGTGTGTGTGTGTGTGTGTGTGTGTGTGGTGTGTGTGTGTGTGTGTTAGTGTGTGTGTGTGTTTGTGTGTGTATGTGTGTGTGTGTGTGTGTGTGTGTGTGTTAGTGTGTGTGTTTTGTGTGTATGTATGTATGTGTGTGTGTGTGTGTGTGTGTATGTATGTGTGTGTGTATGTGTATGTGTATGTGTGTGGTGTGTGTGTGTTTGTGTGTTTGTGTGTGTGGTGTGTGTGTGTGGGTGTGTGTGTGGTGTGTGTGTGTGTGTGTGTGTATACACAGGGTAAACGGCATTGACAGTAAGAGATCTGAACAGGTGGGTGGTGGGTATGGGCTTGAGCCTATCAGGAGGCAGAGTTCAGCAGGGTAACAGCCCTGGGGAAGAAGCTGACCCTGAACCTGCTGGTCTTGGACCGGAGGCTCCTGAGGCGCCTCCCAGAGGGTAGGAGGACAAACAGATAGTTTCCAGGATGAGAGGTGTCTTTGAAGATGTTGTGCGCCCTCTGCAGACACCGTGTCCCCTGGATGTCCTCGATGGCAGGAGTGGGACATCGATGATGCGTTGGGCGATTTTCGTCACCCTCTGCAATGCCTTCCTGTTGAGCGTGGAGCAGTCCCCGCACCGGCTGTGATGCAGCTGGTCAGGATGCTCTCAATGGAGCAGCGATCAAAGTTCACCAGAATCTGAGGAGAGAGGTGACCTTCCTTTATCTCCTCAGGAGGAGAGACGCTGGTGACCTTCCTTTAGTCTCCTCAGGAGAGAGAGGTGACCTTCCTTTAGTCTCCTCAGGAGAGAGACGCTGGTGACCTTCCTTTAGTCTCCTCAGGAGGAGAGAGGTGATCTTCCTTTAGTCTCCTCAGGAGGAGAGACGCTGGTGACCTTCCTTTAGTCCCTCAGGAGGAGAGGGTGATCTTCCTTTAGTCTCCTCAGGAGGAGAGGTGATCTTTCTTTAGTCTCCTCAGGAGGAGAGACGCTGGTCTCCTCAGGAGGAGAGAGGTGATTTTTTCTTAAGTCTCCTCAGGAGGAGAGACGCTGGTCTCCTCAGGAGGAGAGAGGTGATCTTCCTTTAGTCTCCTCAGAGGAGAGAGTGATCTTTCTTTAGTCTCTTCAGGAGGAGAGACGCTGGTCTCCTCAGGAGGAGAGAGGTGATCTCCCTTTAGTCTCCTCAGGAGGAGAGAGGTGATCTCCCTTTAGTCTCCTCAGGAGGAGAGACGCTGGTCTCCTCAGAGGAAGAGGTGATCTCCCTTTAGTCTCCTCAGGAGGAGAGACGCTGGTCTCCTCAGGAGGAGAGAGGTGATCTTCCTTTAGTCTCCTCAGGAGAGAGGTGATCTTTCTTTAGTCTCCTCAGGAGGAGAGACGCTGGTCTCCTCAGGAGGAGAGAGGTGATCTTTCTTTAGTCTCCTCAGGAGGAGAGAGGTGATCTTCCTTTAGTCTCCTCAGGAGGAGAGAGGTGATCTCCCTTTAGTCTCCTCAGGAGGAGAGACGCTGGTCTCCTCAGGAGGAGAGAGGTGATCTCCCTTTAGTCTCCTCAGGAGGAGAGACGCTGGTCTCCTCAGGAGGAGAGAGGTGATCTTCCTTTAGTCTCCTCAGGAGGAGAGAGGTGATCTTTCTTTAGTCTCCTCAGGAGGAGAGACGCTGGTCTCCTCAGGAGGAGAGGTGATCTTCCTTTAGTCTCCTCAGGAGGAGAGGTGATCTTCCTTTAGTCTCCTCAGGAGAGAGAGGTGATCTTTCTTTAGTCTCCTCAGGAGGAGAGACGCTGGTCTCCTCAGGAGGAGAGAGGCTGGTCTCCTCAGGAGAGAGAGGTGATCTTCCTTTAGTCTCCTCAGGAGGAGAGAGGTGATCTCCCTTTAGTCTCCTCAGGAGGAGAGACGCTGGTCTCCTCAGGAGGAGAGAGGTGATCTCCTTTAGTGTCCTCAAGAGGAGAGACGCTGGTCTCCTCAGGAGGATAGAGGTGATCTTCCTTTAGTCTCCTCAGGAGGAGAGACTGGTCTCCTCAGAGGAGAGAGGTGATCTCCCTTTAGTCTCCTCAAGAGGAGAGACGTGGTCTCCTCAGGAGGAGAGAGGTGATCTTCCTTTAGTCTCCTCAGGAGAGAGACGCTGGTCTCCTCAGGAGGAGAGAGGTGATCTCCTTTAGTCTCCTCAGGAGAGAGACGCTGGTCTCCTCAGGAGGAGAGGGTGATCTCCCTTTAGTCTCCTCAGAGGAGAGACGCTGGTGTGTTGGACCATGAGAGGTCATCGGGTATACGGACCGCAGTTTAAGGGTTAATGAGTCTTTATGGCGTTCTGTGTGGGATGAGTAACTTTAGACTAACACTAACTGCTGCTCAACAATTAACCCAACACACACACTCACACACACACATACGCACACACTGACACACACTCACACACTCACAAACACACACACACACACACACTCACACCACACACACACACACACACACACACACACACAGACACACACACACACACACACACACACACACACACTCACACAGACACACTCACACACTGACACACACTCACACACTCACAAACACACACACACACACACACTCCACACACTCACACACTCACACACACACACACACACACACACACACACACATACGCACACACTGACACACACTCACACACTCACAAACACACACACACACACACTCACACACACACACACTCACACACACACACACACACACACACACACACACACACACACACACACACACACACACACACACAGATAACTCTAGTATATTAAAGATTTATGTGTGTGTGTGTGTGTGTGTGTGTGTGTGTGTGTGTGTGTGTGTGTGAGTGTGTGTGTGTACACTACTGTCTCCTCTCTGCTGCGGTCTCTCCTCAGTGATCACAAACACTTAGAAATGACGCATTACCAAAAAGCAATTAGTGAGAAAACAAAGAGGACACTCAGTAACTATAGGTTACTACGTAACCCCAGTTCTCAGAGTAACATGAAGTGAGATGTCTCACTATGGGATGCGCCTCAACGCGTATGCACCAGAAGCATCAATCTCATTACGCCAATCCTGATTGGCTGGTGATCTTGACGACAACGTCAGGGAATCCACCCACCCTATAAGTAGCTTGCGCCACGACGCAGGCGTCATTCAAAATAAGCACCTCTTCTCGCTTCGCCTCAGCAAGAAGGGCCGTCTGGTGAGACATCTCACTTCATGTTACTCTGAGAACTGGGGTTACGTAATCTGATCTCGAAAATCACCAACACAAAAACAGAACTTAACAGGTAGAACCCTGTCCCAATACGGGGCCCAGCACTGCGCGGGCCACACTTGGAGCAGAAACATCTAGCCTGTAAAAGCGGACAAAAGTGAGCGGCGAGGACCAGCTCGCTGCTGCACAAATGTCTTGAATGGAAACACCCTTGAACAAAGCCCAGGATGTAGCCAATCCACGAGTAGAATGAGCGCGCAGGCCCGTTGGTGCCTGCAAACCCTGACTCGTATAAGCCAGAGCTATCGCCTCCACAATCCAGTGGGAGAGCCGTTGCCTGGTAACGGGCTTGCCCTTATGAGGGTTAGCCCAAGATACAAAGAGTTGGTCATTGCACCGAAACTCTTTCGACCTGTCCATATAAGTGCGCAAAGCACGAACTGGGCAAAGCAAATTCGGCCGCTGTTCCCAGAGGAACCTAGCGGTGAAGGAAATGCCTCAAGGTCAATGGGAGTGCATGAGCCAACCACCTTAGGCACAAAGGCCGGGTTGGGCTTCAGCAATACTCTCGTTTGCCCCGGGGCAAACTGAGTACACGAAGGATGCACAGAGAGCGCGTGAATATCACTGACTCGTTTGGCAGATGCCAGAGCCAGTAACAACACTGTCTTCAGTGACAGGTGCTTCATGTCAGCGTCTTCCAGGGGTTCAAATGGAGCTCGAGCGAGCCCATCTAAAACCACTGTCAAGTCCCACAGGGGCACCAGTGACCTGGAAACGGGGAGGAGCCGGCGAGCCCCTTTCATAAAACGGCAGACCAAGGGATGTTGGCTAGCCGTCTTCCCCCAAAGCCCACATGGCATGCGGCAATAGCAGCCAGGTACACTTTGATCGTGGAGAAAGCTCTGTGTTTATCAATCAGATCCTGTAGAAATGATAGAATCACACCGACAGGGCATTGAAAAGAGATGTGTTTCTTTTGAAGCACCACTCCTCAAACACCCTCCACTTACAGTCATAGAGAGACCTGGTGGAGGAAGCCCTTGCACTCTGAATAGTGTTTATCACTTTCTGAGGGAGCCCCACTGTACTCAGGTTATACCACTCACGGGCCAGGCCCATAGCGCCAGGCGCTCTGGGTGTGGGTGAAAAATCATCCCCCCCGCCTGAGATAGTATGTCCCTGCGTAGCGGGAGCTGCCACGGCTGTCCGCACAGCAGCTGATATATCTCCGCCAGCCAGTACATTGCAGGCCAGTGTGGAGCTATCAGGATCAGTGTGTGGCGTTGTTCTCTCACTCTGGCCAGAGTTGGAGGTATTAGAGCCAGGGGTGGGAACGCGTACAGAAGGCCGGGGGCCAAACGTGTGCGAGCGCGTCCACGCCTAACGGTGCGTTTAGATCGCGCATTGAAAAGAACAGCTGACATTGAGCATTTTCTTTTGATGCGAACAGATCTACCGCGGCCCGGCCGTAACGCACCCACAGCTGACTCACAATCGTTGGATGTAGAGTCCAGTCTGCGTATAGTGGTGCACCTCTGGACAGCAGATCTGCCCCGAGGTTCATCACTCCCGGTACGTGTGTCGCTCTCAGAGAGAGGAGACGTCCGCAGCTCCATAAGATCAGTTTGCGTGCCAGCATGTGTAACTGGAGAGAACGCAAACCCCCTTGGCGGTTTATATACGATATTGTGGTCGTGTTGTCTGTCCTCACGAGGACATGATGTCCCCTGAGAAAAGGCAGAAAGCGTCTTAGGGTGAGAAACACCGCTAAGAGCTCCAGATAATTTATGTGTGACCGTTGGAGGTCTCTGCTCCAGAGACCCCTCACAGGTCGACCTTCGTATATGCCCCCCCAGCCCGTCAGACATGCGTCCGTGGTGACCACCTTCCGCGATAGGACAGCACCCATAGGCACGCCTCGCACAGGAAAGTCGGGTGCAGCCAGTGGCGTAGCAGTGCCGTTACGCAGTACACAGTGACCATCACTCTCCGCGCGCCATGACGCGCGGGGTTAGTCTGAGGGCAGCTACCCAGCGCTGAAATTCCCTCATGTGTAAGCGGCCCAGACGTACTACTAGGATGGCTGACGCCATGAGCCCCAGTAACCGCAGACATGATCTGAAGAGAACATATTTGCGTGGCTGGAAATGAGCGAGGCAAGCCCTGAAGGCTTCACTCTTCCGCTGACAGGCGGGCTGTGAAGGGCACCGAGCTCAGACGTAAGCCCAGGAAGAGCACGACTGGGCTGGGGACAACATGCTCTTTTCTGTGTTTATTACAAAACCCAGGTCGAGCAGGTGTTTCATGAGGATATTCGTCGTAATAGCCTCCTGCTCCGACTGTGCCAGAAGGAGCCAGTCGTCTAAATAGGTTGCCAGGCGAATACCCTGTTGTCTTAACGGGGCTATCGCTGCTTCCGTACATCGCACAAACACCCGTGGGCTGAGAGACAGACCGAAGGGAAGCACTCTGTACTCGTAACAGACACCCTGAAAAGCGAACCTCAGATATTTCCTGTGTGGATAATATACTGGGATGTGAAAATACGCGTCTTTCAGGTCGATTGATGTGAACCAATCGTCCTGACGCACGAGACGCAGCAGGGATGTGTGAGTAAGCATCCGAAATTTGTATTTTCTGAGATACCCGTTCAGAGCCCTTAAATCTAGGATGGGGCGAATTCCATTCCCTCCCCGTTTGGGAACGAGGAAGTATTTGGAATAGAAGCCGCTCTGACTCCGTTCGGAGGGTACGATGGATATGGCTTTCTTTTCTAGTAGCGAGAGAATCTCCTGCTCTAGAATGTGAGCCGACGCTCCCCGGGCTTGTGATTGCACAATGCCCGAGAAGCGAGGGGGGGTGACAGCGAATTGGAGTCTGTAGCCCCGTGATATCGTCTTGAAAACCCAAGCAGAGCATGTGAGCATCTTCCACCTTTCGCTCCTCAGAGCGAGCGGAGATGTCACCATATCTCTGTTGTCTGCACTCTGTGACCGCATTGGTTGTGTTATGGCGCCCTCTAGTGTCTGAACACGGTGGCGCTCTAGGGTGACAACCTCGGTCGACACTGCGCATGCGCGCGGTGATGGTGCGTTCACAGACCCGGCCACCGTCCGCATTCCGAGAGAGGCGTTTATAGCCACTCTCAGAAGCGGGGCAGTCACCTGACTGTTTATTGACATCATTATATTTCTTTTTAATATTTTCGACTGCGCCCTTGGCTTTAAGCCTGGAAGCGACAGTGGCAAACATTTTATTCTTAGACCCTTGTGTGTGCTTGTGTGACTTGAACGACTGGCAGGAACTGCTTTCAGTGCTGTGAAGTCTGCTTCCCTCAAGGCGCGAACTGGAGGATGACGTGCAGTCATCACCCGAGGCGGCGGGAAGGCGGGGGCGTGGTTGATAAAGCTGAGAGCTTCATCCTCCTTCTTCTTGGCCTCACACCGCTGTTGCATGGAGGCAAGAGCGGTGCCGAATATGCCCTCAGGGACGATTGGCATGTCCAACACGTCCTCCTTTTCCCGGTCGGGGAGGTTTGTCAGGTTAAGCCATCTGGCTCTCTCCTGCACCACCATCATCCCTAGCGATTTGCCTGTGGCCTGGACTGCACAGCGCTGTACGCGGAGGCAAATGTCCGTGATCGCCATGATCTCCTCCCACACGGCCGGTTCAGGTTTTCCGTCATGTCCGCACACAGCTCCGCTTGGTACGCGGTTAGCATGGAGGAGACATTCAGCGCCCTGACGGACAAAGCAGCCGCTTTGTAGGCCCGTTCAGTCATTGCGGACTGGAACCGGTCCGCCTTTGTCGGCAGTGTGGGGTTCCTGCTCGGGGCCGCCGACAACCGCGGTTGGAGGTGGGCTGCCACAAGC
>JAAKFY010000025.1:103405-143355 GCA_011823955.1 Dissostichus mawsoni
GTAGTCTACCGTAGTATTTACATGGAGATAAGTCCCTTAAAAACCATGAATTAATAAAGCATTAATTCATGGTTTTTTCGCATCGCTCTAATCGCTCGAGTTTCACCGCGGCTGTCAGCTGTGTCATTCAAACAAGACGCGCTGGAGAGGGGGCGGGGCGTATCTCCATGTAAATCCTATCGGAATCGGATCGATCAGGCTAAACTAACCTGTAGCTGCTCCGTCCACACTCACAACAACGTCATACAGACGTAAATAAAGCAGAGACTGTATTCGCCATGACACAGACAGTCTGTGTTTTGTACATGTTTAACTTTTGTCCAGTATCTGAACAGATATGAGGAGCTGTGAGCTCTG
Organism: Dissostichus mawsoni; assembly: GCA_011823955.1. Lineage (NCBI taxonomy): Eukaryota > Metazoa > Chordata > Actinopteri > Perciformes > Nototheniidae > Dissostichus > Dissostichus mawsoni. Next base: position 103,763 of record JAAKFY010000025.1, read on the forward strand.
AGTGCTAACAGCTAACGGCTGATGTGTTGGGACATATTGCGCTGTCGGGTGGTGACCAATCACGAAGCATCATTTCTTGACTGGCAGCAAAAACAACCAATCACAGCAGTGCTTCTCTGGCTGGCTCTGTCCAATCACAAACAAGAAGTGTTCTCCCTAAAGGAATACCCTTTCCGTCCAATGTGAAATGTTGTGGTGTTTTGTGAAATGTTGTGGTGTTTTGAAATGCTGTGGTGTTTTCTGAAATGTTGTGGTGTTTTCTGAAATGTTGTGGTGTTTTCTGAAATGCTGTTGTGTTTTGTGAAATGCTGTGTTGTTTTCTGAAATGCTGTTTTGTTTTCTGAAATGCTGTTGTGTTTTCTGAAATGCTGCAGCGTTTTGTGAAATGCTGCGGCGTTTTGTGAAATGCTGTGGTGTTTTCTGAAATGCTGTTGTGTTTTCTGAAATGCTGTGGTGTTTTGTGAAATGCTGCGGCGTTTTCTGAAATGCTGCGGCATTTTCTGAAATGCTGCGGCGTTTTCTGAAATGCTGCGGCATTTTCTGAAATGCTGTGGTGTTTGTGAAATGCTGCGGCATTTTCTGAAATGCTGTTGTGTTTTGTGAAATGCTGTTGTGTTATCTGAAATGCTGTTGTGTTTTCTGAAATGCTGTTGTGTTTTGTGAAATGCTGCGGCGTTTTGTGAAATGCTGCGGCGTTTTGTGAAATGCTGTTGTGTTTTCTGAAATGCTGTGGTGTTTTGTGAAATGTTGTGGTGTTTTGTGAAATGCTGCGGCGTTTTCTGAAATGTTGTGGTGTTTTCTGAAATGCTGTTGTGTTTTGTGAAATGCTGCGGCGTTTTCTGAAATGTTGTGGTGTTTTCTGAAATGCTGTAGTGTTTTCTGAAATGCTGCGGCGTTTTCTGAAATGCTGTTGTGTTTTGTGAAATGCTGTGGTGTTTTCTGAAATGCTGCAGCGTTTTGTGAAATGCTGCAGCGTTTTGTGAAATGCTGTTGTGTTTTGTGAAATGCTGCAGCGTTTTGTGAAATGCTGTTGTGTTTTCTGAAATGCTGTGGTGTTTTCTGAAATGCTGCAGCGTTTTGTGAAATGCTGCGGCGTTTTGTGAAATGCTGTTGTGTTTTGTGAAATGCTGTTGTGTTTTGTGAAATGCTGCAGCGTTTTGTGAAATGCTGCAGCGTTTTGTGAAATGCTGTTGTGTTTTGTGAAATGCTGCAGCGTTTTGTGAAATGCTGTGGTGTTTTCTGAAATGCTGTGGTGTTTTCTGAAATGCTGCAGCGTTTTGTGAAATGCTGTGGTGTTTTGTGAAATGCTGCGGCGTTTTCTGAAATGCTGCGGCGTTTTGTGAAATGCTGCGGCGTTTTCTGAAATGCTGTGGTGTTTTCCCGAAATGCTGTGGTGTTTTGTGAAATGCTGCGGCGTTTTCTGAAATGCTGTGGTGTTATCTGAAATGCTGTTGTGTTTTCTGAAATGCTGTGGTGTTTTCCCGAAATGCTGTGGTGTTTTCTGAAATGCTGTGGTGTTTTGTGAAATGCTGCGGCGTTTTCTGAAATGCTGTGGTGTTTTCTGAAATGCTGTGGTGTTATCTGAAATGCTGTTGTGTTTTGTGAAATGCTGCGGCGTTTTCTGAAATGCTGTTGTGTTTTCTGAAATGCTGTGGTGTTTTCCCGAAATGCTGTGGTGTTTTCTGAAATGCTGTGGTGTTTTGTGAAATGCTGCGGCGTTTTCTGAAATGCTGTGGTGTTTTGTGAAATGCTGTGGTGTTATCTGAAATGCTGTGGTGTTTTCTGAAATGCTGTTATGTTTTCTGAAATGCTGCAGCGTTTTGTGAAATGCTGTTGTGTTTTCTGAAATGCTGTGGTGTTTTGCACTTCAGGGCCACCGTATATTTAATATCCTGAGATGCTGTAGGGGGCGCTGTTGGCAGAAACTCTCTTGTGTAGTTTTTACCACCATTAACATCTCTGTAAACACACGTCACATGATCACAGCCTTATATAATCATCACTGTGTTCAGATGGAAGAGCATTCACTCTGAACTGAATGAAGCATCGCTGGGTTCATCTCAGTGGCAGACGGGAGGGAGTCGCTCATTAAGAGCTAATGTGGGGTTAGTTTTGTGTGGGACTGTGTGTGTGTGTGTGTGTGTGTGTGTGTGTGTGTGTGGTGTGTGTGTGTGGTGTGTGTGTGTGTGTGTGTGTGTGTGTGTGTGTGTGTGTGTTGTGTGTGTTAATGTTACACCTCCACCTGACTGACGGCTGCTGGTCCCGCCCACCAACATGTTGGACCCACAACCCTCCTGGTTCTGACCTTCTGACCCCCCCAACACATACACACACATACACACCACACACAACACACACACACACACACACACACACACACCCCTTCTCTCTGGAAACGGTTAACATAAAAGTTTCATGGCTTTTGGAAATGGGATTTAAGATTACATTTTAGAAAATAATGTTGTCGTGTTAAATGTTTTATTCTGTGCAGTGAAGCTCTAACGTTCAACTGAATCCTGGAAACATTTGGAGAAAAAGTGAGAATTCTTAGAAAAAGTGAGAATTTTGAGAAAAAAAGTGAGATTAAAAAAAAAAACAGAACTCAGTACCTTGGTTGTATTTCTTCAGTACTTCAGCAGAAAAAGTGAGAATTCTTAGAAAAAAGTCAGATTTTTTTTTTGTTGAAATCTTAGAAAAAAGTGATAATTTAGAAAAAGAATTGAGAACTTTGAGAAAAAATTCAGAATGTTTTATTTAGCTGTATTCTTCACGCACCGGGCCCAGAGCCGGCAAGGGGCCCAGAGCCGGCAAGGGGCCCAGAGCCGGCAAGGGGCCCATGCACAAAAAAAACAAAAAAAAAGAATTCAAATTTTTTTTTTTATATATGTTTTTTTTAATAATTTTCTTTGGGGGCCCCAATGGCATTGACCGGTTCACCCAGTCTTCAAAGTAACCAAGGAACCTAAATTAATTTGTAATTTGTCTGTCCAATGACCTTGCATGTCATGTGATACCTTGCGTGACGAGCGAACCGTTTAATAATAATAATAATAATAATAATAATAAATTCAATTTTTAAAGCACCTTTCATTGCTAACAGCAATCCCAAGGTGCTATACCTGTACTGCACAACCTGTACTGTACTGTAGCTGCAGCAGCAAGTTCGGTAGCATTATAAAAGATTTAATAAGATTGCATTTATAATGTACAGCAAACCAAAGCACAAGAGCAGCGCTCAAAAGAGAAAGGACAAGAGAGAACAAGGAGATGTAACGGCTAAACTGACAAAATTAGACCGTTTTTTTTGTCATACATTGTTCTCGAAATCTGTGGCCGTGGCTGTGCAACCTTCTTCTCCAGCCAGCCAGGAGGAGAGGCTGGATTTGGCAGTGCCCGGCGGTGGTCCAACAGTTCCCCCAAGGGCCCCAACCGATAGGGGACTCTATGGCGCTATTGAGACCCCCGACGCCAAGATCAAAAGCTATATTATAGCAACCGGTCCATGTAGGCCTACCGGCCATTCCCCAGAGACAAACATCAAGGAAACCGGTGTAATCCTCTTCTTAGTTCGCTGTGCCGTTGTCAGGCTGTGGTGGTCTGAGGCCAGGGCAGGCTGGTGTTGATAGCCTATACATGTGGCGCTTCTGAGTGGTTGTGTATGTCCGCGCATCAGCGTGCGTTTATGTATGGGGCGATGGGGGGGGGGCCCCAAAACAATATTTGCACCGGGGCCAATCACAACCTTGTACTCCACTGACTTTAGCTGTACTTCTTCAGTACTTTAGCTGTACTTCTTCAGTACTTTAGCTGTACTTTAGCTGTACTTCTTCAGTACTTTAGCTGTACTTCTTCAGTACCTTAGCTGTACTTCTTCAGTACTTTAGCTGTACTTTAGCTGTACTTCTTCAGTACCTTAGCTGTACTTCTTCAGTACTTTAGCTGTACTTTAGCTGTACTTCTTCAGTACCTTAGCTGTACTTCCGCAGTGATCCAGCAGTACTCGAGGAAAAGTGTCATTGTGAAGCGTGAAGCGTGTGATTATCGATGTTCTGGAGCCAATCTGTCGGCGCTGCGAGAACCCGTTGGTGAGGCTGTTCCCCTGATCAGGTGAGAGGGGGGTGGAGGATCAGGTGTGAGACGGGGGGGATCTGGTTTCAGGGTTCGGCCTCTTTAATGACCCCTCTCTCTCTCTCTCCCTCTCTCTCTCCTGTGATCCGGGGTGAGTCGGTGTTCACATTCCTTCCTCAATCTGCTGCAGGACTTTCCCTCGGCCCCCGCTTGGCCTCAGGGGACCCTCAGAGGGCCGGGATCCGGTGTTGGACCCCCCAGGGAGGAGAAATCCCTCCATCTTCCCCTGAGGGGGCGGATCAGGGTGCAGGGGGGGGGGGGGCGTCTCCTTCTTTTGTTCCTGGAGGAGAGGAGGATCATGGTCAGACTGGTTCCACTGGAAACTGAGATAAAGACCAGAAATGTACTCAGACCCCCAGAACCAGTTTATTTTACTCCATCCATCTGAGAGTGGATTTCAGAAAGGATCGCATCGTTTAAAATGAAGTAAAATAGTGACATAAGTTAAATATCCAAGTAAAGAAGTTGTGAGAAAAAAAACTAAAACACTCAAATATTTAAGAAATCTGTAAAATATTCAAAAGATAATGAATTTAAATGATATCCAAAAATAATTTAGTTTAAAATCCTAAACAATAATAGTAATGTATTCGACCCAAAATATATCCAATATCCAGAATAATATCAGTAAAATAGTTCACACACTTTTATTAAAAAATCATCTTATCTTCTATTCTCATTTTAAATAATATAAAATGTTGACATCAGTCAAATATCCAAATGAAAAAGTAGATGAAAAAAATGAATCGTGATCAGAAATTGTGTTTACTTTTTTTATTTACTTTATAATTTCACTTAAATAAATAAATTACTAAAAGATCTCGGTAATGGAGTTGACTTAAAGGGGACCTATCATGCAAAATGCGCTTTCTGATGTCTTCTCTACATCAACATGTGTCCCGGTGTGTCCCCGGTGTCTCCCCGGTGTGTCCCCGGTGTGTCGGGGAACTCACGCAGCGTCAGGAAATAAAACCCTCTCTCTTTTCCTCCGTACCCAAATCTCTGAAAACGGGGGAACAACGGAGCTGATCCAGATTTGCGTCCGATATGACGTAATATCTGAAATGTGGACCCACGGCCCTATCAGAAAGTTGCTATCAGAAACAATGCCCGACTGTTTTGGACATAATATGGTCGGTGTTTACATTAGCATCGCTAACACTCAGAGCTAACCTGTACTGCACAGAGCATGTTTGTGAAGAAGCAGGAAATAAAAAGGAACTCACCTTGTGGTATAACCGGCAAGAGAGAAAGCCTTTGAGCTCCAGACTGTTTCAGAAATAATCCTTGATAATCCATGATATGGCGTTTCATCACTGCAGTGTTTAGTTTAGACAGTAGCTGCCGGGTCCCACATGAGCTCAGACCCCTACTTTTTTATTTATCCATTTTTTTTTTTTTTAAAGCTGAAGTTTGAATACAATTTTAAAAAGTGTTATTAGTTAAATATCCAAATTGGACTTCCGGTGAGGGCAGCGCCATGTAGAGACGGAGTTTTGTTGAGCTCCTCATGAGAACGACTAATGTCAGAATATTGCTCTTTTAAAACCACTTGAACTGACTCCAAGCGACTTGATACACAAGTTATATCCATAGCCAGACGATTGCTGAGTAAAATATGCCGAAAAATTGCCAGGGAAACAACAAGTTGGAGCCGGCGGCGGAAACTAGCACTAATGCTAACCTGGCAGTCGACGCAGACATCAACGACCAACACGTGGTACTTAACGCTATTGCGTCTCTTAAACAGGACCTGGTGGCGAAAATTGAGGAAAAGGCGATAGCACAGTCGGCGGAACTCCAAATACAGACTACCCAGATTCGGACGGAATTACGAAGTGTGGTGGAACAAGTGAACAAAAGAATTGAAGTAACCGAGGGCCGAGTATCTGAGCTGGAGGCTGAGGTTAGCAACCACTCGGACTCAATCACCTGCATGACATCAGATGTTACTGGTATGAAAAAAGAACTGCCCACACTGAGGGACTGTTGCGAAGATTTGGAGGCAAGATCACGTCGCTGTAATATCTGCATTATAGGAGTGAAGGAAGGACGGGAGCATGGGAAGCACCCATCTCAGTTTGTGGCTGATATGCTAAAAGTTTCCCTTGGTCTCGACAAGCCCCCGATCCTGGACCGGGCGCACCGCGCTCTCCGCAGCAGAGCGACACAAGACGGGCTCCCACGCGGGCTTTTATTGTGAAATGCCACTATCTCTCCGAAAAAGAATCGCTGCTAAAGAAAGCAATAGAGATGAAATCAGTGACGACCCCCGACGGTGACCAGGTCTGGCTTCTGCCGGACTTTACTCAGGCGGTGAGTAAACAGCGGGCAGCCTTTACCGAGGTGAGAGGGCTGCTGCGGAACTGCGAGGGAGTGCGCTACGGCCTGAAATACCCTGCCATATTCATGATCACAACATCGGGGGGCCACGAGGCAAGTTTCAGCCATCCAAAACTGGCAAAGGAGTTTGTTCTTAACAAGGTGGTGCGCAAGGCTTCATAATGGACATGTTCTGGTGAGTATTGGCCAAGGGCTAAAATTCCAGCTCCATATGCTGTAGATGGAGACGAGAAACAACTCAGCCGGACAATATATGTGGTTATGTTTGGGAAACATTTTCTTTCTCCCTATCTAGAATTCTCAGGATTTCCCATTTGATAACGTTTATTTTTTCTTTATTGTTCTTGCTGGAAATTTTTTTGAGGCAAGTCACGTCACGGACAATAATATCATTGTGTAACCATATGGGACATTAACGTTTTATTTTATTGAGCCATAACATGTTCAGGGCTGTTACATTACCTAGCTGATATTTCAAACTAGGATGTCGTTATATTCAGCATTGCCTGGTCAGCTGAAGAGAAGGAGCTATATTGAGTTCATTGTTCAGTTCCCATGGGGGGCTCGCATGGTAAGCAGTTTAGGAGAAGAGGTTTACTGGAAGTGCAAGCTGTCTCCATGCGGGAGACAAGCATAACGTTTGTCGTGTTGTCATTGTGTTTTATGTTTGTGAAAATGTATGTGTACAAGTGCTCATCCTCCCCTTCCCATCCTTTTACCAAGCTCAGGGACTCCCCAATGCAGAATCATACATTGAAGGACCATATCGATGGTGTCTGTTGATAAAGGTATAGGCAGGGGGACACCACGGTGGTGAGTTGGAATGTAAGGGGATTGAATCACCCGGTTAAGCGAAGCAAGGTGTTTTCTCATCTAAACAAATTAAAAACTGAAATATTTCCAGGAAACTCATTTATTAAATAAAGACCAGCTAATGCTTCAAAGAGCAGGATTTACACAGGTTTTCCACTCCGATTTTAATAGCAAGAGCAGGGGGGTAGCTATTCTCCTGCACAGAGATGTGCAGTTTGAAGAGCCAAAATCCATAAGGGACAAAAATGGTCGTTACATAATTATTCAGGGTAAACTGTTCAATAAGCCAGTAGTGCTTGCGAATGCCCCAAATTGGGATAACGTTGATTTCTTCAGGAATCTTTTCTCACTGTTGCCAGGCCTAGACTCGCATGAATTAATATTAGGGGGGGACCTAAATTGTGTCCTAGACTCTGTACTAGATCGTTCTGGCAGTAAGGTCACCACACCTAATAAATCAGCAAGCTGCATAGATACATTCCTTCAGGCCTACGGAGTGATTGACCCCTGGAGATTGAAATACCCGACTTCCAAACAGTTCTCTTTTTCTCCCCAGTACACCAAACCTACTCTAGAATTGATTGTTTTTTAATAGACCAAAAACTATTGCCCATAACTACACAGGTGGAATACAACAGTATAGTCATATCAGACCAGTACTTTTGAAGCTCCGTTTTCCGGAAAATATACTCCGCCAACGCGTATGGCGCCTTAATCCTAGCTGCTTGCGGAAAAAAACTTTGTTGACTTTATAAACACACAAATAGATTTCTTTCTCGAAACCAATGAGTCCCCAGAGATAAGTTATTTCACACTATGGGAAACCATGAAAGCATATGTAAGGGGGCAAGTGATATCTTATAACGCTGGTGAAACTAAAAGGAAATTCAAACGAGCTACAGAATTGATTGATAGCATTAAAGTGATTGACCGATTACATTCAATATCGCCTTCGGAGAATCTTTACAAGGAGAGAATTTTGCTTCAGACAGAATTGGATTCTCTGTCCAATGGGGACGCTGTAGATCTTCACTTAAAATCACGTTTTAATTTCTACGAACATGGGGAGCGTGCCAGCAAGCTTTTGTGCCATCAACTTAAACAGTCGGCAACAGCAGGTTTTATATCTGCAATAAAAGATGAGGAAGGTAATATTCAAACATTAATGCCCAGTTCCAGTCTTTCTATGAGAATCTGTACACCTCGGGGGCAAGGAGCAAGGAATTAGTGATGACTTCTTTAGTCAAATTGAAATGCCCTCCTTGGATGAATCAGACAAATCTGGACTGGAGAGAAATATAACTTTAATAGAGATTGACAACGCAATTAAAAAGATGAAGCCTGGAAAAGCACCAGGCCCTGATGGCTATCCAAGGGAATTCTTTAAGAAATGTGCCCCTAAACTACTGCCGCTATTAGTAAAGGTATTCGAGGAGGTCCTGGTTAGGAAGGCTCTTCCCCCGACTATGACGCAGGCCTCTATCTCATTATTACTCAAAAAGAATAAAGATCCGTTGTTGTGTGAATCATATCGCCCGATTAGTCTTTTATGTTGCGACTATAACATTCTAACCAAGGTCCTAGCAGGGAGGCTTGAGAAAATGATGCCTAAATTGATACATCCAGATCAGACGGGTTTCATTGTGGGTAGACCACTTTCAAGCAACCTCCGCCGTGTGTTCAATGTTATCTACCAGCCCAACAATGTCCAACCAGAACTTATTATATCCTTGGATGCACAAAAGGCGTTTGATAGGATTGAATATAATTACCTGTTCACTGCGCTCGAGAAGTTCGGCTTTGGCCCGACTTTTTGTTGGCTGATCAAGATCCTTTATAGAGCGCCTAAGCTTCAATTCGAACTAATAGGATAATGTCTCATTATTTCCCACTTTTTTCGTGGGACACGGCAGGGTTTCCCTGAGCCCCCAGATATTCGATTTGCTATAGAGCCCTGGCAATACTGTTAAGAGACCGCTAGTCTAATTGGAGTGCAAAGGGGGGGAGAATTGCATAATTGTCGCTCTATGCGGATGATCTTCTTCTTTTTCTTTCGGATCCCGTGTTACTATACCTATTGCCTTGGAACTTATCGCCGAGTTTGGCCGGGTGTCGGGCTATACATTAGAGTAAAAGTGTTCTATTCCCCATTAATGATAAAGCACGTCAGAACTTCCCTTTCTCTGTGTGTGAGGACAGCCTTACATACCTAGGTGTCTGTGTCACTTACAATACAAGATCTGATGGACAATCATTTTAAAACAGTGCTTGGTAAGGCTAAACTGGACATGGAGAGATGGTCGACCCTCCCCCTGTCACTAGCTGGCAGGTTAATTCTGTTAAAATGACGATCATGCCCAGGTTCATATTTCTGATTCAGGCAGTCCCGATCTTCATCCCTAAATCCTTCTTAGGGAATTAAATAAATGCACTTCCACTTTTATTTGGAATAAAGCTGTACCTCGCATCAGGAAAGAGTATTTGGAAAGGCCAAAGGGGAGGGTGGTTTGTCCTTACCCAATTATTTGTACTATTATTGGGCTGCCAACATCCACAAGCTGATGTTTTGGGTCGATGTGACGGACGAATCCCCATTTGGTCTGTAATGGAGCAGCATTCAGGTAATCCAGTCACTTTGCTCTTTAATTTGCGCTCCACTACCCTTGAGTAAAAACTACTGACGAATAACCGAGTCATCCAAGGCTCTCTAAAGATATGGACTCAGTTTAAAATTCATTTCAAACACAAACAGGTATTTGTTGCTTCCCCAATTCTGGCAAATGTACATTTTTCTCCATCTCTCACTGATCCATCTTTTCGGTTATGGCATGGGAGAGGGATTAGGTGTGTTAAAGATCTTTTTAAAAATGGACACTTTATTTCTTTTGAACAGTTAAAGAAGGATTTCAATATCCCACAGTCATGTTTCTTCAGATATTTGCAGATACGTAGTTATGTCAGAACCCACTTCTCTCTAGGAGCCCCACAGAGCACCTGGATTGATGACTGTTTAATATGGATCCCTGTGACAGGGGTCTGGTGTCTGTATTATATGACAATATTCAGAGGGTCGCCGCTCCGTCGCTTAATCACTTGATGAGGCAATGGGAGGAGGAGCTGGGAATAACTATATCATATACTATTTGGCAGGCAGCAATTACATTTGTCCACTCATCCTCAATGTGCATTAGACATGGGCTGCTACAATTTAAGGTTTTGCATAAGTTACATCTATCTGCAAGTAAACTGGCCAGATTTTACCCAGGTTTCGACCCAACCTGCATCAGGTGCAGTCGGGACCCGCCAGCCTAAGTCACATGTTTTTGGCTCTGTCCAAACTGGCCCCTTTTTGGACAGGTATATTTAAAACCTTTTCGTACATGTGTAACACGGCTGTGGATGCAAACCCATTGACTGCATTATTTGGCGTGGTCACACAGGAGACACGAATAACAACTGATCAGGCTGAGGCTGTGGCATTCTCTACCCTACTTGCTAGACGTCTGATACTCTTTAGTTGGAAGAAGGCTGCACCGCCGTCTCATAAGCGCTGGGTAGAGGAAGTAATGTCCCATCTTAAACTTGAGCAGCTAAAGCACACTACCCGGGGCTCTATCGCAAAGTACTATAAGGTCTGGCAACCATTTCTGTCCTACTTTGAGAACGAATTCTCTAACATTAAAATAACGTAGCCAAGCCCCCCCCCCCCCCACATTGTTTTTTATTCATTTATGTTTTCATTTTTACTTTTGGTTATTTTCTATATACATATTTTTTATCTTTTCTGGATGTCAATTGATATTTTGTATACTTTCTGTGTGTGCTGTATTTCTGAATGTTGAGTGCAGCTGTTTGTTATATGTGGAAAATCAATAAAATATTTGAATAATAATAAAAAAAATTTAAATAAATATCCAAATTAAAATGAGGTGAAAACTCCTAAAAGTATGAGTAATGAAGCAGACCTAAATATATACAAATATCCACAAATAATATCAGTAAAATATTTCTAATTTTCAAATAAAGAAATATAATAATCATAATAAAATATGTCCAAATGTGTTTTTTTTATAAAATAAATATATATTTGTGATGAATCTGGTCATTGCAGAGTACTTTTACTTTTTCCTAATACTTACTACACTAAAGTACGAGTTACACGCCGTTATTTCAACTTTATTCTCCACATTTTCACTAAATCCCGCACCTTTCTTCACTCTAATCACGACTTGTTTCCATCTTTTCTATCTTCTCTCCACAGGGGTAAATCACGACTCGGACGTGTTCCTCAGTTAGTCCACAGTTTGCTCTTCACATTCTGTACATATAAACATTGCATCACACAGACAGGCAGTCACTCTTTCACAAATTCAACAAAATGAAACTTACTCAAGCTTTAATTTACACAACAAATCAGAGGCAGTTTCATATTTACATGTTTTACTTTCATCTGTCGTCACTTTTTAGCGGCAGTTTTCTAATTCTTGATTCTTAAATCAGTGCCGATGTCTTTTGTTTGAAGGCAGTTTTTACTTTTTGGATTCTTCCCAAAAGTAATATTAAAGGTCAAAGTGGTCAGTTTCACAGTTAGATATAAAAGGCAGTTTAAAGGAAACCTTTACGGCAATCGTGTTCATTTGATTGTTACACTCATTATCAGTTAATTAGCTTCATATTCAAATGTAAAGTGGTCTCATGGTTTCAGAGTGGAGTTAAGAACTGGTTATTGAGTCTTTTATTCCAAACCTTTGAATCCTTAAGGACTTAACAAACAGAGGCAACAAGGATCATGTAAGGGTTTTTGAGAAGTTGAGGGTCTTTTTAAAGACAGTCAGTATGAAGAGTCTCTGAGGGTCTTTCAGACCTTTGTTTGGCTGTTTGCAGTTTCCTGTGGAATCAGAACCACTTAAGGGTCAAGAACAAAATCCCACAAACCTGCAACGAGTTCAACTCTGACTTCTTAATTGTTAATTTGATTGTTACACTCAAGTTAATTAGCTTCATATTAAACATGTAAAAGTGGTTAGTCTCATGGTTTCACAGTGGAGTTAAGAACTGGTTATCGACTCTTGTATTGAGGGTCTTTTTAAAGACGTATCAGTCAGTGTGGGGGAAACTTCTGAAGCAATTGGAGTCAGGACTCAGAGAGGCACGAGGAGAGCTGGAGCTTCGATGGCAAACACTGACGGTTTTTTGGAGTTACGGCCGGAGAATTGACAAGACAGGTGGTGTGTCACGAGTGGACACAGCGGTTGCCAAACCAATTCTGAAGAACTCTTTCTGCAGCTCGAGGTTTTAACTAGTTCGGAGTGTAATAATCAACATTCTTCATCAGTGAGACTAAAGCATTATGGACCCTGAATCTAACTAGAGCTCTCGTCCATAGAAAAGAATGTGCGCCAGGGAACCTTCGTGCCTGAACACTAAACTACCTCATGGCGGCTTGTGCTCTGTCATAGACTGGCAACAACAATGCGCCCAAGCTGTTCCTCCTTAGAGATAGCAGCAATACCCAAGGCCGTAGACCTGTGCCGTGGGAAAGGAGACAGTGAGAAGAGAAAACGATGAACTGTGTCGAAGGTTGAATACCTAAGCAAATTATTCCCTAACAGTCAGTACGAAGAGTCTCTGAGGGTCTTTGAGACCTTTGTTTGGCTGTTTGCAGTTTCCTGTGAAATCAGAACCACTTTAGGGTCAAGAACCAAATCCCACACAGGCAGTGTAAAGAAAACATGTTAGGCAGTCGTGTTCATTTTGATTGTAACACTCATTATACGTTAACTAGCTTCATATTCAATGTGAAAGTGGTTAGTCATTAAGAACTGGTTATCAAGTATTTTATTCTAAACCCTCCAATCCTTTTTGATGTCAGGACCATAAGGTCTTAACAAACAGAGGCAAGTAACAAGTTTCATATCAGGGTCTTTGGGAAGAGTGGAGGGTCTTTTTAAAGACAGTCAGTATGAAGAGTCTCTGAGGGTCTTTGAGACCTTTGTTTGGCTGTTTGCAGTTTCCTGTGAAATCAGGACCACTTTTAGGGTCAAGAACAACATCCCACAACGAGTTCAACTCTGACTTATTAGTCCTGAAAGTTAGGCATGGAAAACTCTTCACAATATGACCACTTGTATATCAATTAACCCCCCCCCCATGTTGACTGAAAGTCTTGCAGAAAAGGTGGGGTGGAGAGCTCAGACTTGGATGCAGAGTCTGTAAACAGATATAGAGTTTTTGTTGTAAAACGCGTCACAATTCATTATTTCTTTTACGTTTTTGTTCTTTTTCGTTAACCGTAGAGGAATGCGACCCACAAGAACCCACGTGACAGAGACATGACATTTAAATGTTCTGGAAAGATCCTTCTACAGCTTTAGCCTTCATTTTATCTCATGAAGTCCCTAAGTGACCCACCCTGAACAGTCTGGTGGGTCATGGGCCAGGTCATGTGATCTTGTGTTCCCATAACAACATGTCCAAGATGTCCATGTGCCAGAACCAGCCACATTTCAGAAGCTTGTTTTTGTTTGGACACTGGTTGATTTCAGGAAGTTTTCCTTTAACATCCGAACATCTGGAGCTTCTCCTTCACCCCTAGTGTCCATGCATCGGCACCCAGGTGAAGTTGAACCTCCTAGTGTCCATGCGTCGGCACCCAGGTGAAGTTGAACCTCCTAGTGTCCATGCATCGGCACCCATGTGAAGTTGAACCTCCTAGTGTCCTTGCGTTGGCACCCAGGTGAAGTTGAACCTCCTAGTGTCCTTGCGTTGGCACCCAGGTGAAGTTGAACCTCCTAGTGTCCATGCATCGGCACCCAGGTGAAAGTTGAACCTCCTAGTGTCCATGCGTCGGCACCCAGGTGAAGTTGAACCTCCTAGTGTCCTTGCGTTGGCACCCAGGTGAAGTTGAACCTCCTAGTGTCCTTGCGTTGGCACCCAGGTGAAGTTGAACCTCCTAGTGTCCTTGCGTCGGCACCCAGGTGAAGTTGAACCTCCCCCCCCCGGTGTCCCTCCTGACGAAGGCCTGTCCCTGAGGGAAGCTGTGAGTCTTCACGCTGCTGGACGGACTGATGGACATCCTGAACGCCAAGTCCTTCTGACTGCGCGGCGTCTGAGATCCAGAAGTCTCGATGGGGAGAACGGGACTCTCTGTGATGGAGGACTGAACTGACTGGGTCCTCTGATGGAGACCAGTACACCGGACGATTGGATGAATGAGTCGGAACTCTAGTCGAAGCAAGGCAGCAGATATGATCCGAAGTTGGAGAGAAAGGCAGTTTTTCCGGTAACGTTGGAGATCGAAAGATAGTTCTTGAGTTTTGTTGTGGAGAAGTTGTGCTGCTCTGAGGTGACTTTACTTCTTCTTCTTCGTTGGTGTAACCTGTTTGAGGTGTGGATGTTGGGCAGAAGCTGAAGGAGGAGTTCAGGGAGTATTCGGAGGAGGAAAGTCGTAAAACGAAGTGCTGAATCCAGACGAGGACTCGCTGGACGTGTCGATGGTGTCCCGGTCCTTCAGGCCAGTGTCCGGAGAACCCAGAGGTCCAGGTTTGGTTCTGAGGAGGAAGAGGAGGAAGAGGAGGAAGAGGAGGAGGAAGAGGAGCTGAACTCTTTGCTCAGGTTCCTGCAGACCCTCTTGCTGACGGGCGGAGGGAAATGAAGAGAAGGAATGCGAGTCTGGAAGAGTCCGTCATCGGGGGGGTTTCTCTTCAGCTGCCTCCAACCATCAGGGCGGAGCTTCTGTCAGAGGAACAGGAGAATTTAGAATCAGATGTCAGACAAATGATGACTGAAGAAGTTTCAGTTATTTCTCACAATAAGATCTACAATATGTATTTATTTTCTGAGGATCACATGTTCGCGCAACGACGTTCAGATGTTTTGTAAATCACTAAGTAAATAGAGCATTTGACACACTAAGTACGTAGAACACGCTCTCAGTGAAAACGTCACTTAAAGGGACAGTGCACCATAAAATCTAATGACATATGAATCAACAGTGCTTATTGTGAGCAGTTTAATGTAGGAACTATTTCATTTCTGCCGGACCACACCCACCAACAACTAGATCCATGCTTCCCTTCTGCGTAGTGATACGGTGGAAAGAAAATAGTTCCTACCCGACAACCCACAAAAACGTAGGTACTTAACGCAGCTATAGCGTTAAGTACCTGATCTCTTAACCTGTCCAGGACTTTATGGAAATGCAGTAGTGATGATGATGAAGATGAGGGATGATGAGGGTGAACGTACCTTTGCTCTCTGCTGCAGGTTCCTGACGAAGGACGACCCGAGGAACTCTCTGAGCGTTTTGTTCTCGTCCTGAAGTCGAATCAGCTCCTCGTCTCTCTGCAGCAAAGTGTCCTGCAGCTGGAGAACAGGACACAATGTCTTCATATTAAAGGTTAACACACAACAACACTTCACAACACAACAACAGTCCACCACACAACAACAGTCCACAACACAACAACAGTCCACAACACAACAACAGTCCACAACACAACAACAGTCCACAACACAACAACAGTCCACAACACAACAACAGTCCACCACACAACAACACTTCACAACACAACAACAGTTCACAGCACAACAACAGTCCACAACACAACAACAGTCCACAACACAACAACAGTCCACAACACAACAACACATCACAACACAACAACACTTCACAACACAACAACAGTCCACAACACAACAACAGTCCACAACACAACAACAGTCCACAACACAACAACAGTCCACAACACAAAAACACTTCACAACACAACAACACTTCACAACACAACAACAGTCCACAACACAACAACAGTCCACAACACAACAACACTTCACAACACAACAACACATCACAACACAACAACACTTCACAACACAACAACACTTCACAACACAACAACAGTCCACAACACAACAACAGTCCACAACACAACAACAGTCCACAACACAACAACACATCACAACACAACAACACTTCACAACACACAACAGTCCACAACACAACAACAGTCCACAACACAACAACAGTCCACAACACAACAACAGTCCACAACACAAAAACACTTCACAACACAACAACACTTCACAACACAACAACAGTCCACAACACAACAACAGTCCACAGCACAACAACACTTCACAACTGAAGTTACCTACTGTAACTCCAGCTTCTATGAGTATTGGCGTAGCCCTCTAAGGCTATCGCTATTGGGTAATCCCCTGCGCACCCGCGCAGCACTGAAACACTTGTAGTCCACGCCCACCCGCAAGGTGGGCCCCACCCTCGGGCTCCCTTCCGGTATAAATAGGAAGGAGGCCCGACAATCTGCTCCCACACAAAAAACTTTTCTTCAGCTATTCGTGGAGCCAGTGGGGCCCAGAACTTAGAGGGCTACGCCAATACTCATAGAAGCTGGAGTTACAGTAGGTAACTTCAGTTCTATTTCGTATATGGCTTCGCCCTCTAAGGCTATCGCTATTGGGTTAAGGGCGAAGCAAGATGTAGTCTGCGCCCCACTGGGTCCCCCCGGTACTGGAAGCACAGACACACCTGCTCAGATAATAACCCCTGCCTATTGCGCCATGCGAATGGCGCATCACAGTCCCTGGAATATAGCATAACATGAATATTTACCATGAGGGGACGCAGGCTGGGAACAATACATACCCGCCGCTGTGATAAGTAGAGACGAAGGTCACACTTTGCCAGCGACAAAAAGAGGGGGAACACGGGCAACTCTCTGCGTGTAGACAGGCAGGAGAGCGCACAGCTGGATCCCTGACATCACTCACTCTGACAAGACACTCCGTACAAAATGTGTCAGAGGAAACAAGGAAACATCCCTCTCATAAGAGGGAAAGGGGCCGCTCTTCGTGTGCCGAGAGGCAGGAGAGAGGTGTACAGCTGGATCCCTGACGTCACTCACTCTGACAGGACACTCAGCACAGGGTGTGTCAGAGAGGAATGGGAGACATCCCTCAAATAAAATTGAATAAATGAACAGGGGGAAGACCAAGATGCAGCAGTGCAAATGTCTTCCACTGACATTCCTCCGTGCAAAGCCGTGGAGGAGGAAATTCCTCTGGTGGAGTGCGCACTGATGTTCTCCGGGGGATCCGCCCCAGAGGAGACATACGCCTGTGACACAGCCTCACACAGCCAGTGTGACAGCCGTTGTGCAGACAGAGGCTGCCCGATCGAGCGCTCTCTGTAATGCACAAACAGGCGCTGAGAACGGCGCAAGGCAGCCGTGCGCGCCACATAGCAGGCCAGCGCGCGCACCGGACAGAGGAGATGAGACGTGGCTTCTTCCTCCGACCTGTGAGGAGGGGGAAAGAAGCCATCCAGGGTGATCACTCTTGACTTAAAAGAGCTTGTGATGACCTTTGGCATAAAAGCCGGGTTAGGGCGTAAAACAGCTGAACTGCCATCTCCTTGGATCCGGAGGCATGACGGAGCCACAGAGAGAGCAGACAAATCACTCACCCTTTTCGCTGATGTTAGAGCCAAAAGTAGTACTACTTTGGCTGATAACAGTTTAAGGGGAACCTGAGCTAACGGTTCAAATGGGGCTTTGCTTAGTGCGCGTAACACTAAAGCCAAATCCCACTGAGGCGCCAGTGCGCGTGACACAGGTCTGAGTCTCCGTACTCCTCGCAGAAAACGTTTCGTCAGGGGGTGACTAAACACCGTCCCGACCCCGAAACCTACATGACAAGATGATATGGCAGCAGCATATACCTTGATTGTGTTGAAGGCCAAATTCCTGTCCAGCAACAGCTGGAGGAATGACAGCACGTGAGGCAGGGGGCACGTAATGGGGTCCAGGCTTTTCGCCACACACCAACGCTGGAAAGCTGTCCACTTGGCTGTGTATAGGACGCTCTGGTAGACGCTGCCCTGGCTCCCTGAATGGTACGTACAACATCTTGAGAGAGGCCCAGCCCCTCTAAATGTTCCCGTTCAGGGGCCACATTATTGCCTTGTTGAAAACTGACCGATCGAGGATGGGTCTCACTCCCCCTGTCTTTTTCGGGATAAGAAAATAGCGGGAGTAATACCCCTGATTTTCTTCCCCTTGAGGAACCCTGGAAATAGCCTCTTTCAACAGGAGTTCCCGCAGCTCTGACTGGAGCGCAAGACACTGTTCCTGGGATGACAGGAGTGTTTCCTGTATCCCCTTGAACTGTGGGGGGGAGAGGCGAACTGCAGGGTGCACCCTCTGCTGATCAGCCTGCTCATCCGTCTGTCCATCAGACACACGCGCTAACACTCTGAGAAACACTCTGAGAGCGGGCGCACATGCTCGAGATGTGTTGTGGTCGTCATGGCGACGAGCCACGTCAGAGCCCTCGCCGCCGCTGCCCGTGAGGCAACCCAAGGTGGGCCTAGAGCGAAAGGGCTGTGAGGGAGCCTCCACACGCTGCGTTTCACTCCGGCTCTCATCATGAGGTGTGTACACTCAGGGGATGAGTGGAGGTGTGTGCAGTGACGTCCACATGAGGCGTCATAACTGCTCTCATGGGTTTATTATGACCGTGTGTAGGAGGCGTATCTCGGACAGAGGAATGCCGCGAGCTCTGCGGTTTATTAACCGATAGGTTAAAACCAGCAGACTTCTGCAGCGAGCCCTGCTGCCTACTAATCAACAGATTGGTGGCAGCTGGCTTAGTTAGCGAACTCTGCAGTTTTTCAGAAGCTGCGCTGAGCGTACTCCGCCCTGGCGATTGATGTAGGCTGCCGCGGCTTTGTTTTCTGTGCGAATCAACACATGCTGATTCCGCAGCAACGGGGCAAAATGCTGGATTACTCTCCGTACGGAGAGCAATTCCAGCACGTTTATGTGGAGGGACATGTGAGCCGGCCACTGTCCCCCCACTGCCTGCGACATACACGTTCCTCCCCACCCTGAGAGAGATGCGTCTGTGAACACCGAGATGTGTGACGTAACTCTGCCCAGGGGCACACCCGCTGACAGCACGTGGGGACTTTTCCAATAGGTTAAGTCTGAACCCACGGAAGGAGGGATGGCCACCATGCGCCTCTTCTGTCGCACGGGGTCGATGCGCAGGCGAATAAACCACCTCTGGAGTATCCTCATGTGAAGGAGACCCAGGGGGATCACCACGTGACCAGCTGCCATCATGCCCAGCAGCTGCATCACGGAGAGGGCTGTCACCACGCTGCGAGGTGTGACGCGTTGGAGAAGAGCTGTCAGTGCCTCCACTCTCTGCTGTGAGAGTCGCGCTCTCATGCGGGCTGAGTTCAATTCCACACCCAGGTAAACAATACTCTGGGAGGGAAGAGGGCGGCTCTTCTTCCAGTTTATTATGAAACCCAGCTTTGACAGATGTGATACGAGCTGTACCGTCTGTAAAGCAACTTCCTCCCTGGAGCGAGCCAGCAACAGCAGGTCGTCCAGGTAAAATAGTACTCTCATCCCTCCTCTGTGTAGCGGCTGCAGCGCCGTCTCTACACACTTTGAAAAGGTGCGAGGAGCCAGGGAATAACCGAATGGCAGACGGTTGTACTGGTACGATATTCCCTGGAATGAGAAACGCAGGAATTTCCTGTGTTTCGGGATGATGGGTACGTGGAAGTAAGCATCCTTCAGGTCTATAGAGGTGAACCAGTCCCCCTGGTGAACACACTCCAGCACCTGTTTGATCGTCAGCATGTGAAAAGGCCTTTTCATTATTGCCTTGTTGAAAACTGACAGATCGAGGATGGGTCTCATTCCCCCTGTCTTCTTCGGGATAAGAAAATAGCGGGAGTAATACCCCTGATTTTCTTCCCCTTGAGGAACCCTGGAAATAGCCTCTTTCAACAGGAGTTCCCGCAGCTCTGACTGGAGCGCAAGACACTGTTCCTGGGATGACAGGATTGTTTCCTGTATCCCATTGAACTGTGGGGGGGGAGAGGTGAACTGCAGGGTGTACCCTCTGCTGATCAACCTGCTCATCCATCTGTCCATCAGACACACTCGCTGCCACTCTGAGAAACACTCTGAGAGCGGGCGCACGTGCTCGAGATGTGTTGTGGTCGTCATGGTGACGAGCCACGTCAGAGCCCTCGCCGCCGCTGCCCGTGAGGCAACCCAAGGTGGGCCTGGAGCGAAAGGGCTGTGAGGGAGCCTCTACACGCTGCGTTTCACTCCGGCTCTCATCATGAGGCGTGTACACGCTCAGGGGATGAGTGGAGGTGTGTGCAGTGACGTCCACATGAGGCGTCATAACTGCACTCATGGGCTTATTATGACCGTGTGTAGGAGGCGTATCTCGGACAGAGGAATGCTGCGAGCTCTGCGGTTTATTAACCCATAGGTTAAAACCAGCAGACTTCTGCAGCGAGCCCTGCTGCCTACTAATCAACATATTGGTGGCAGCTGGCTTAGTTAGCGAACTCCGCAGTTTATTAACCCATAGATTAAAACTGCAGGTTTTTTCAACGAGCCCTGCTGGCTATAACCGATAGGTTATAGGCAGCTGGTAGAGTGGGGGATATGTGAGAAACACTTGATACTGATGCCTCAGACAACAAGTTGGAAAATGAACCCATTTCATTTATCTCACAACCCCCCCCAACACGTCAGAAGCGGCTTTGCTTCCTCGGAGTCTCTCGCGGAGCAGACCAGGAGCAGGAGTGCCTCACTCCCCGTTGACTCACCGCCGGAAGACCCCTCTGTCTCTGGGGTGGCGGGGGAGCGGAGACGCGGGGCGGAGCCCCTGCCGCCGCCGACGGGCGAGCTCCTGACGCCGCGGCTGCGGTTGCTGTGTGCGTCTCTCCGCCTGCCGCTGTGGCCGGGTTGGACGCTGCGGCTGCTGCGCTGCTGCGGGCGTTGGTGCCGCTGTGGCCGCCCCGCAGGCTGGAGCCAGCTAACGTGCTGGCGGATGTCGTCCGCCTGTTCTGCAGCCGCCTTCATGGACTCCACCATGGCGTGGAACTGGGGTCCAACAGAACAGCCCGTCCGGGCTGATTGGAGCATCCAGTAGCACCTTCCTGGCCGTCTCCGTAACAGACGCCTGTTGCAGCCAGAGGTGGCGCTGAATCTGCGTCACCCACGCGGCGATCCTTGCCTGGGAGACAGCAACGGACGCGCACAGTGTGAGCGCCGTGCTGGCCGCCTTGCTGATCTCCTCCGCGGCCAAGGTGGTGGACCGCTCCACCAGCGTCACCACCGAGTTGGAGAGCAGCGCGATGTTGTTCGCCGCCGCCGACACCTGAAAGGCACTGGTGCACCCGGTCGGCCTGGCGGGCGACATACTTACCTCCTGATGGCGGGAAAGCGTGGCCAGATCGGATCACTCCTGACCGTCTGCACCCCCTGCTCAGCTAGGGGAACGGGGAGACCTCTGCAGGCGGCCGCCTTGCATATGATCTCCGGCAGTTCCCCCAGGATGCCACCTATCGCCGGCAGCGTGATGACGGAGAAGGGGGCCGCGTGCTCGGCCGTCAAGCCGGCACCCTGCTCCGACTCTGTCTCCCCCATCCGGGGGAGAAGAGGGAGGGGAGAACCGCACGGTGAACCGTGGAGGGAGGTGGGGTAGGAGTCGTCCGACTCCTGCCCGGCACTCGGCTCCAGGGACATGAGGCTGCCGCCCACAGGCTCGAAAGCCTGGACGGGCCAATCGTCCTCCTCGGCCGCAGCAGCGAGAGCGTCCGCTCTGCGCTTCCTGTCGTCCGAGGAGAGACGGGCACAGTGGGTGCATGCGACCTGCTGGCTGAGAGCCTCGTACGCGTGCTCTGACCCCAGGCAGGATTCGCATGACGTGTGCTGGTCGTAGCTCATGATATACCAAAGCCACATGAGGGCAATCTCTCACACAGTTGGTACTCATGTTTGCTAATCGAAGTGTCTCTTGTGCTTCAGTATTTTACGGGGTGCTGAAGAAAAAGAGGGAGCAGATTGTCGGGCCTCCTTCCTATTTATACCGGAAGGGAGCCCGAGGGTGGGGCCCACCTTGCGGGTGGGCGTGGACTACAAGTGTTTCAGTGCTGCGCGGGTGCGCAGGGGATTACCCAATAGCGATAGCCTTAGAGGGCGAAGCCATATACGAAATAGAACAACACTTCACAACACAACAACACTCCACAGCACAACAACACTTCACAACACAACAACACTTCACAACACAACAACACTTCACAACACAACAACAGTCCACAACACAACAACAGTCCACAACACAACAACACTTCACAACACAACAACACTTCACAACACAACAACACTTCACAACACAACAACAGTCCACAACACAACAACACTTCACAACACAACAACACTTCACAACACAACAACACTTCACAACACAACAACAGTCCACAACACAACAACACTTCACAACACAACAACAGTCCACAACACAACAACACTTCACAACACAACAACAGTCCACAACACAACAACACTTCACAACACAACAACAGTCCACAACACAACAACACTTCACAACACAACAACACTTCACAGCACAACAACAGTCCACAACACAACAACACTTCACAACACAACAACAGTCCACAACACAACAACACTTCACAACACAACAACACTTCACAACACAACAACACTTCACAACACAACACTTCACAACACAACAACAGTCCACAACACAAACAACACTTCACAACACAACAACACTTCACAACACAACAACAGTCCACAACACAACAACACTTCACAACACAACAACAGTCCACAACACAACACTTCACAACACAACAACAGTCCACAACACAACAACACTTCACAACACAACAACACTTCACAACACAACAACACTTCACAACACAACAACACTTCACAGCACAACAACAGTCCACAGCACAACAACACTTCACAACAACAGTCCACACACACAACACTTCACAAACAACAGTCCACAACACAACAACACTTCACAACACAACAACACTTCACAACACAACAACACTTCACAACACAACAACACTTCACAACACAACAACAGTCCACAACACAACAACACTTCACAACACAACAACACTTCACAACACAACAAAACTTCACACACAACAACAGTCCACAACACAACAACACTTCACAACACAACAACAGTCCACAACCAACAACACCTCACAACACAACAACACTTCACAACACAACAACACTTCACAACACAACAACAGTCCACAACACAACAACACTTCACAACACAACAACACTTCACAGCACAACAACAGTCCACAACACAACAACACTTCACAACACAACAACAGTCCACAACACAACAACACTTCACAACACAACAACAGTCCACAACACAACAACACTTCACAACACAACACACAGTCCACAACACAACAACACTTCACAACACAACAACAGTCCACAACACAACAACACTTCACAACACAACAACAGTCCACAACACACAACACTTCACACACAACAACACTTCACAACACAACAACAGTCCACAACACAACAACACTTCACAACACAACAACAGTCCACAACACAACAACACTTCACAACACAACAACACTTCACAACAACACTTCACAACACAACAACAGTCCACAACACAGCAACACATCACAACACAACAACACTTCACAACACAACAACACTTCACAACACAACAACACTTCACAACAAAACAACAGTCCACAACACAACAACAGTCCACAACACAACAACACTTCACAACACAACAACACTTCACAACACAACAACACTTCACAACACAACAACACTTCACAACACAACAACACTTCACAACACAACAACAGTCCACAACACAACAACACTTCACAACACACAACAGTCCACAACACAACAACACTTCACAACACAACAACACTTCACAACACAACAACACTTCACAACACAACAACAGTCCACAACACAACAACAGTCCACAACACAACAACACTTCACAACACAACAACAGTCCACAACACAACAACAGTCCACAACACAACAACAGTCCACAACACAACACAACAACAGTCCACAACACTTCACAACACAACAACAGTCCACAACACAACAACAGTCCACAACACAACAACAGTCCACAACACAACAACACTTCACAACACAACAGTCCACAACACAACAACACTTCACAACACAACAACAGTCCACAACACAACAACACTTCACAACACAACAACAGTCCACAACACAACAACACTTCACAACAACAACAACTTCACAACACAACAACAGTCCACAACACAACAACACTTCACACACAACAACACTTCACAACACAACAACAGTCCACAACAACAACACTTCACAACACAACACAGTCCACAACACAACAACACTTCACAACACAAAACAGTCCACACAACAACACTTCACAACACAACACACTTCACAACACAACAACAGTCCACAACACAACAACACTTCACAACACAACAACAGTCCACAACACAACACACTTCACACAACCAACAACACTTCACAACACAACAACAGTCCACAACACAACAACAGTCCACAACAACACTTCACAGCACAACAACAGTCCACAACACAACAAAACTTCACAACACACAACACTTCACAACCAACAACAGTCCACAACACAACAACACTTCACAACACAACAACACTTCACAACACAACAACAGTCCACAACACAACAACACTTCACAACACAACAACAGTCCACAACACAACAACAGTCCACAACACAACAGTCCACAACACACACAACAACAGTCCACAACACTTCACAACACAACAACAGTCCACAACACAACAACAGTCCACAACACAACAACAGTCCACAACACAACAAACTTCACAACACAACAACAGTCCACAACACAACAACACTTCACAACACAACAACAGTCCACAACACAACAACACTTCACACACAACAACAGTCCACAACACAACAACACTTCACAACACAACAACACTTCACAACACAACAACAGTCCACAACCAACAACACTTCACAACACAACAACTTCACAACACAACAACAGTCCACAACACAAACAACACTTCACAACACAACAACACTTCACAACACAACAACACTTCACAACACAACACAGTCCACAACACAACAACACTCACAACACAACAACACTTCACAACACACAACAGTCCACAACACACAACACTTCACAACACAACACAGTCCACACACACAACACTTCACAACACAACACAGTCCACAATACAACAACACTTCACAACACAACAACACTTCACAACACAACAACCTCCACACACAACAACACTTCACAACACAACAACAGTCCACAACACAACAACACTTCCACAACACACAACACTTCACAACACAACACAGTCCACACACAACAACAGTCCACACAACACTTCACAGCACAACAACAGTCCACAACACAACAAACTTCACAACACAACAACACTTCACAGCACAACAACAGTCCACAACACAACAACACTTCACAACACAACAACACTTCACAACACAACAACAGTCCACAACACAACAACACTTCACAACACAACAACAGTCCACAACACAACAACATCCACAACACAACAACAGTCCACAACACAACACAACAAC
This sequence comes from Dissostichus mawsoni, assembly GCA_011823955.1. Lineage (NCBI taxonomy): Eukaryota > Metazoa > Chordata > Actinopteri > Perciformes > Nototheniidae > Dissostichus > Dissostichus mawsoni. Next base: position 129,605 of record JAAKFY010000025.1, read on the forward strand.
AGTCCACAACACTTCACAACACAACAACAGTCCACAACACAACAACAGTCCACAACACAACAACAGTCCACACACAACAACACTTCACAACACAACAACAGTCCACAACACAACAACACTTCACAACACACAACAGTCCACACACAACAACACTTCACAACACAACAACAGTCCACAACACAACAACACTTCACAACACAACAACACTTCACAACACAACACAGTCCACAACAACAACACTTCACAACACAACAACACTTCACAACACAACAACAGTCCACAACACAACAACACTTCACACACAACAACACTTCACACACAACACACTTCACAACACAACAACACTTCACAGCACAACAACAGTCCACAACACAACAACACTTCACAACACAACAACACTTCACAACACAACAACACTTCACAACACAACAACAGTCCACAACAACAACACTTCACAACACAACAACAGTCCACAACACAACAACACTTCGCACACAACAACAGTCCACAACACAACACACTTCACAACACAACAACAGTCCACAACACAACAACACTTCACAACACAACAACAGTCCACACCACAACAACACTTCACACACAACAACAGTCCCAACACAACAACACTTCACAACACAACAACACTTCACAACACAACAACAGTCCACAAATCAACAACACTTCACAACACAACAACAGTCCACAACACAACAACACTTCACAACACAACAACACTTCACAACACAACAACACTTCACAACACAACAACACTTCACAACACAACAACACTTCACAACAACAACAGTCCACAACACAACAACACTTCACAACACAACAACACTTCACAACACAACACACTTCACAACACAACAACACTTCACAACACAACAGTCCACAACACAACAACAGTCCACAACACAACAACACTTCACAACACAACAACACTTCACAACACAACAACACTTCACAACACAACAACAGTCCACAACACAACAACACTTCACAACACAACAACAGTCCACAACACAACAACTTCACAACACAACAACACTTCACAACACAACAACAGTCCACAACACAACAACACTTCACAACACAACAACAGTCCACAACACAACAACAGTCCACAACACAACAACAGTCCACAACACAACACAACAACAGTCCACAACACTTCACAACACAACAACAGTCCACAACACAACAACAGTCCACAACACAACAACAGTCCCCAACACAACAACACTTCACAACACAACAACAGTCCACAACACAACAACACTTCACACACACAACACCACACACAACAACACTTCACAACACAACAACAGTCCACAACACAACAACACTTCACAACACAACAACAGTCCACAACACAACAACAGTCCACACACAACACACTTCACAACACAACAACAGTCCACAACACAACAACACTTCACACACAACAACACTTCACAACACAACAACAGTCCACAACACAACAACACTTCACACACAACACAGTCCACACACAAACACTTCACAACACAACAACACTTCACAACACAACACAGTCCACAACACAACAACAGTCCACAACAACACTTCACAGCACAACAACAGTCCACAACACAACAACACTTCACAACACAACAACACTTCACAACACAACAACACTTCACAACACAACAACACTTCACAAAACAACAACACTTCACAACACAACAACACTTCACAGCACAACAACAGTCCACAACACAACACACTTCACAACACAACAACACTTCACAACACAACACACTTCACACACAACAACACTTCACAGCACACAACAGTCCACAACACAACAACACTTCACAACACAACAACACTTCACAACACAACAACACTTCACAACACAACAACACTTCACAGCACAACAACACTTCACAGCACAACAACACTTCACAACACAACAACACTTCACAACACAACAACAGTCCACAACACAACAACAGTCCACAACACAACAACACTTCACAACACAACAACACTTCACAACACAACAACACTTCACAACACAACAACAGTCCAACACAACAACACTTCACAACACAACAACAGTCCACAACACAACAACACTTCACAACACAACAACACTTCACAACACAACAACAGTCCACAACACAACAACACTTCACAACACAACACAGTCCACAACACAACAACAGTCCACAACACAACAACAGTCCACAACACAACACAACAACAGTCCACAACACTTCACAACACAACAACAGTCCACAACACAACAACAGTCCACAACACAACAACAGTCCACAACCACAACACTTCACAACACAACAGTCCACAACACAACAACTCTTCACACACAACAACAGTCCACAACACAACAACACTTCACAACACAACAACAGTCCACAACACAACAACACTTCACAACACAACAACAGTCCACAACACAACAACAGTCCACAACACAACAACACTTCACAACACAACAACAGTCCACAACACAACAACACTTCACAACACAACAACACTTCACAACACAACAACAGTCCACAACACAACAACACTTCACAACACAACAACAGTCCACACACAACAACACTTCACAACACAACAACACTTCACAACACAACAACAGTCCACAACACAACAACAGTCCACAACAACACTTCACAGCACAACAACAGTCCACAACACAACAACACTTCACAACACACAACACTTCACAACACAACAACACTTCACAAAACAACAACACTTCACAACACAACAACACTTCACAGCACAACAACAGTCCACAACACAACAACTTCACAACACAACAACACTTCACAACACAACAACACTTCACAACACAACAACACTTCACAACACAAACACTTCACAGCACAACAACAGTCCACAACAACAACACTTCACAACACAACAACACTTCACAACACAACAACACTTCACAACACAACACACTTCACAACACAACAACACTTCACAGCACAACAACACTTCACAGCACAACAACACTTCAAACACAACAACACTTCACAACAACAAACACTTCACAGCACAACAACAGTCCACAACACAACAACACTTCACAACACACAACACTTCACAACACACAACACTTCACAGCACAACACAGTCCACAACACAACAACACTTCACAACACAACAACACTTCACAACACAACAACACTTCACAACACAACACACTTCACAGCACAACAACACTTCACAGCACAAACACTTCACAACACAACACAGTCCACAACACAACAACACTTCACAACACAACACACTTCACAACACAACAACACTTCACAACACAACAACACTTCACAACACAACAACACTTCACAGCACAACAACACTTCACACACAACAACACTTCACAACACAACAACACTTCACAACACAACAACACTTCACAACACAACAACACTTCACAGCACAACAACAGTCCACAACACAACAACACTTCACAACACAACAACACTTCACACACACACACATCACAACACAACAACATCACAACACAACAACACTTCACAACACAACAACACTTCACAACACAACAACACTTCACAACACAACAACACTTCACAACACAACAACACTCTCACAACACAACAACACTTCACAACACAAACAACTTCACAACACAACAACACTTCACAACACACAACACTTCACACACACAACACTTCACAACACAACCGTGGTGCAAACATAAAAGTAAAACAAAAATTAAAAACAGAGATAGAAAACTATTTTAAGAAAACTATAATAACATAAAATATATTCGGGGTGGCGGCGGTTCAGTCGCCGGTTCACGTCCCGATCGGACCAAGAAATACGGAGTGTGGACTGGTACTGGAGAGGGGCCAGTTCACCTCCTGGGCCACTGCCGAAGTGCCCTTGAGCAAGGCACCTAACCCCCAACTGCTCACTGGCGCCGGCTAGACTGGCTGCCTCCGCTCTGACCTCTCAACTGCATGTGTGCATATAACTGTGTGTATTTGTATATATATGTGCATGTTGTAAAAAGTGTGTACTGTGTGACCTGTATAAAACGCATGTGTGTGTCCGACAGAGTGGAAACTGAATTAATAAAGGTCCATCTTCTTCTTATTAAAAAATACAGTAAATAAAGCAGTATTTACATGTAAAGATATTGTGTGCATTGATGTCAAAATGTGACCATAGATAACATTTCCCGACTGAAGAAAGATGTTTAAGGTTTGAGTTAAAGAAGAAATACAATATCCAACCTCACCGGTGACTTTGTTTGATTTGTATAAAGCATGATGTGTTCCTGCAGTACCTGTTTGTTCCTCTGGAGGTGAGGGGAGAGCGGCTCAGAACCCATCACAGCAGGGGGGAAATCACAGCGAGGCTCTGAGAGGGAAACACACAGGAAACAATATATAGAATATATAGAACAACACAATAGGAGTCAAATAATAACACAATAATTAAAATCAAGAGAAAAAGCACAATAACTAGAAACATATAGAAATGTGTGCTTGTTGACTTCCAGAACATAGTGACATCACTAGGGAACACCCGCGCTCCTATTGGCTAGCGCTCCAACACATTGTGCGTGATAGGCTAAGGGGGCGGGACATCTGTTATCTCTTATGTAACTATATTTAACATGTTCATTCAAATGCTCAATGTTTCACTGATATCTTGTTTCAACAGTCATTTTATCACTTTATCACTTTATCACTTTATCAATTTATCACTTTATCATTTTATCCCTTTATCACTTTATCACTTTATCACTTTATCATTTTATCACTTTATCATTTTATCACTTTATCACTTTATCACTTTATCACTTTATCACTTTATCACTTTATCACTTTATCATTTTATCCCTTTATCACTTTATCACTTTATCACTTTATCATTTTATCATTTTATCACTTTATCACTTTATCATTTTATCACTTTATCACTTTATCACTTTATCACTTTATCACTTTATCATTTTATCCCTTTATCACTTTATCACTTTATCACTTTATCATTTTATCATTTTATCACTTTATCACTTTATCATTTTATCACTTTATCACTTTATCACTTTATCACTTTATCACTTTATCATTTTATCATTTATCACTTTATCACTTTATCACTTTATCACTTTATCATTTTATCACTTTATCACTTTATCATTTTATCACTTTATCACTTTATCATTTTATCACTTTATCACTTTATCACTTTATCATTTTATCACTTTATCACTTTATCACTTTATCACTTTATCATCATTTTATCACTTTACTTTATCACTTTATCACTTTATCACTTTATCACTTTATCATTTTATCACTTTATCACTTTATCATTTTATCACTTTATCACTTTATCACTTTATCACTTTATCACTTTATCACTTTATCACTTTATCATTTTATCACTTTATCACTTTATCATTTTATCACTTTATCACTTTATCACTTTATCACTTTATCATTTTATCACTTTATCACTTTATCACTTTATCATTTTATCACTTTATCACTTTATCACTTTATCACTTTATCATTTTATCACTTTATCACTTTATATTTGTATTATTATTTTAATTGTCTTATTCTATGTTGTCTTCATTTTTACCTCGAGTGAATCCTGTTTTTTTAACTCTGACCTGTTGCTGCTATAAACGCTTAAAGTTCTATCTTATCTTATCTGTAAGCTGGTCGACCAATCACAACAGAGCCGGCCAGCTAACCAATCAGAGCAGACTGGGCTCTGGTTTCAGACAGAGGGTGAAAAGAGGTGCTGCAGCACAGGCAGTATGAGAAAAATAAAGAGCTTTTTGAACATTGAAGCATGGAGACATGTCTCAAAGTATTTTATACGGATGTTCAGTCTACTAAATAACTGCAGGTGTTTCAGCAGCCTCTAGTGGACACCAGAGGAACTACACTGAGTCCTCTGATCACATGTTCTGATGAATTGATCTCTCAGAGAGGCGACGTGGAGGAAATTAGAAAGATGAATCTGAACAGAAACTCCTGTTTGATAAATGAGACGACGCTCTGCTGAACGTGGCATTTAAATAAAAAGTAGAAAGATCCTCCGTCAGCGAAGTGAAGCTGCGCTCAAACACAACTTTAATCCACTGCAACACCTCGGGAACAATGCTTTAAAAAGTGCTGCTTCTTATTACAGTATTATAATAGAGTTATTCAAGGAGTAGACTCTTTCTGTGACGTATGGTGTGCGATTTGAAATAACTCTTCCTGGTTCAACCCTCAGGTGTTCAGTGTTTGTCACGGCAGTTTACGGAGGGAGTATCTGAAATATGTATTTATAAGTGTTTGGTTTTTTGATGTGAGGTCGCCATCTAGTGGCCAAATATTATCACGTCTATATTTCTGTCGGATTTTCTGTGTAGAAATTCTTGAATGCAGGTATTTTGCTAGTGTATTTGTACATATATCTCCGCTAAAACCAAACTAGCATTACAATTACTGGGTTAATTAAGCGTTCATATAGAATCGCGACCGCGTACGATAAAGTTGCTAACAGCTGTGATCGTAGTCTGCAGTTTGAGACGACGCTACCTGGTGGAAATTCAACAAGTGTTTGAGATGCAGTTTACTGAGAGAAGTATCTCCAATATATATACAGCCATAAACCTCAGGTTCTTTTTAATGTCCTCAACTCCATTATTAATCCCTGTGATGTGTCTTCTATTGTGCCATCGACTACTCTCTGTGATAAGTTTCTTACATTTTTTATTGAAAAAGTATCTGCACTTAGGCTAGCCCACACTAGTGCTACCCCAGATCCTGCTCCTTTTCTGTGCCCTGCTGTCCTCGACCACTTTGAGCCTGTATCCCTCTCTTCTCTCTCGGATGTAGTCAAGCACCTGCGGCCGACAAACTGCACCTCAGACAGCATTCCCTCTCGCCTTCTCAGAGATGTTTTCGAATCAGTTGGAGCAAGTATTTTATTACTTATAAACACCTCTCTTAGCTCAGGATGTGTCCCAGCTGCCTTCAAACATGCCGTGGTCAAGCCACTACTTAAAAAGAAAAATCTCGACCCCTCCATTCTCGCAAATTTTAGGCCCATCTCCCAGCTACCTTTTTTATCTAAAGCCCTGGAGCGAGTAGTCTATGTCCAGCTACAGTCGTTCTTAACTACGCATGGCATCCATGAAAAGTTTCAGTCTGGCTTCAAACCTATGCACAGTACTGAAACAGCCCTTTTAAGAGTTTTTAATGATCTGCTCCTAGCCGCCGACTCAGGTAGCCCAGCTGTCCTGGTGCTGTTAGACCTGACAGCTGCCTTTGACACTGTGGACCATAGCATCCTGTTGTCACGGCTTGAACAGTCCGCAGGCATCACAGGCTCTGCCCTTGCATGGTTCAGGTCCTACCTGACAGACCGTAGCATCTCAGTGCAGCTAGGTGCCTTCTTCTCTGCCAAAGCCCCTCTTACCTGTGGGGTTCCCCAAGGCTCTATCCTGGGCCCCATCCTCTTTTTACTGTACATACTGCCCCTAGGTTCAATTCTCACTAAACACAACATTCCCTTCCACTGCTATGCCGACGATGTACAGATCTATCTGCCTCTCGAAGCAAGTGTCGGACACTCGCTACAGCAGTTGATGGACTGTTTAAAAGAGATCAAATCATGGCTGAGCCAAAATTTCCTCAACCTCAACGAGAGCAAGACTGAGGTCATCTTTTTTGGACCCCAGCCTCCGGCCTCTCCGGTTGATGTTCTGGGCTCTCTCCGTGAGAACGTCCTCCTCTCTGTCATGAACCTTGGAGTGACATTCAGTAGCACTTTTAAATTTGATAAGCAGGTCAGCACCGTAGTCAAATCCTGCTTTTTTAAAATAAGACTATTGGCCAAAACCAAGTCCTATTTATCTTTTAAAGATCTAGAAAGGGTCATTAACGCCTTTGTTACCTCGAGACTGGATTACTGCAACGCTCTGTATGTGGGTATGGACCAGGCCTCAATTAGACGCCTGCAGCTAGTGCAGAACGCAGCTGCACGTCTTCTGACTGGCCATAAAAAGCGTCACCACATCACCCCAATTCTGGCCTCATTGCACTGGCTTCCAGTTCGGTTCCGAATTGATTTTAAAATCCTTTTATTTGTTTTCAAAGCCCTAAATGGGCTGGCTCCTGCCTATGTAGACGAACTCCTCCATCGCTACACCCCAGCCAGAGCTTTAAGGTCTGCTGACCAGCTGCTGCTGGTAGTGCCCAAGACCAGGCTCAAAACCCGAGGGCACCGAGCCTTCGCAGCAGCTGGCCCCAGGCTCTGGAACACTCTGCCCCTTCATGTGAGGTCTGCCCAGACCCTAGGGGTTTTTAAATCAACACTTAAAACACACTTCTTCTCTCTGGCCTTCTAGTCAGAGCGGAGCATGACTCCTGACATTTCCCTGTGTTTGATTTTATTTTTGCTGTTTTAATTTATTGTCTTCTGTTTTGTGATTGTATTAACGTGTTATTTATTATTTGCATGTACAGCACTTTGGCTCGACCAAAAATCGTTTTTAAGTGTGCTATATAAATAAACCCTGATTGATTTGATTTGATATAGATTTGTCAGTACTCTGTGTTTGGTGTTTTGATGAATTGGGGATCGGAGGTCGCCATCTAGTGGCCGAATGTTATCACTGCTATATTTCGGTCTTCTTCGGTAGTTATGTATAGAAAAACATTTGAATGCAGGACTTTAACTAGAAGTGTATTTATACTAACTGTATATCTGCGTGAAAAAAAACATGACGCTAATTTAATTGTTTTAATGAATTATTTGTGACCGCGTACGATAAAGTTGCGAGCTAGCTCACAGCGGCGACTTTTTTGTGGAATTTGAGACGACTCTACCTCGTTGAAATTAACGACATGGCAGTTTACTGAGAGAGTATGATTAAATATATATTTATAAATGTTTAGTGTTTGGTGTTTTGATGTGAGGTCGCCATCTAGTGGCCAAATGTTATCACGTCTATATTTCTGTCTGATTTTCTGTGTAGAAATTCTTAAATGCAGGTATTTTGTGTATTTGTACATATATCTCCGCCAAAACAAAACTAGCATTACAATTACTGGGTTAATTATGATAAAGTTGCTAGCTTGCTATCAGTGGCGACTTTTCTGTGGAATTTGAGACGACTACCTGGTTAAAATTAATATAAAGTAGATTAAATATATATTTATAAGTATTTTCATGTGAATTGAGGATGTCGCCATCTAGTGGCCGAATGTTATCACTACTATATTCAGGTCTTTGACTTTAGATAGGAGTGTATTAATACTAACATTTGTGTATTTATTCAATTGTGATATTTATTGTTGACTCACCCCAAACTGACGACTTCTCTCCGAGGTCACAGGTCGTCCAAATGGGGGCCAGGGTTTCCATGGAAACGTCAACAGTGAGGAAGAGGAGGAGGAGGGGAGGAGGAGGAGGAGGAGAGGAGGAGGAGGAGAGGAAGAAGATCCCTGCAGAGAGAAAGTATGTGTGTGAATGAATGAAGGGTGTGTGTGTGTGTGTGTGTGTGTGTGTGTGTGTGTGTGTGTGTGTGTGTGTGTGTGTGTGTGTGTGTGTGTGTGTGTGTTGTGTGTGTGTGTGTGTGTTGATATGGTGATGATCAACACTTCTCTTTCTCTCAGAAATCAAACACAGTTTCTACATGGACAAAAGTATGTGGACACTTTTACTACAGATCTAGAGTGTGTGTGTGTGTGTGTGTGTGTGTGTGTGTGTGTGTGGTGTGTGTGTGTGTGTGTGTGTGTGTGTGTGTGTGTGTGTGTGTGTGTGTGTGTGTCTCACTAAAACAACATTAAAATCATTCATAAAATAAGAACATTTGATTAAGATTTCCACCATAATCACCATAAAGCATGACGTCATCTTGCGGCTAACTTCAGATACAAATAACACAAATATGAGAATTGATTCAAGAGAAACTGGAATATTGGATTTCAATAACTACTTTTAATTAATTTATATAAACACTGTGTTTCTAAGAGATGTACATGTAATGTGTTTATAAGCTTGTAAAAGATCAGATACAGATATAATAACGATTAACATTAACAGCAAGTACATATTCACAATATAAAGAGCACGCTGAATAACCAATGGGAATGCTCTGCAGGAGACCATCTGAGAAAGCTCCAGAAGAACACTTCAAAGACTCTTTTCTCTCCGCGCGCATATCAACCCTCTGTACGGCAGGTAAAACTCACGTGCACTCACCTAAAGTCGCGCGGAAATATCCCCGAGACCGTGTTTATTCCGCACGTGCTGCGTCAGGCTGTGCACGCGCTGCAGCTCAGAGCTCCGCGAGGAAGAAAAGCTTTGTTTTGTTTTTTAAATAAAGTTTAAAAGTGAGATCCTGAGAGAAGCTGAGAGAGAGAGAGAAGCAGCGCGGAGGAGACTCAGTGCGGACTGAGAGAGAGACAGGTGTGTGTGTGTGTGTGTGTGTGTGTGTGTGTGTGTGTGTGTGTGTGTGTGTGTGTGTGTGTGTGTGTGTGTGTGTGTGTGTCAGTTTGAGCTGTCCGACATTATATATATATCTAAATAAAAACAAATAGTGAATGGAAAACATATTTGTATTTGATCAAGAATGTATAATATATTTATTTATTTATTTAATTCAGAAGTCTTAAAAATGTAATAGAAATAATTCAAACCAATATATAATAAAATAATGAATAAGTAGTATTTGAAACATAATATCTGTTTCTTCAAAAGCTAAATACAAATAATTATTAATTAAAGATTATTCGTTTTAAAGAGCATTTTAACACTAAAATAACGTGGCATTGAAGATATAAGATAATGTTCTGTGTGTTGTAGTATTCACACACACACACACACACACACACACACACACACACACACACACACACACACACACACACTGATCCTCTCCTGGGTTAAACTGTAATCTGACAGCAGGTCAGTTAAACTTTTGCAATAATTAGAAATCTATTTTACAAACTGACCGACATACCACGAGGTGAGTCATTAACAGAGAGGGGGAGGAGGGGGGAGGAAGGGAGGAGACAAGGGAGGAGAGGAGGAGAGGAGAGAGGGAGGAGACAGGGAGGAGACAAGAGAGGAGAGGAGACAAGGAAATAAGAAAAGAAGGGAAACAAGGAGAGGAAACGGGGTAGGAAAGGAGACAATACTGGAGGAGGAACAAACAAAAAGGACAGATTAGGAAACAAGGGAGGAGACTAGTGGAAGCAAAAGAGAGACAAGAGGAAACAGAGGAGATAGGAGGAAGAAAGGAGAGGAAACAAGGGAGGAGAGGAGGGAGGAGAGGTGGAAATAAGAAAAGAGAGGAGAAGAGGAGAGGAGAGGAGGAGAGGATACAAGAGAGGAGAGGAGGAGAGGAGACAAGAGAGGAGAGGAGGAGAGGAGATAAGGGAGGAGACAAGGAAATAAGAAAAGAGAGGAAACGGAAATAAGAAAGCAAGATAGGAGGAATAAAGGAGAGGAATCAAGAGAGGAGGAAACGAGGAAGACCATAGGCATGGGCTAATGAGGAGAGGAAGGACACGTGAAAAGGAGACACTATAGGAGAAGAGGAAACCAGGAAGAAGAGAGGAGGAAACAAGAGGAAAAAACAAAATACAGGAAACAAGGAGAAGAAAAAAACAATGAGGATAGATTAGGAAACAAGAGAGGAGACGGAAGAAGAGAGGAGGAAACAAGAGAGGAGACAGAAGAAGAAGGAGGAACAAGAGAAAAAACCGCAGGAAACAAGGAGAGTAAACGGGATAGGAAAGGAAACCTTATTGGAGGAGAAGGAAACAAAAGGACAGATTAGGAAACAAGGAGGAAACTAGCCCTGGATCTAAACCTGGATGGAGGACAGGAAGGAGGAGACAAGGGAGGAAGGGAGGGAGGGAGGGAGGGAGGAGACGGGCAAAACAGTAGATAAGAGTAAGTAAGGAAATGAAACAAAAAAGGAGAAGAGGAAACGAAGAAGACTATGGGACTAATGGGGGAGGAAGGAAAAGACAATAAGAGAGTAGATACGAGGAAACAGGAGATGAAAATAGGAAAGGAAGTAAGAAAGCAGATAGGAGGAAGCAAGGAGAGGAATCAAGAGAGGAGAAGAGATGAGGAAATAAGAGAAGAGAGGAAGCAAGGAGAGGAGAATAGATGAGGAAATAAGAAAGCAGATAGGAGGAAGCAAGGAGAGGAATCAAGAGAGGAGAATAGATGAGGAAATAAGAAAAAGAGGAAGCAAGGAGAGGAATCAAGAGAGGACAACAGGAAACAAGGAGAAAGGACATGGTCTAATGAGGGGAGGAAGGGAAAAGGAAACAATGTAGGAGAAGAGGAACCCAGGAAGAAGAGAGGAGGAAGGTGATAGGAAAGGAAACAATAGCTAGAGCCTGGATCAGATCTGAGAGTGATCCTTCCTAACTCACTGGGAACACAACGGTTAATGAAGGCAGCTGTTTCTCTCCAGCTGAGAAACAAACTGCCCCTCCCCATGTTTTAATCCCCTCTCTGCAGGTCACATAGCAGCAGAGAGCGGCCATATGGGCGGCTGCCGGTTCAATTCCCCAGAGAGGAGGGACAGGGTTTATTTACATTCTTAGTTTTTTATCAGATTTTTTATCAGATTTATGCATTTTTTTCTCCAAAAGAGAGAGGAAACAAGAGAGGATAGGAAACAAGAGAGGATAGGAAACAAGAGAGAGAGGAAACAAGAGAGGAGAGGAAACAAGAGAGGATAGGAAACAAGAGACGAGAGGAAACAAGAGACGAGATGAAACAAGAGAGGAGAGGAAACAAGAGAGGAGAGGAAACAAGAGACAAGATGAAACAAGAGAGGAGAGGAACAAGAGAGGATAGGAAACAAGAGAGGAAGGAAACAAGAGAGGATAGGAAACAAGAGAGGAGAGGAAACAAGAGAGGAGATGAAACAAGAGAGGAGAGGAAACAAGAGAGGAGAGGAAACAAGAGAGGATAGGAAACAAGAGACGAGAGAAACAAGAGACGAGATGAAACAAGAGAGGAGAGGAAACAAGAGAGAGAGGAAACAAGAGAGGAGACTAGAGGAAGCAGAAGAGAGAGGGGAGGGAACAAGAGAAGAGGAAACAAGAGAGGAGAGTAAACAAGAGAGGAGAGGAAACAAGAGAGGAGAGGAAACAAGAGGGAGAGAAACAAGAGAGGAGACTAGAGGAAGCAGAAGAGAGGGGAGGGAACAAGAGAAGAGAGGGAACAAGAGAGGAGAGTAAACAAGAGGAGACTAGAGGAAGCAGAAGAGAGAGGTCATTAGGGGAATAAGAACACCAGATGCATGTAAACAAAGGCCACACAAACACATGTAACATGTGTGTGTGTGTGTGTGTGTGTGTGTGTGTGTGTGTATGTGTGTGTGTGTGTGTGTGGTGTGTGTGTGTGTGTGTGTGTGTGTGTGTGTGTGTGTGTTTCGTGTGTAGTGTGTGTGTTGTCCAACAAATCCTCCCCTGTTATTAGGATCCCAGCAGGGGGGGGGCCTTTAACATCTGCCCCCCCCCCCCCCCCCCCCCCTGGTTAGACCCCAGGTATCCCACCTTTACCCCCCCCCCCCCCCCCCCCCCCCTCCATCCCATAATAATGCCTACTGAGGGGTAATTACCTGCAGGCTGTTTAAATCTCTGGTTGTTTTTATCCTGCACCACGTCTGTCAGAAACAACGTGGACGTATCACCTGAACAGTTTTGGATTACACCTGAACAGTTTGG
>JAAKFY010000025.1:144355-201855 GCA_011823955.1 Dissostichus mawsoni
ACGTAACCCCAGTTCTCAGAGTAACATGAAGTGAGATGTCTCACTATGGGATGCGCCTCAACGCGTATGCACCAGAAGCATCAATCTCATTACGCCAATCCTGATTGGCTGGTGATCTTGACGCCAACGTCAGGGAATCCACCACCCTATAAGTAGCTTGCGCCACGACGCAGGCGTCATTCAAAATAAGCACCTCTTCTCGCTTCGCCTCAGCAAGAAGGGCCGTCAGGTGAGACATCTCACTTCATGTTACTCTGAGAACTGGGGTTACGTAAGTAACCTATAGTTCTCATTCATAACACTCCGTTCGATGTCTCACTATGGGATATTGAGACTCCCGCATTGCCAGACATGCTTATCTCGAAAATCACCAACACAAAAACAGAACTTAACAGGTAGAACCCTGTCCCAATACGGGGCCCAGCACTGCGCGGGCCACACTTGGAGCAGAAACATCTAGCCTGTAAAAGCGGACAAAAGTGAGCGGCGAGGACCAGCTCGCTGCTGCACAAATGTCTTGAATGGAAACACCCTTGAACAAAGCCCAGGATGTAGCCAATCCACGAGTAGAATGAGCGCGCAGGCCCGTTGGTGCCTGCAAACCCTGACTCGTATAAGCCAGAGCTATCGCCTCCACAATCCAGTGGGAGAGCCGTTGCCTGGTAACGGGCTTGCCCTTATGAGGGTTAGCCCAAGATACAAAGAGTTGGTCATTGCACCGAAACTCTTTCGACCTGTCCATATAAGTGCGCAAAGCACGAACTGGGCAAAGCAAATTCGGCCGCTGTTCCCAGAGGAACCTAGCGGTGAAGGAAATGCCTCAAGGTCAATGGGAGTGCATGAGCCAACCACCTTAGGCACAAAGGCCGGGTTGGGCTTCAGCAATACTCTCGTTTGCCCCGGGGCAAACTGAGTACACGAAGGATGCACAGAGAGCGCGTGAATATCACTGACTCGTTTGGCAGATGCCAGAGCCAGTAACAACACTGTCTTCAGTGACAGGTGCTTCATGTCAGCGTCTTCCAGGGGTTCAAATGGAGCTCGAGCGAGCCCATCTAAAACCACTGTCAAGTCCCACAGGGGCACCAGTGACCTGGAAACGGGGAGGAGCCGGCGAGCCCCTTTCATAAAACGGCAGACCAAGGGATGTTGGCTAGCCGTCTTTCCCCCAAAGCCCACATGGCATGCGGCAATAGCAGCCAGGTACACTTTGATCGTGGAGAAAGCTCTGTGTTTATCAATCAGATCCTGTAGAAATGATAGAATCACACCGACAGGGCATTGAAAAGAGATGTGTTTCTTTTGAAGACACCACTCCTCAAACACCCTCCACTTACAGTCATAGAGAGACCTGGTGGAGGAAGCCCTTGCACTCTGAATAGTGTTTATCACTTTCTGAGGGAGCCCCACTGTACTCAGGTTATACCACTCACGGGCCAGGCCCATAGCGCCAGGCGCTCTGGGTGTGGGTGAAAAATCATCCCCCCCGCCTGAGATAGTATGTCCCTGCGTAGCGGGAGCTGCCACGGCTGTCCGCACAGCAGCTGATATATCTCCGCCAGCCAGTACATTGCAGGCCAGTGTGGAGCTATCAGGATCAGTGTGTGGCGTTGTTCTCTCACTCTGGCCAGAGTTGGAGGTATTAGAGCCAGGGGTGGGAACGCGTACAGAAGGGCCGGGGGCCAAACGTGTGCGAGCGCGTCCACGCCTAACGGTGCGTTTAGATCGCGCATTGAAAAGAACAGCTGACATTGAGCATTTTCTTTTGATGCGAACAGATCTACCGCGGCCCGGCCGTAACGCACCCACAGCTGACTCACAATCGTTGGATGTAGAGTCCAGTCTGCGTATAGTGGTGCACCTCTGGACAGCAGATCTGCCCCGAGGTTCATCACTCCCGGTACGTGTGTCGCTCTCAGAGAGAGGAGACGTCCGCAGCTCCATAAGATCAGTTTGCGTGCCAGCATGTGTAACTGGAGAGAACGCAAACCCCCTTGGCGGTTTATATACGATATTGTGGTCGTGTTGTCTGTCCTCACGAGGACATGATGTCCCCTGAGAAAAGGCAGAAAGCGTCTTAGGGTGAGAAACACCGCTAAGAGCTCCAGATAATTTATGTGTGACCGTTGGAGGTCTCTGCTCCAGAGACCCCTCACAGGTCGACCTTCGTATATGCCCCCCCAGCCCGTCAGACATGCGTCCGTGGTGACCACCTTCCGCGATAGGACAGCACCCATAGGCACGCCTCGCACCAGGAAAGTCGGGTGCAGCCAGTGGCGTACGCCGTTACGCAGTGCACAGTGACCATCACTCTCCGCGCGCCATGACGCGCGGGGTTTAGTCTGAGGGCAGCTACCCAGCGCTGAAATTCCCTCATGTGTAAGCGGCCCAGACGTACTACTAGGATGGCTGACGCCATGAGCCCCAGTAACCGCAGACATGATCTGAAGAGAACATATTTGCGTGGCTGGAAATGAGCGAGGCAAGCCCTGAAGGCTCTCACTCTCTCCGCTGACAGGCGGGCTGTGAAGGGCACCGAGCTCAGACGTAAGCCCAGGAAGAGCACCGACTGGGCTGGGGACAACATGCTCTTTTCTGTGTTTATTACAAAACCCAGGTCGAGCAGGTGTTTCATGAGGATATTCGTCTGCATAATAGCCTCCTGCTCCGACTGTGCCAGAAGGAGCCAGTCGTCTAAATAGGTTGCCAGGCGAATACCCTGTTGTCTTAACGGGGCTATCGCTGCTTCCGTACATCGCACAAACACCCGTGGGCTGAGAGACAGACCGAAGGGAAGCACTCTGTACTCGTAACAGACACCCTGAAAAGCGAACCTCAGATATTTCCTGTGTGGATAATATACTGGGATGTGAAAATACGCGTCTTTCAGGTCGATTGATGTGAACCAATCGTCCTGACGCACGAGACGCAGCAGGGATGTGTGAGTAAGCATCCGAAATTTGTATTTTCTGAGATACCCGTTCAGAGCCCTTAAATCTAGGATGGGGCGAATTCCATTCCCTCCCCGTTTGGGAACGAGGAAGTATTTGGAATAGAAGCCGCTCTGACTCCGTTCGGAGGGTACGATGGATATGGCTTTCTTTTCTAGTAGCGAGAGAATCTCCTGCTCTAGAATGTGAGCCGACGCTCCCCGGGCTTGTGATTGCACAATGCCCGAGAAGCGAGGGGGGGTGACAGCGAATTGGAGTCTGTAGCCCCGTGATATCGTCTTGAAAACCCAAGCAGAGCATGTGAGCATCTTCCACCTTTCGCTCCTCAGAGCGAGCGGAGATGTCACCATATCTCTGTTGTCTGCACCTGTGACCGCATTGGTTGTGTTATGGCGCCCTCTAGTGTCTGAACACGGTGGCGCTCTAGGGTGACAACCTCGGTCGACACTGCGCATGCGCGCGGTGATGGTGCGTTCACAGACCCGGCCACCGTCCGCATTCCGAGAGAGGCGTTTATAGCCACTCTCAGAAGCGGGGCAGTCACCTGACTGTTTATTGACATTATATTTCTTTTTAATATTTTCGACTGTGCCCTTGGCTTTAAGCCTGGAAGCGACAGTGGCAAACATTTTATTTTTAGACCCTTGTGTGTGCTTGTGTGACTTGAACGACTGGCAGGAACTGCTGTCAGTGTTGTGAAGTCTGCTTCCCTCATGGCGCGAACTGGAGGATGACGTGCAGTCATCACCCGAGGCGGCGGGAAGGCGGGGGCGTGGTTGATAAAGCTGGAGAGCTTCATCCTCCTTCTTCTTGGCCTCACACCGCTGTTGCGTGGAGGCAAGAGTGCCGAATATGCCCTCGGGACGATTGGCATGTCCAACACGTCCTCCTTTTCCCGGTCGGGGAGGTTTGTCAGGTTAAGCCATCTGGCTCTCTCCTGCACCACCATCATCCCTAGCGATTTGCCTGTGGCCTGGACTGCACAGCGCTGTACGCGGAGGCAAATGTCCGTGATCGCATGATCTCCTCCCACACAGCCGGTTCAGGTTTTGCCGTCATGTCCGCACACAGCTCCGCTTGGTACGCGGTTAGCATGGAGGAGACATTCAGCGCCTGACGGACAAAGCAGCCGCTTTGTAGGCCCGTTCAGTCATTGCGGACTGGAACCGGTCCGCCTTTGTCGGCAGTGTGGGGTTCCTGCTCGGGCCGCCGACAACCGCGGTTGGAGGTGGGCTGCCACAAGCGGCTCCATAGGAGGCATGCGGAGCAACCCGAGCTTCTCCATGCCCTCAAAGTCCAGAGAGGAGGCTCCCTGGATTGGGGCCTTGCTGCTGAAGGGGCGGTCTCTCCAGGAGACCGACACCTCGTCCAGCAGCTCTGGAAATACGGGGAGAAGTTGCCTGGTCAGCCTCGCGGCTTGGGGCAAGTTCTTTCCCTCGTATCTAGACCTGGAGGTCTCCCTGGCCGCTTCAGGCCAGGGGATGTCCAGCCTGGATGCAGCGCGTTGGCACACGGCCTGCAGGTCCATGCTGAGGCGGGGAGCGGTGGCTCGCCTTCGCCCGGGGAAGCGGACATGGCCCCAGGCTTGGCAGCCTGGGCAGACGAGACGAAGATGTCATCCTCGCCCTCGTCCGAGTCGGAAAGAAGAAACTCCGAGGTGTATTCTTCCTCCTCCTCCCCATAGTCCAGCTCCAGGACATCCTCCGCGGGTGAGACCATGGTGAGGTCCAGTTGGGAGCCCCAGCTTGACACAGCACGGGGCCCCCTTCCCGCGGCTACCGCCGCCACGCGAGTCCCAGCTTGACACAGCGCGGGACCCGGCACCCGTGGCGGTCGCCACCATGCCTGCTCGCCGGCCGGCGAGTTTAAGGCATGAGGGGGTCTCGGTCCGGCATGCTAGCTTGGCGTGCTAGCCGTCGGCGGAGGTTTTGGCGGTAAAGCGGGAACAATGCCCACACGCGCCGGGGGTGTCGATCGCCTCCTGGGCATGTTGCAGCCCGAGGCAAGACGAGCAGACCTGGTGTGAGTCAGTACTCGATATCTTCAGCCCGCAGCCGCAGAGCCGAGCCTCCGACACTCCGTCTCCTCTGGTGTGAGGGAGGGAAGAGTCCATCCTAGCTAGCCTTGGTGCGGCGTAGAAGGGACAAACGAGCAACAGGCGTGTTACCGTTTGCGGGAAATAAATCCAAAACCCTACCGTTATCCGTGGAAAAAAACGCAGGGTAGATTCTGATATTAACTGGAGTGTTAATATAGAGAATTCCCGTGCGAAGCAAAAGTAGCTGGCGAGCGTCCGTCGACCGAAGGTTAGCTTCGTAAATCAGTCTGTGGACCGTTAAGCTAGCTAGGCTACTGATCTTCCTAGAGATGTGCTCCGAAGCGAGAAGAGGTGTTTGAATGACGCCTGCGTCGTGGCGCAAGCTACTTATAGGGTTGGTGGATTCCCTGACGTTGGCGTCAAGATCACCAGCCAATCAGGATTGGCGTAATGAGATTGATGCTTCTGGTGCATACGCGTTGAGGCGCATCCCATAGTGAGACATCGAACGGAGTGTTATGAATGAGAACTGTGTGTGTGTGAGTGTGTGTGTGTGTGTGTGTGTGTGTGTGTGTGTGTGTGTGTGTGGTGTGTGTGTGTGTGTGTGTGTGTGTGGTGTGTGTGTGTGTGTGTGTGTGTGTGTGTGTGTGTGTGTGTGTTAGCATTCCTGACTGTGACTCTCCCTCATCATTTCCTCATCAATCAGCTAATTACTGTTAGAGACTAATCAATGAAGTCTGCGTACACACACAAACACGCACACACACAACACACACACACACTCACACACTCACACACACTCACAAACACACACACACACACACTCACACACACACACACACACACACACACTCACAAACACACACACACTCACAAACACACACACACACAGATAATTCTAGTATATTAAAGATTTATGTGTGTGTGTGTGTGTGTGTGTGTGTGTGTGTGTGTGTGTGTGTGTGTGTGTGTGTGTGTGAGTGTGTGTGTGTGTGTGTGTGTGTGTGTTTAGCATTCCTGACTGTGAACTCTCCCTCATCATTTCCTCATCAATCAGCTAATTACTGTTAGAGACTAATCAATGAAGTCTGCGTACACACACAAACACCACACACACAAACACACACACACACACACTCACACACTCACACACACACACTCACAAACACACACTCACACACACACACACACACAACACACTCACAAACACACACACACACACACACAGATAACTCTAGTATATTAAAGATTTATGTGTGTGTGTGTGTGTGTGTGTGTGTGTGTGTGTGTGAGTGTGTGTGTGTGAGTGTGTGTGGTGTGTGTGTGTGTGTGTGTGTGTTTTAGCATTCCTGACTGTGAACTCTCCCTCATCATTTCCTCATCAATCAGCTAATTACTGTTAGAGACTAATCATGAAGTCTGCGTACACACACAAACACACACACACACAAACACACACACTCACACACTCACACACACATACACACTCACGCACTCACACACTCTCACACACACACACACACACACACACACACACACACTCACTCACTCACTCACACACACACACCACCCACTCACACTCACACACACACACACACACACACACACACACACTCACACACCACTCACACACACTCACACACCCACTCACACACACACACACACACACACACACACACACTCACACACACACACACACCACACACACACACTCACACACACACACACACACACACACACAAACACACACACACACACACACACACTCACACACACACACACACTAGAATTAGGCTGTGGGTCGATTCGGTGTTTTTAAATCAAATAAAGAAACAAAGCTTGATTGAAAACAGAAGAACTGCAGATTTATGATATTTTATTCATAGATTTAATAAATCATCAGAAAACATCTGGAAATATAACGACGTTCATCCAATTGACCTTCAGAGAAATATACTCTGCATCCATTAGGTGTCTCCCCCCTCTGGCACGGAGAGGAACTGCACCCGAAACAAAGCATCTGAATCAGCTTGATTTCCAACAGAGGAATCTGTCTTAGTGTACATGGCGCCAACAGAAACACAGACAAGGAGTCAGGAAAACATCCAGAAAATCGAACTATCGTACGTTAAAGGTGGGGTAGGTCATTCCCTTCAGAAACCCTTAAAGGTGGGGTAGGTCATTCCCTTCAGAAACCCTTAAAGGTAGGGTAGGTCATTCCCTTCAGAAACCCTTAAAGGTGGGGTAGGTCATTCCCTTCAGAAACCCTTAAAGGTAGGGTAGGTCATTCCTTCAGAAACCCTAAAGGTGGGGTAGGTCATTCCCTTCAGAAACCCTTAAAGGTAGGGTAGGTCATTCCCTTCAGAAACCCTTAAAGGTAGGGTAGGTCATTCCCTTCAGAAACCCTTAAAGGTGGGGTAGGTCATTCCCTTCAGAAACCCTTAAAGGTGGGGTAGGTCATTCCCTTCAGAAACCCTTAAAGGTGGGGTAGGTCATTCCCTTCAGAAACCCTTAAAGGAGGGGTAGGTCATTCCCTTCAGAAACCCTTAAAGGTGGAGTAGGTCATTCCCTTCAGAAACCCTTAAAGGTGGGGTAGGTCATTCCCTCAGAAACCCTTAAAGGTGGGGTAGGTCATCCCTCAGAAACCCTTAAAGGTGGGGGTAGGTCATTCCCTCAGAAACCCTTAAAGGTGGGGTAGGTCATTCCCTCAGAAACCCTTAAAGGTGGGGTAGGTCATTCCCTTCAGAAACCTTAAAGGTGGGGTAGGTCATTCCCTCAGAAACCCTTAAGGTGGGGTAGGTCATTCCCTCAGAAACCCTTAAAGGTGGGGTAGGTCATTCCTTCAGAAACCCTTAAAGGTGGGGCAGGTCATTCCCTTCAGAAACCCTTGTTGTTATATTCCATGGAATGCTCTTACATCCCGATAGCAATGAATACATGAAATATTTCATCTGTGGAAGCCGTGGTTCTGTAAAAAGCACGACCAATCATCTGAGCAGGCTAAAGTAACTGGATGGCCTACCTGCCTGTCAGCCTTCCTGAGGGCAAAACTTATCTCGTGCCCTCATTGGTCATGTGCGCGTTCGTGTGTGTTGGAGGAGGGGCTCTGTGAGGAAGTCTGAAGGAAGAGGCAGATTTTTTTCGGCTGCGTACTTTCAAATTCCAGCGCACTCCAGCTGTTTCTTCCGTTCTTACCCCACCTTTAAGAGTTAGACAATTATTTACATGAAATCTGGATATACTAAAAAAACTACGTGCATTGTAATATTGCAATCAGTTCAATCAGTTTTATATCGCCTTTTTCAAAGTGCATACATAAACACAATAAGAGAATGGGGAAAAATAACAATTTTAAAAATATATGATTAATGTTTACAGAACATTTAAATGCACAAATAATGATAACACTTGACTAAGAAATATAAATATGTGCTATATCTGACTGAGAAACAAGAACAGGGCCTCTTTATACGGTGGCCCTGAAGTGCAAAACACAACAGCATTTCACAAAACGCCACAGCATTTCACAAAACGCACAGCATTTCACAAAACACCACAGCATTTCAGAAAACACCACAGCATTTCAGAAAACACCACAGCATTTCAGAAAACCACAGCATTCAGAAAACACCACAGCATTTCAGAAAACACCACAGCATTTCACAAAACACAACAGCATTTCACAAAACACCGCAGCATTTCACAAAACACCGCAGCATTTCAGAAAACACCGCAGCATTTCACAAAACGCCACAGCATTTCAGAACACACCGCAGCATTTCAGAAAACACCACAGCATTTCACATTGGACGGAAAGGGTATTCCTTTAGGGAGAACACTTCTTGTTTGTGATTGGACAGAGCCAGCCAGAGAAGCACTGCTGTGATTGGTTGTTTTTGCTGCCAGTCAAGAAATGACGCTTCGTGATTGGTCAGCACCCGACAGCGCAATATGTCCCAACACATCAGCTGTTAGCTGTTAGCACTCAGAGCTCACAGCTCCTCATATCTGTTCAGAAACTGGACAAAAGTTAAACATGTACAAAACACAGACTGTCTATGTCATGGCGAGTACAGTCGCTGCTTTATTTCTGTCTGTATGGCGTTGTTGTGAGTGTGGACGGAGCAGCTACAGGTTAGTTTAGCCTGATCGAGCCGATTCCATTCAGAAAACACGCATTTTAAAAGCTTTTCGCCTGCCGTCTGTCTGCACACTTGTCAAAGCATTAATTCATGGTTTTTACTAACCGGTATCAGTATGTTGTTACTTCGGCATCACTTTGAAACGTGTATTACAATTAAATCACGGTCAAATATGTTCATTTTGTTGTAGTTGGTATCTCCCATAGGATTTACATAGAGATACGCCCCGCCCCCCTCCGCGCTTCTTGTTTGAATGACAGGAGCAAACACAGCTGACAGCCGCGGTGAAACTCTAGCGATTAGAGCGATGCGAATATTGGGTAGTCTACCGTAGTATTTACATGGAGATAAGTCCCTTAAAAACCATGAATTAATAAGCATTAATTCATGGTTTTTTCGCATCGCTCTAATCGCTCGAGTTTCACCGCGGCTGTCAGCTGTGTCATTCAAACAAGACGCGCTGGAGAGGGGGCGGGGCGTATCTCCATGTAAATCCTATCGGAATCGGATCGATCAGGCTAAACTAACCTGTAGCTGCTCCGTCCACACTCACAACAACGTCATACAGACGTAAATAAAGCAGAGACTGTATTCGCCATGACACAGACAGTCTGTGTTTTGTACATGTTTAACTTTTGTCCAGTATCTGAACAGATATGAGGAGCTGTGAGCTCTGAGTGTGTGCTAACAGCTAACGGCTGATGTGTTGGGACATATTGCGCTGTCGGGTGGTGACCAATCACGAAGCATCATTTCTTGACTGGCAGCAAAAACAACCAATCACAGCAGTGCTTCTCTGGCTGGCTCTGTCCAATCACAAACAAGAAGTGTTCTCCCTAAAGGAATACCTTTTCCGTCCAATGTGAAATGTTGTGGTGTTTTGTGAAATGTTGTGGTGTTTTCTGAAATGCTGTGGTGTTTTCTGAAATTTGTGGTGTTTTCTGAAATGCTGTTGTGTTTTGTGAAATGCTGCGGCATTTTCTGAAATGCTGTTTTGTTTTCTGAAATGCTGTTGTGTTTTCTGAAATGCTGTTGTGTTTTCTGAAATGCTGCAGCGTTTTGTGAAATGCTGTGGTGTTTTGTGAAATGCTGCGGCGTTTTGTGAAATGCTGCGGCGTTTTCTGAAATGCGCGGCATTTTCTGAAATGCTGTTGTGTTTTCTGAAATGCTGTTGTGTTTTCTGAAATGCTGTTGTGTTTTTTGTGAAATGCTGCGGCGTTTTGTGAAATGCTGCGGCGTTTTGTGAAATGCTGCGGCGTTTTGTGAATGCTGTTGTGTTTTCTGAAATGCTGTGGTGTTGTGAAATGCTGTGGTGTTTTGTGAAATGTTGTGGTGTTTTTGAAATGCTGTTGTGTTTTGTGAAATGCTGTGGTGTTTCTGAAATGCTGTGGTGTTTTGTGAAATGCTGTTGTGTTTTGTGAAATGCTGTTGTGTTATCTGAAATGCTGCGGCGTTTTCTGAAATGCTGTTGTGTTTTCTGAAATGCTGTGGTGTTTTGAAATGTTGTGGTGTTTTCTGAAATGCTGTTGTGTTTTGTGAAATGCTGTGGTGTTTTCTGAAATGCTGTGGTGTTTTGTGAAATGCTGTTGTGTTTTGTGAAATGCTGTGGTGTTTTCTGAAATGCTGTTGTGTTTTCTGAAATGCTGCAGCGTTTTGTGAAATGCGCAGCGTTTTGTGAAATGCTGTGGTGTTTTCTGAATGCTGTGGTGTTTTCTGAAATGCTGCAGCGTTTTGTGAAATGCTGCAGCGTTTTGTGAAATGCTGCGGTGTTTTGTGAAATGCTGCGGCGTTTTCTGAAATGCTGCGGCGTTTTGTGAATGCTGTGGTGTTTTCTGAATGCTGTGTTGTTTTCTGAAATGCTGTTTTGTTTCTGAAATGCTGTGGTGTTTTCTGAAATGCTGTTTTGTTTTCTGAAATGCTGTTTTGTTTTCTGAAATGCTGTTGTGTTTCTGAAATGCTGCAGCGTTTTGTGAAATGCTGTGGTGTTTTGTGAAATGCTGCGGCGTTTTCTGAAATGCTGCGGCATTTTCTGAAATGCTGTTGTGTTATCTGAAATGCTGTTGTGTTTTCTGAAATGCTGTTGTGTTTTGTGAAATGCTGCGGCGTTTTGTGAAATGCTGCGGCGTTTTGTGAAATGCTGTTGTGTTTTCTGAAATGCTGTGGTGTTTTGTGAAATGTTGTGGTGTTTTGTGAAATGCTGCGGCGTTTTCTGAAATGTTGTGGTGTTTTCTGAAATTGGTTGTGTTTTCTGAAATGCTGCGGCGTTTTCTGAAATGTTGTGGTGTTTTCTGAAATGCTGTGGTGTTATCTGAAATGCTGCGGCGTTTTCTGAAATGCTGTTGTGTTTTGTGAAATGCTGTTGTGTTTTCTGAAATGCTGTGGTGTTATATGAAATGTTGTGGTGTTTTGTGAAATGCTGTTGTGTTTTGTGAAATGCTGTGGTGTTTTCTGAAATGCTGTTGTGTTTTGTGAATGCTGTGGGTGTTTTCTGAAATGCTGTTGTGTTTCTGAAATGCTGCAGCGTTTTGTGAAATGCTGCAGCGTTTTGTGAAATGCTGTTGTGTTTTGTGAAATGCTGCAGCGTTTTGTGAAATGCTGTGGTGTTTTTGTGAAATGCTGCAGCGTTTTGTGAAATGCTGCAGCGTTTTGTGAAATGCTGCGGTGTTTTGTGAAATGCTGCGGCGTTTTCTGAAATGCTGCGGCGTTTTGTGAAATGCTGTGGTGTTTTCTGAAATGCTGTGTGTTTTCTGAAATGCTGTGGTGTTTTCTGAAATGCTGTGGTGTTATCTGAAATGCTGCGGCGTTTTCTGAATTGCTGTGGTGTTTTCTGAAATGCTGTGGTGTTTTCTGAAATGCTGTGGTGTTATCTGAAATGCTGTGGTGTTATCTGAAATGCTGTGGTGTTTTGTGAAATGCTGCGGCGTTTTCTGAAATGCTGTGGTGTTTTGTGAAATGCTGTGGTGTTATCTGAAATGCTGTGGTGTTTCTGAAATGCTGTGGTGTTATCTGAAATGCTGCGGCGTTTTCTGAAATGCTGTGTGTTATCTGAAATGCTGTGGTGTTTTCTGAAATGCTGCAGCGTTTGTGAAATGCTGCAGCGTTTTGTGAAATGCTGTTGTGTTTTCTGAAATGCTGTGGTGTTTTGCACTTCAGGGCCACCGTATATTTAATATCCTGAGATGCTGTAGGGGGCGCTGTTGGCAGAAACTCTCTTGTGTAGTTTTTACCACCATTAACATCTCTGTAAACACACGTCACATGATCACAGCCTTATATAATCATCACTGTGTTCAGATGGAAGAGCATTCACTCTGAACTGAATGAAGCATCGCTGGGTTCATCTCAGTGGCAGACGGGAGGGAGTCGCTCATTAAGAGCTAATGTGGGGTTAGTTTCTGTGTGGGAGTGTGTGTGTGTGTGTGTGTGTGTGTGTGTGTGTGGTGTGTGTGTGTGTGTGTGTGTGTTGTGTGTGTGTGTGTGTGTGTGTGTGTGTGTGTTAATGTTACACCTCCACCTGACTGACGGCTGCTGTCCCCCCCGACACAACATGTTGGACCCACAACCCTCCTGGTTTCTGACCTTTTGACCCCCCAACACATACACACACATACACACACACACACACCACACACACACACACACACCCCTTCTCTCTGGAAACGGTTAACATAAAGAGTTTTCATGGCTTTTGGAAATGGGATTTAAGATTACATTTTAGAAATAATGTTTCGTGTTAAATGTTTTTATTCTGTCAGTGAAGCTCTAACGTTCAACTGAATCCTGGAAACATTTGGAGAAAAAGTGAGAATTCTTAGAAAAAGTGAGAATTTTGAGAAAAAAGTGAGATTAAAAAAAAAAACAGAACTCAGTACCTTGGTTGTATTTCTTCAGTACTTCAGCAGAAAAAGTGAGAATTCTTAGAAAAAGTCAGATTTTTTTTTTGTTGAAATCTTAGAAAAAAGTGATAATTTAGAAAAAGAATTGAGAACTTTGAGAAAAATTCAGAATGTTTTATTTAGCTGTATTCTTCAGTACGTTATTTAACGCACCGGGGCCCAGAGCCGGCAAGGGGCCCAGAGCCGGCAAGGGGCCAGAGCCGGCAAGGGGCCCATGCAAAAAAAACAAAAAAAGAATTCAAATTTTTTTTTTTATATATGTTTTTTTTTTAATATTTTCTTTGGGGCCCCAATGGCATTGGACCGGTTCACCCAGTCTTCAAAAGTACCAAGGAACCTAAATTAATTTGTAATTTGTCTGTCCAATGACCTTGCATGTCATGTGATACCTTGCGTGACCGAGCGAACCGTTTAATAATAATAATAATAATAATAATAATAAATTCAATTTTTAAAGCACCTTTCATTGCTAACAGCAATCCCAAGGTGCTATACCTGTACTGCACAACCTGTACTGTACTGTAGCTGCAGCAGCAAGTTCGGTAGCATTATAAAAGATTTAATAAGCTGCATTTATAATGTACAGCAAACCAAAGCACAAGAGCAGCGCTCAAAAGAGAAAGGACAAGAGAACAAGGAGATGTAACGGCTAAACTGACAAAATTAGACCGTTTTTTTTTTGTCATACATTGTCCTCGAAATCTGTGGCCGTGGCTGTGCAACCTTCTTCTCCAGCCAGCCAGGAGGAGAGCTGGATTTGGCAGTGCCCGGCGGTGGTCCAACAGTTTCCCCCAAGGGCCCCACAGATAGGGACTCTATGGCGCTATTGAGACCCCGACGCCAAGATCAAAAGCTATATTATAGCAACCGGTCCATGTAGGCCTACCGGCCCATTCCCCAGAGACAAACATCAAGGAAACAGGTGTAATCCTCTTCTTAGTTCGCTGTGCCGTTGTCAGGCTGTGGTGGTCTGAGGCCAGGGCAGGCTGGTGTTGATAGCCTATACATGTGGCGCTTCTGAGTGGTTGTGTATGTCCGCGCATCAGCGTGCGTTTATGTATGGGGCGATGGGGGGGGGGCCCCAAAACAATATTTGCACCGGGGCCAATCACAACCTTGTTACTCCACTGACTTTAGCTGTACTTCTTCAGTACTTTAGCTGTACTTTAGCTGTACTTCTTCAGTACTTTAGCTGTACTTTAGCTGTACTTCTTCAGTACCTTAGCTGTACTTCTTCAGTACTTTAGCTGTACTTTAGCTGTACTTTAGCTGTACTTCTTCAGTACTTTAGCTGTACTTCTTCAGTACTTTAGCTGTACTTCTTCAGTACTTTAGCTGTACTTCTTCAGTACCTTAGCTGTACTTCTTCAGTACTTTAGCTGTACTTTACTGTACTTTAGCTGTACTTTAGCTGTACTTCTTCAGTACCTTAGCTGTACTTCCGCAGTGATCCAGCAGTACTCGAGGAAAAGTGTCATTGTGAAGCGTGAAGCGTGTGATTATCGATGTTCTGGAGCCAATCTGTCGGCGCTGCGAGAACCCGTTGGTGAGGCTGTTCCCCTGATCAGGTGAGAGGGGGGTGGAGGATCAGGTGTGAGACGGGGGG
Source organism: Dissostichus mawsoni (assembly GCA_011823955.1). Lineage (NCBI taxonomy): Eukaryota > Metazoa > Chordata > Actinopteri > Perciformes > Nototheniidae > Dissostichus > Dissostichus mawsoni. Next base: position 158,989 of record JAAKFY010000025.1, read on the forward strand.
GGATCTGGTTTCAGGGTTCGGCCTCTTTAATGACCCCTCTCTCTCTCTCTCTCCCTCTCTCTCCTGTGATCCGGGGTGAGTCGGTGTTCACATTCCTTCCTCAATCTGCTGCAGGACTTTCCCTCGGCCCCCGCTTGGCCTCAGGGGACCCTCAGAGGGCCGGGATCCGGTTTGGACCCCCCAGGAGGAGAAATCCCTCCATCTTCCCCTGGGGGGCGGATCATGGTGCAGGGGGGGGGGGGGCGTCTCCTTCTTTTGTTCCTGGAGGAGAGAGGATCATGGTCAGACTGGTTCCACTGGAAACTGAGATAAAGACCAGAAATGTACTCAGTCCCCCAGAACCAGTTTATTTTACTCCATCCATCTGAGAGTGGATTTCAGAAAGGATCGCATCGTTTAAAATGAAGTAAAATAGTGACATAAGTTAAATATCCAAGTAAAGAAGTTTGAGAAAAAAAACTAAAACACTCAAATATTTAAGAAATCTGTAAAATATTCAAAAGATAATGAATTTAAATGATATCCAAAATAATTTAGTTTAAAATCCTAAACATAATAGTAATGTATTCGACCCAAAATATATCCAATATCCAGAATAATATCGGTAAAATAGTTCACACACTTTTATTAAAAAATCATCTTATCTTCTATTCTCATTTTAAATAATATAAATGTTGACATCATCAAATATCCAAATGAAAAAGTAGATGAAAAATGAATCGTGATCAGAAATTGTGTTTACTTTTTTTATTTACTTTATAATTTCACTTAAATAAATAAATTACTAAAAGATCTCGTAATGGAGTTGACTTAAAGGGGACCTATCATGCAAAATGCGCTTTCTGATGTCTTCTCTACATCAACATGTGTCCCGGTGTGTCCCCGGTGTGTCCCCGGTGTGTCCCCGGTGTGTCCCCGGTGTCTCCCCGGTGTGTCCCCGGTGTGTCGGGGAACTCACGCAGCGTCAGGAAATAAAACCCTCTCTCTTTTCCTCCGTACCCAAATCTCTGAAAACGGGGAACAACGGAGCTGATCCAGATTTGCGTCCGATATGACGTAATATCTGAAATGTGGACCCACGGCCCTATCAGAAAGTTGCTATCAGAAACAATGCCCGACTGTTTTTGGACATAATATGGTCGCTGTTTACATTAGCATCGCTAACACTCAGAGCTAACCTGTACTGCACAGAGCATGTTTGTGAAGAAGCAGGAAATAAAAAGGAACTCACCTTGTGGTAAGAAAGCCTTTGAGCTCCATACTGTTTCAGAAATAATCCTTGATAATCCATGATATGGCGTTTCATCACTGCAGTGTTTAGTTTAGACAGTAGCTGCCGGGTCCCGCATGAGCTCAGACCCCTCCTTTTTTATTTATCCATTTTTTTTTTTTTTAAAGCTGAAGTTTGAATACAATTTTAAAAAGTGTTATTATTAAATATCCAAATTGGACTTCCGGTGAGGGCAGCGCCATGTAGAGACGGAGTTTTGTTGAGCTCCTCATGAGAACGACTAATGTCAGAATATTGCTCTTTTAAAACCACTTGAACTGACTCCAAGCGACTTGATACACAAGTTATATCCATAGCCAGACGATTGCTGAGTAAAATATGCCGAAAAATTGCCAGGGAAACAACAAGTTGGAGCCGGCGGCGGAACTAGCACTAATGCTAACCTGGCAGTCGACGCAGACATCAACGACCAACACGTGGTACTTAACGCTATTGCGTCTCTTAAACAGGACCTGGTGGCGAAAATTGAGGAAAAGGCGATAGCACAGTCGGCGGAACTCCAAATACAGACTACCCAGATTCGGACGGAATTACGAAGTGTGGTGGAACAAGTGAACAAAAGAATTGAAGTAACCGAGGGCCGAGTATCTGAGCTGGAGGCTGAGGTTAGCAACCACTCGGACTCAATCACCTGCATGACATCAGATGTTACTGGTATGAAAAAAGAACTGCCCACTGAGGGACTGTTGCGAAGATTTGGAGGCAAGATCACGTCGCTGTAATATCCGCATTATAGGAGTGAAGGAAGGACGGGAGCATGGGAAGCACCCATCTCAGTTTGTGGCTGATATGCTAAAAGTTTCCCTTGGTCTCGACAAGCCCCCGACCCTGGACCGGGCGCACCGCGCTCTCCGCAGCAGAGCGACACAAGACGGGCTCCCACCGCGGGCTTTTATTGTGAAATGCCACTATCTCTCCGAAAAAGAATCGCTGCTAAAGAAAGCAATAGAGATGAAATCAGTGACGACCCCCGACGGTGACCAGATCCGGCTTCTGCCGGACTTTACTCAGGCGGTGAGTAAACAGCGGGCAGCCTTTACCGAGGTGAGAGGGCTGCTGCGGAACTGCGAGGGAGTGCGCTACGGCCTGAAATACCCTGCCATATTGATGATCACAACATCGGGGGGCCACGAGGCAAGTTTCAGCGATCCAAAACTGGCAAAGGAGTTTGTTCTTAACAAGGTGGTGCGCAAGGCTTCATAATGGACATGTTCTGGTGAGTATTGGCCAAGGGCTAAAATTCCAGCTCCATATGCTGTAGATGGAGACGAGAAACAACTCAGCCGGACAATAGATGTGGTTATGTTTGGGAAACATTTTCTTTCTCCCTATCTAGAATTCTCAGGATTTCCCATTTGATAACGTTTCTTTTTTCTTTATTGTTCTTGCTGGGAAAATGTTTGAGGCAAGCACGTCACGGACAATAATATCATTGTGTAACCATATGGGACATTAACGTTTTATTTTATTGAGCCATAACATGTTCAGGGCTGTTACATTACCTAGCTGATATTTCAAACTAGGATGTCGTATATTCAGCATTGCCTGGTCAGCTGAAGAGAAGGAGCTATATTGAGTTAATTGTTCAGTTCCCATGGGGGGCTCGCATGGTAAGCAGTTTAGGAGAAGAGGTTTACTGGAAGTGCAAGCAGTCTCCATGCGGGAGACAAGCATAACGTTTGTCGTGTTGTCATTGTGTTTTATGTTTGTGAAAATGTATGTGTACAAGTGCTCATCCTCCCCTTCCCACCCTTTTTTGTTTTGTTTTTGTTTTTTTGTTTTTTGGCTACAATCCTTTTACCAAGCTCAGGGACTCCCCAATGCAGTATCATAAATTGAAGGACCATATCGATGGCGTCTGTTGATAAAGGTATAGGCAGGGCGACACCACGGTGGTGAGTTGGAATGTAAGGGGATTGAATCACCCGGTTAAGCGAAGCAAGGTGTTTTCTCATCTAAACAAATTAAAAACTGAAATATATTTACAGGAAACTCATTTATTAAATAAAGACCAGCTAATGCTTCAAAGAGCAGGATTTACACAGGTTTTCCACTCCGATTTTAATAGCAAGAGCAGGGGGGTAGCTATTCTCCTGCACAGAGATGTGCAGTTTGAAGAGCCAAAATCCATAAGGGACAAAAATGGTCGTTACATAATTATTCAAGGTAAACTGTTCAATAAGCCAGTAGTGCTTGCGAATGTGCCCCAAATTGGGATAACGTTGATTTCTTCAGGAATCTTTTCTCACTGTTGCCAGGCCTAGACTCGCATGAATTAATATTAGGGGGGGACCTAAATTGTGTCCTAGACTCTGTACTAGATCGTTCTGGCAGTAAGGTCACCACACCTAATAAATCAGCAAGCTGCATAAATACATTCCTTCAAGCCTACGGAGTGATTGACCCCTGGAGATTTAAATACCCGACTTCCAAACAGTTCTCTTTTTTCTCCCAGTACACCAAACCTACTCTAGAATTGATTGTTTTTTAATAGACCAAAAACTATTGCCCATAACTACACAGGTGGAATACAACAGTATAGTCATATCAGACCATTGTACTTTTGAAGCTCCGTTTTCCGGAAAATATACTCCGCCAACGCGTATGGCGCCTTAATCCTAGACTGCTTGCGGAAAAAAACTTTGTTGACTTTATAAACACACAAATAGATTTCTTTCTCGAAACCAATGAGTCCCCAGAGATAAGTTATTTCACACTATGGGAAACCATGAAAGCATATGTAAGGGGGCAAGTGATATCTTATAACGCTGGTGAAACTAAAAGGAAATTCAAACGAGCTACAGAATTGATTGATAGGATTAAAGTGATTGACCGATTACATTCAATATCGCCTTCGGAGAATCTTTACAAGGAGAGAATTTCGCTTCAGACAGAATTTGATTCTCTGTCCAATGGGGACGCTGTAGATCTTCACTTAAAATCACGCTTTAATTTCTACGAACATGGGGAGCGTGCCAGCAAGCTTTTGTGCCATCAACTTAAACAGTCAGCAACAGCAGGTTTTATATCTGCAATAAAAGATGAGGAAGGTAATATTGTCACAGACCATTAATGCCCAGTTCCAGTCTTTCTATGAGAATCTGTACACCTCGGGGGCAAGTAGCAAGGAATTAGTAGATGACTTCTTTAGTAAATTGAAATGCCCTCCTTGGATGAATCAGACAAATCTGGACTGGAGAGAAATATAACTTTAACAGAGATTGACAACGCAATTAAAAAGATGAAGCCTGGAAAAGCACCAGGCCCTGATGGTTATCCAAGTGAATTTTTAAGAAATTTGCCCCTAAACTACTGCCGCTATTAGTAAAGGTATTCGAGGAGGTCCTGGTTAGGAAGGCTCTTCCCCCAACTATGACGCAGGCCTCTATCTCATTATTACTCAAAAAGAATAAAGATCCGTTGTTGTGTGAATCATATCGCCCGATTAGTCTTTTATGTTGCGACTATAAAATTCTAACCAAGGTCCTAGCAGGGAGGCTTGAGAAAATTATGCCTAAATTGATACATCCAGATCAGACTGGTTTCATTGTGGGTAGACAACTTTCAAGCAACCTCCGCCGTGTGTTCAATGTTATCTACCAGCCCAACAATGTCGAACCAGAACTTATTATATCCTTGGATGCACAAAAGGCGTTTGATAGGATTGAATACAATTACCTGTTCACTGCGCTCGAGAAGTTCGGCTTCGGCCCGACTTTTTGTTGGCTGATCAAGATCCTTTATACAGCGCCTAAAGCTTCAATTCGAACTAATAGGATAATGTCTCATTATTTCCCACTTTTTCGTGGACACGACAGGGTTGTCCACTGAGCCCCCAGATATTCGATATTGCTATAGAGCCCCTGGCAATACTGTTAAGAGAGACCGCTAGTCTAATTGGAGTGCAAAGGGGGGGAGAATTGCATAAATTGTCGCTCTATGCGGATGATCTTCTTCTTTTTCTTTCGGATCCCCATGCTACTATACCTATTGCCTTGGAACTTATCGCCGAGTTTGGCCGGGTGTCGGGCTATAAATTAGAGTAAAAGTGTTCTATTCCCCATAAATGATAAAGCACGTCAGAACTTCCCTTTCTCTGTGTGTGAGGACAGCTTTACATACCTAGGTGTCTGTGTCACTTACAAATACAAAGATCTGATGGACAATCATTTTAAAACAGTGCTTGATAAGGCTAAACTGGACATGGAGAGATGGTCGACCCTCCCCCTGTCACTAGCTGGCAGGGTTAATTCTGTTAAAATGACGATCATGCCCAGGTTCTTATTTCTGTTTCAGGCAATCCCAATCTTCATCCCTAAATCCTTCTTTAGGGAATTAAATAAATGCACTTCCACTTTTATTTGGAATAAAGCTGTACCTCGCATTAGGAAAGAGTATTTGGAAAGGCCAAAGGGGGAGGGTGGTTTGTCCTTACCCAATTATTTGTATTATTATTGGGCTGCCAACATCCACAAGCTGATGTTTTGGGTTGATGTGACGGACGAATCCCCAGTTTGGTCTGTAATGGAGCAGCATTCAAGTAATCCAGTGTCACTTTGCTCTTTAATTTGCGCTCCACTACCCTTGAGTAAAAACTACTGGACGAATAACCCAGTCATCCAAGGCTCTCTAAAGATATGGACTCAGTTTAGAATTCATTTCAAACACAAACAGGCACTTATTGCTTCCCCAATTCTGGCAAATGTACATTTTTCTCCATCTCTCACTGATCCATCTTTTCGGTTATGGCATGGGAGAGGGATTAGGTGTGTTAAAGATCTTTTTAAAAATGGACACTTTATTTCTTTTGAACAGTTAAAGAAGGATTTCAATATCCCACAGTCATGTTTCTTCAGATATTTGCAGATACGTAGTTATGTCAGGACCCACTTCTCTCTAGCAGCCCCACAGAGTACCTGGATTGATGACTGTTTAAATATGGATCCCTGTGACAGGGGTCTGGTGTCTGTATTATATGACAATATTCAGAGGGTCGCCGCTCCGTCGCTTAATCACTTAATGAGGCAATGGGAGGAGAGCTGGGAATAACTATATCAGATACTATTTGGCAGGCAGCAATTACATTTGTCCACTCATCCTCAATGTGCATTAGACATGGGCTGCTACAATTTAAGGTTTTGCATAGGTTACATCTATCTGCAAGTAAACTGGCCAGATTTTACCCAGGTTTAGACCCAACCTGCATCAGGTGCAGTCGGGACCCGGCCAGCCTAAGTCACATGTTTTGGCTCTGTCCAAAACTGGCCCCTTTTTGGACTGGTATATTTAAAACCTTTTCGTACATGTGTAACACGGCTGTGGATGCAAACCCATTGACTGCATTATTTGGCGTGGTCACACAGGAGACACGAATAACAACTGATCAGGCTGAGGCTGTGGCATTCTCTACCCTACTTGCTAGACGTCTGATACTCTTTAGTTGGAAGAAGGCTGCACCGCCGTCTCATAAGCGCTGGGTAGAGGAAGTAATGTCCCATCTTAAACTTGAGCAGCTAAAGCACACTACCCGGGGCTCTATCGCAAAGTACTATAAGGTCTGGCAACCATTTCTGTCCTACTTTGAGAACGAATTCTCTAACATTAAAATAACGTAGCCAAGCCCCCCCCCCCCCCCACATTGTTTTTATTCATTTATGTTTCATTTTTACTTTTGGTTAGTTTATATATACATATTTTTTATCTTTTCTGGATGTCAATTGATATTTGTATACTTTCTGTGTGTGCTGTATTTCTGAATGTTGAGTGCAGCTGTTTGTTATATGTGGAAAATCAATAAAAATATTTGAATAATAATAAAAAAAATTTAAATAAATATCCAAATTAAAATGAGGTGAAAACTCCTAAAAGTATGAGTAATGAAGCAGACCTAAATATATACAAATATCCACAAATAATATCAGTAAAATATTTCTAATTTTTCAAATAAAGAAATAATAATCATAATAAAATATGTCCAAATGTTTTTTTTTAATAAAATAAATATATATATTTGTGATGAATCTGGTCATTGCAGAGTACTTTACTTTTTCATAATACTTACTACACTAAAGTACGAGTTACACGCCGTTATTTCAACTTTATTCTCCACATTTTCACTAAATCCCGCACCTTTCTTCACTCTAATCACGACTTGTTTCCATCTTTTCTATCTTCTCTCCACAGGGGTAATCACGACTCGGACGTGTTCCTCAGTTAGTCCACAGTTTGCTCTTCACATTCTGTACATATAAAACATTGCATCACACAGACAGGCAGTCACTCTTTCACAAATTCAACAAAATGAAACTTACTCAAGCTTTAATTTACACAACAAATCAGAGGCAGTTTCATATTTACATGTTTTACTTTCATCTGTCGTCACTTTTTAGCGGCAGTTTTCTAATTCTTGATTCTTAAATCAGTGCCGATGTCTTTTTGTTTGAAGGCAGTTTTTACTTTTTGGATTCTTCCCAAAAGTAATATTAAAGGTCAAAGTGGTCAGTTTCACAGTTAGATATAAAAGGCAGTTTAAAGGAAACCTTTACGGCAATCGTGTTCATTTGATTGTTACACTCATTATCAGTTAATTAGCTTCATATTAAAATGTAAAGTGGTCTCATGGTTTCAGAGTGAGTTAAGAACTGGTTATTGAGTCTTTTATTCCAACCTTTGAATCCTTAAGGACTTAACAAACAGAGGCAACAAGGATCATATAAGGGTTTTTGAGAAGTTGAGGGTCTTTTTAAAGACAGTCAGTATGAAGAGTCTCTGAGGGTCTTTCAGACCTTTGTTTGGCTGTTTGCAGTTCCTGTGGAATCAGAACCACTTAAGGGTCAAGAACAAAATCCCACTAACCTGCAACGAGTTCAACTCTGACTTCTTAATTGTTAATTTGATTGTTACACTCAGTTAATTAGCTTCATATTAAACATGTAAAAGTGGTTAGTCTCATGGTTTCACAGTGGAGTTAAGAACTGGTTATCGACTCTTGTATTGAGGGTCTTTTTAAAGACGTATCAGTCAGTGTGGGGGAAACTTCTGAAGCAATTGGAGTCAGGACTCAGAGAGGCACGAGGAGAGCTGGAGCTTCGATGGCAAACACTGACGGTTTATTTGGAGTTACGGCCGGAGAATTGACAAAACAGGTGGTGTGTCACGAGTTGACACAGCGGTTGCCAAACCAATTCTGAAGAACTCTTTCTGCAGCTCGAGGTTTTAACTAGTTCGGAGTGTAATAATCAACATTCTTCATCAGTGAGACTAAAGCATTATGGACCCTGAATCTAACTAGAGCTCTCGTCCATAGAAAAGAATGTGCGCCAGGGAACCTTCGTGCCTGAACAGTAAACTACCTCATGGCGGCTTGTGCTCTGTCATAGACTGGCAACAACAATGCGCCCAAGCTGTTCCTCCTTAAGAGATAGCAGCAATACCCAAGGCCGTAGACCTGTGCCGTGGGAAAGGAGACAGTGAGAAGAGAAAACGATGAACTGTGTCGAAGGTTGAATACCTAAGCAAATTATTCCCTAACAGTCAGTACGAAGAGTCTCTGAGGGTCTTTGAGACCTTTGTTTGGCTGTTTGCAGTTTCCTGTGAAATCAGAACCACTTTAGGGTCAAGAACCAAATCCCACACAGGCAGTGTAAAGAAAACATGTTAGGCAGTCGTGTTCATTTTGATTGTAACACTCATTATACGTTAACTAGCTTCATATTCAAATGTGAAAGTGGTTAGTCATTAAGAACTGGTTATCAAGTATTTTTATTCTAAACCCTCCAATCCTTTTTGATGTCAGGACCATAAGGTCTTAACAAACAGAGGCAAGTAACAAGTTTCATATCAGGGTCTTTGGGAAGAGTGGAGGGTCTTTTTAAAGACAGTCAGTATGAAGAGTCTCTGAGGGTCTTTGAGACCTTTGTTTGGCTGTTTGCAGTTTCCTGTGAAATCAGGACCACTTTTAGGGTCAAGAACAACATCCCACAACGAGTTCAACTCTGACTTATTAGTCCTGAAAGTTAGGCATGGAAAACTCTTCACAATATGACCACTTGTATATCAATTAACCCCCCCCCCCATGTTGACTGAAAGTCTTGCAGAAAAGGTGGGGTGGAGAGCTCAGACTTGGATGCAGAGTCTGTAAACAGATATAGAGTTTTTGTTGTAAAACGCGTCACAATTCATTATTTCTTTTACGTTTTTGTTCTTTTTCGTTAACCGTAGAGGAATGCGACCCACAAGAACCCACGTGACAGAGACATGACATTTAAATGTTCTGGAAAGATCCTTCTACAGCTTTAGCCTTCATTTTATCTCATGAAGTCCCTAAGTGACCCACCCTGAACAGTCTGGTGGGTCATGGGCCAGGTCATGTGATCTTGTGTTCCCATAACAACATGTCCAAGATGTCCATGTGCCAGAACCAGCCACATTTCAGAAGCTTGTTTTTGTTTGGACACTGGTTGATTTCAGGAAGTTTTCCTTTAACATCCGAACATCTGGAGCTTCTCCTTCACCCCTAGTGTCCATGCGTCGGCACCCAGGTGAAGTTGAACCTCCTAGTGTCCATGCGTCGGCACCCAGGTGAAGTTGAACCTCCTAGTGTCCTTGCGTTGGCACCCAGGTGAAGTTGAACCTCCTAGTGTCCATGCATCGGCACCCAGGTGAAGTTGAACCTCCTAGTGTCCTTGCGTCGGCACCCAGGTGAAGTTGAACCTCCCCCCCCCGGTGTCCCTCCTGACGAAGGCCTGTCCCTGAGGGAAGCTGTGAGTCTTCACGCTGCTGGACGGACTGATGGACATCCTGAACGCCAAGTCCTTCTGACTGCGCGGCGTCTGAGATCCAGAAGTCTCGATGGGGAGAACGGGACTCTCTGTGATGGAGGACTGAACTGAACTGGGTCCTCTGATGGAGACCAGTACACCGGACGATTGGATGAATGAGTCGGAACTCTAGTCGAAGCAAGGCAGCAGATATGATCCGAAGTTGGAGAGAAAGGCAGTTTTTCCGGTAACGTTGGAGATAGAAAGATAGTTCTTGAGTTTTGTTGTGGAGAAGTTGTGCTGCTCTGAGGTGACTTTACTTCTTCTTCTTCGTTGGTGTAACCTGTTTGAGGTGTGGATGTTGGGCAGAAGCTGAAGGAGGAGTTCAGGGAGTATTCGGAGGAGGAAGAGTCGTAAAACGAAGTGCTGAATCCAGACGAGGACTCGCTGGACGTGTCGATGGTGTCCCGGTCCTTCAGGCCCAGTGTCCGGAGAACCCAGAGGTCCAGGTTTGGTTCTGAGGAGGAAGAGGAGGAAGAGGAGGAAGAGGAGGAGGAAGAGGAGCTGAACTCTTTGCTCAGGTTCCTGCAGACCCTCTTGCTGACGGGCGGAGGGAAATGAAGAGAAGGAATGCGAGTCTGGAAGAGTCCGTCATCGGGGGGGTTTCTCTTCAGCTGCCTCCAACCATCAGGGCGGAGCTTCTGTCAGAGGAACAGGAGAATTTAGAATCAGATGTCAGACAAATGATGACTGAAGAAGTTTCAGTTATTTCTCATAATAAGATCTACAATATGTATTTATTTTCTGAGGATCACATGTTCGCGCAACGACGTTCAGATGTTTTGTAAATCACTAAGTAAATAGAGCATTTGACACACTAAGTACGTAGAACACGCTCTCAGTGAAAACGTCACTTAAAGGGACAGTGCACCATAAAATCTAAATGACATATGAATCAACAGTGCTTATTGTGAGCAGTTTAATGGAGGAACTATTTTATTTCTGCCGGACCACACCCACCAACAACTAGATCCATGCTTCCCTTCTGCGTAGTGATACGGTGGAAAGAAAATAGTTCCTACCCGACAACCCACAAAAACGTAGGTACTTAACGCAGCTATAGCGTTAAGTACCTGATCTCTTAACCTGTCCAGGACTTTATGGAAATGCAGTAGTGATGATGATGAAGATGAGGGTGATGATGAGGGTGAACGTACCTTTGCTCTCTGCTGCAGGTTCCTGACGAAGGACGACCCGAGGAACTCTCTGAGCGTTTTGTTCTCGTCCTGAAGTCGAATCAGCTCCTCGTCTCTCTGCAGCAAAGTGTCCTGCAGCTGGAGAACAGGACACAATGTCTTCATATTAAAGGTTAACACACAACAACACTTCACAACACAACAACAGTCCACAACACAACAACAGTCCACAACACAACAACAGTCCACAACACAACAACACTTCACAGCACAACAACAGTTCACAACACAACAACAGTCCACAACACAACAACACTTCACAGCACAACAACAGTTCACAACACAACAACAGTCCACAACACAACAACAGTCCACAACACAACAACACTTCACAGCACAACAACAGTCCACAACACAACAACACTTCACAACACAACAACACTTCACAACGCAACAACACTTCACAACACAACAACAGTCCACAGCACAACAACACTTCACAACACAACAACAGTCCACAGCACAACAACACTTCACAACACAACAACAGTCCACAACACAACAACAGTCCACAACACAACAACAGTCCACAGCACAACAACACTTCACAACACAACAACAGTCCACAGCACAACAACACTTCACAACACAACAACACTTCACAACACAACAACAGTCCACAACACAACAACACTTCACAACACAACAACACTTCACAACACAACAACACTTCACAACACAACAACACTTCACAACACAACAACAGTCCACAACACAACAACACTTCACAACACAACAACACTTCACAACACAACAACACTTCACAACACAACAACAATCCACAGCACAACAACACTTCACAACACAACAACACTTCACAACACAACAACAGTCCACAACACAACAACACTTCACAACACAACAACACTTCACAACACAACAACACTTCACAACAAAACACACTTCACAACACAACAACAGTCCACAACACAACAACACTTCACAACACAACAACAGTCCACAACACAACAACACTTCACAACACAACAACAGTCCACAACACAACAACACTTCACAACACAACAACAGTCCACAACACAACAACACTTCACAACACAACACACTTCACAACACAACAACACTTCACAACACAACAACAGTCCACAACACAACAACACTTCACAACACAACAACAGTCCACAACACAACAACACTTCACAACACAACAACACTTCACAACACAACAACAGTCCACAACACAACAACACTTCACAACACAACAACAGTCCACAACACAACACACTTCACAACACAACAACACTTCACAACACAACAACACTTCACAACACAACAACACTTCACAACACAACAACAGTCCACAACACAACAACACTTCACAACACAACAACAGTCCACAACACAACAACACTTCACAACACAATAACACTTCACAACACAACAACACTTCACAACACAACAACACTTCACAACACAACAACACTTCACAGCACAACAACACTTCACAACACAACAACAGTCCACAACACAACAACACTTCACAACACAACAACACTTCACAACACAACAACACTTCACAACACAACAACACTTCACAACACAACAACACTTCACACAACACAACAACAACACTTCACCACAACAACACTTCACAACACAACAACACTTCACAGCACAACAACACTTCACAACACAACAACAGTCACCACAACCACTTCACACTTCACAACACACACTCACAACACAAAACACTTCACAACACAACAACAGTCCACAACACAACAACACTTCACAACACAACAACAGTCCACAACACAACAACACTTCACAACACAACAACACTTCACAACACAAAACACTTCACAACACACAACACTTCACAACACAACAACACTTCACAACACAACAACACTTCACAACACAAGAACACTTCACAACACAACAACACTTCACAACACAACAACACTTCACAACACAACAACACTTCACAACACAACAACACTTCACAACACAACAACACTTCACAACACAACAACACTTCACCACACAACAACAGTCCACAACACAACAACACTTCACAACACAGCAACACTTCACAACACAACAACACTTCACAACACAACAACACTTCACAACACAACAACAGTCCACAACATAACAACACTTCACAACACAACAACACTTCACAACACAACAACACTTCACAACACAACAACAGTCCACAACACAACAACACTTCACAACACAACAACAGTCCACAACACAACAACACTTCACACACAACAACACTTCACAGCACAACAACAGTCCACAACACAGCAACACTTCACAACACAACAACACTTCACAACACAACAACACTTCACAACACACAACACTTCACAACACAACAACAGTCCACAACACAACAACACTTCACAACACAACAACACAACAACACTTCACAACACAACAACACTTCACAACACAACAACACTTCACAACACAACAACAGTCCACAACAACACTTCACAACACAACAACACTTCACAACACAACAACACTTCACAACACAACAACACTTCACCACACAACAACAGTCCACAACACAACAACACTTCACAACACAGCAACACTTCACAACACAACAACACTTCACAACACACAACACTTCACAGCACAACAACACTTCACAACAACACTTCACAACACAACAACACTTCACAACACAACAACACTTCACAACACAAGAACACTTCACAACACAACAACACTTCACAACACAACAACACTTCACAACACAACAACAGTCCACAACACAACAACAGTCCACAACACAACAACACTTCACAACACAACAACAGTCCACAACACAACAACACTTCACAACACAGCAACACTTCACAACACAACAACACTTCACAACACAACAACACTTCACAACACAACAACAGTCCACAACATAACAACACTTCACAACACAACAACACTTCACAACACAACAACACTTCACAACACAACAACAGTCCACAACACAACAACACTTCACAACACAACAACAGTCCACAACACAACAACACTTCACAACACAACAACACTTCACAGCACAACAACAGTCCACAACACAACAACACTTCACAACACAACAACACTTCACAACACAACAACACTTCACAACACAACAACACTTCACAACACAACAACAGTCCACAACACAACAACACTTCACAACACAACAACACAACAACACTTCACAACACAACAACACTTCACAACACAACAACACTTCACAACACAACAACAGTCCACAACAACACTTCACAACACAACAACACTTCACAACACAACAACACTTCACAACACAACAACACTTCACCACACAACAACAGTCCACAACACACAACACTTCACAACACAGCAACACTTCACAACACAACAACACTTCACAACACAACAACACTTCACAACACAACAACACTTCACAACACAACAACACTTCACAGCACAACAACACTTCACAACAACACTTCACAACCCAACAACACTTCACAACACAACAACACTTCACAACACAACAACACTTCACAACACAACAACACTTCACAACACAACAACACTTCACAGCACAACAACACTTCACAACACAACAACACTTCACAGCACAACAACACTTCACAGCACAACAACACTTCACAACACAACAACACTTCACAGCACAACAACACTTCACAACAACACTTCACAACACAACAACACTTCACAACACAACAACAGTCCACAACAACACTTCACAACACAGCAACACTTCACAACACAACAACACTTCACAACACAACAACACTTCACAGCACAACAACACTTCACAACAACACTTCACAACCCAACAACACTTCACAACACAACAACACTTCACAACACAACAACACTTCACAGCACAACAACACTTCACAACAACACTTCACAACACAACAACACTTCACAACACAACAACAGTCCACAACAACACTTCACAACACAACAACACTTCACAACACAACAACACTTCACAACACAACAACACTTCACCACACAACAACAGTCCACAACACAACAACACTTCACAACACAGCAACACTTCACAACACAACAACACTTCACAACACAACAACACTTCACAGCACAACAACACTTCACAACAACACTTCACAACACAACAACACTTCACAACACAACAACACTTCACAACACAAGAACACTTCACAACACAACAACACTTCACAACACAACAACACTTCACAACACAACAACAGTCCACAACACAACAACAGTCCACAACACAACAACACTTCACAACACAACAACAGTCCACAACACAACAACACTTCACAACACAGCAACACTTCACAACACAACAACACTTCACAACACAACAACACTTCACAACACAACAACAGTCCACAACATAACACACTTCACAACACAACAACACTTCACAACACAACAACACTTCACAACACAACAACAGTCCACAACACAACAACACTTCACAACACAACAACAGTCCACAACACAACAACACTTCACAACACAACAACACTTCACAACACAACAACAGTCCACAACACAACAACACTTCACAACACAACAACACAACAACACTTCACAACACAACAACACTTCACAACACAACAACAGTCCACAACAACACTTCACAACACAACAACACTTCACAACACAACAACACTTCACAACACAACAACACTTCACCACACAACAACAGTCCACAACACAACAACACTTCACAACACAGCAACACTTCACAACACAACAACACTTCACAACACAACAACACACTTCACAGCACAACAACACTTCACAACAACACTTCACAACACAGCAACACTTCACAACACAACAACAGTCCACAACAACACTTCACAACACAGCAACACTTCACAACACAACAACACTTCACAACACAACAACACTTCACAGCACAACAACACTTCACAACAACACTTCACAACACAACAACACTTCACAACACAACAACACTTCACACAACACACAACACTTCACAGCACAACAACACTTCACAACAACACTTCACAACACAACAACACTTCACAACACAACAACACTTCACAACACAACAACACTTCACAACACAACAACACTTCACAACACAACAACACTTCACAACAACACTTCACAACACAACAACACTTCACAACACAACAACACTTCACAACACAACAACACTTCACACAGCAACAACACTTCACAACAACACTTCACAACACAACAACACTTCACAACACAACAACACTTCACAACACAACAACACTTCACAGCACAACAACACTTCACAACAACACTTCACAACACAACAACACTTCACAACACAACAACAGTCCACAACAACACTTCACAACACAACAACACTTCACAACACAACAACACTTCACAACACAACAACACTTCACCACACAACAACAGTCCACAACACAACAACACTTCACAACACAGCAACACTTCACAACACAACAACACTTCACAACACAACAACACTTCACAGCACAACAACACTTCACAACAACACTTCACAACACAACAACACTTCACAACACAACAACACTTCACAACACAAGAACACTTCACAACACAACAACACTTCACAACACAACAACACTTCACAACACAACAACAGTCCACAACACAACAACAGTCCACAACATAACAACACTTCACAACACAACAACAGTCCACAACACAACAACACTTCACAACACAGCAACACTTCACAACACAACAACACTTCACAACACAACAACACTTCACAACACAACAACACTTCACAACACAACAACACTTCACAACACAACAACACTTCACAACACAACAACACTTCACAACACAACAACACTTCACAACACAACAACACTTCACCACACAACAACAGTCCACAACACAACAACACTTCACAACACAGCAACACTTCACAACACAACAACACTTCACAACACAACAACACTTCACAACACAACAACAGTCCACAACATAACAACACTTCACAACACAACAACACTTCACAACACAACAACACTTCACAACACAACAACAGTCCACAACACAACAACACTTCACAACACAACAACAGTCCAACACAACAACACTTCACAACACAACAACACTTCACAGCACAACAACAGTCCACAACACAACAACACTTCACAACACAACAACACTTCACAACACAACAACACTTCACAACACAACAACAGTCCACAACACAACAACACTTCACAACACAACAACACACAACACTTCACAACACAACAACACTTCACAACACAACAACACTTCACAACACAACAACAGTCCACAACAACACTTCACAACACAACAACACTTCACAACACAACAACACTTCACAACACAACAACACTTCACCACACAACAACAGTCCACAACACAACAACACTTCACAACACAGCAACACTTCACAACACAACAACACTTCACAACACAACAACACTTCACAACACAACAACACTTCACAACAACACTTCACAACACAAACAACACTTCACAACACAACAACACTTCACAACACAAGAACACTTCACAACACAACAACACTTCACAACACAACAACACTTCACAACACAACAACAGTCCACAACACAACAACAGTCCACAACACAACAACACTTCACAACACAACAACAGTCCACAACACAACAACACTTCACAACACAGCAACACTTCACAACACAACAACACTTCACAACACAACAACACTTCACAACACAACAACAGTCCACAACATAACAACACTTCACAACACAACAACACTTCACAACACAACAACACTTCACAACACACAACAGTCCACAACACAACAACACTTCACAACACAACAACAGTCCACAACACAACAACACTTCACAACACAACAACACTTCACAGCACAACAACAGTCCACAACACAACAACACTTCACAACACAACAACACTTCACAACACAACAACACTTCACAACACAACAACACTTCACAACACAACAACAGTCCACAACACACAACACTTCACAACACAACAACACAACAACACTTCACAACACAACAACACTTCCCAACACAACAACACTTCACAACACAACAACAGTCCACAACAACACTTCACAACACAACAACACTTCACAACACAACAACACTTCACAACACAACAACACTTCACCACACAACAACAGTCCACAACACAACAACACTTCACAACACAGCAACACTTCACAACACAACAACACTTCACAACACAACAACACTTCACAACACAACAACACTTCACAACACAACAACACTTCACAGCACAACAACACTTCACAACAACACTTCACAACCCAACAACACTTCACAACACAACAACACTTCACAACACAACAACACTTCACAACACAACAACACTTCACAACACAACAACACTTCACAGCACAACAACACTTCACAACACAACAACACTTCACAGCACAACAACACTTCACAGCACAACAACACTTCACAACACAACAACACTTCACAGCACAACAACACTTCACAACAACACTTCACAACACAACAACACTTCACAACACAACAACAGTCCACAACAACACTTCACAACACAGCAACACTTCACAACACAACAACACTTCACAACAAACAACACTTCACAGCACAACAACACTTCACAACAACACTTCACAACCCAACAACACTTCACAACACAACAACACTTCACAACACAACAACACTTCACAGCACAACAACACTTCACAACAACACTTCACAACACAACAACACTTCACAACACAACAACAGTCCACAACAACACTTCACAACACAACAACACTTCACAACACAACAACACTTCACAACACAACAACACTTCACCACACAACAACAGTCCACAACACAACAACACTTCACAACACAGCAACACTTCACAACACAACAACACTTCACAACACAACAACACTTCACAGCACAACAACACTTCACAACAACACTTCACAACACAACAACACTTCACAACACAACAACACTTCACAACACAAGAACACTTCACAACACAACAACACTTCACAACACAACAACACTTCACAACACAACAACAGTCCACAACACAACAACAGTCCACAACACAACAACACTTCACAACACAACAACAGTCCACAACACAACAACACTTCACAACACAGCAACACTTCACAACACAACAACACTTCACAACACAACAACACTTCACAACACAACAACAGTCCACAACATAACAACACTTCACAACACAACAACACTTCACAACACAACAACACTTCACAACACAACAACAGTCCACAACACAACAACACTTCACAACACAACAACAGTCCACAACACAACAACACTTCACAACACAACAACACTTCACAACACAACAACAGTCCACAACACACAACACTTCACAACACAACAACACTTCACAACACAACAACACTTCACAACACAACAACAGTCCACAACAACACTTCACAACACAACAACACTTCACAACACAACAACACTTCACCACACAACAACAGTCCACAACACAACAACACTTCACAACAAGCAACACTTCACAACACAACAACACTTCACAACACAACACTTCACAGCACAACAACACTTCACAACAACACTTCACAACACAGCAACACTTCACACACAACAACAGTCCACAACAACACTTCACAACACAGCAACACTTCACAACACAACAACACTTCACAACACAACAACACTTCACAGCACAACAACACTTCACAACAACACTTCACAACACAACAACACTTCACAACACAACAACACTTCACAACACAAACAACACTTCACAGCACAACAACACTTCACAACAACACTTCACAACACAACAACACTTCACAACACAACAACACTTCACAACACAACAACACTTCACAACAACAACACTTCACAACACACAACACTTCACAACAACACTTCACAACACAACAACACTTCACAACACAACAACACTTCACAACACAACAACACTTCACAGCACAACAACACTTCACAACAACACTTCACAACACAACAACACTTCACAACACAACAACACTTCACAACACAACAACACTTCACAGCACAACAACACTTCACAACAACACTTCACAACACAACAACACTTCACAACACAACAACAGTCCACAACAACACTTCACAACACAACAACACTTCACAACACAACAACACTTCACAACACAACAACACTTCACCACACAACAACAGTCCACAACACAAAACACTTCACAACACAGCAACACTTCACAACACAACAACACTCACAACACAACAACACTTCACAGCACAACAACACTTCACAACAACACTTCACAACACAACAACACTTCACAACACAACAACACTTCACAACACAAGAACACTTCACAACACAACAACACTTCACAACACAACAACACTTCACAACACAACAACAGTCCACAACACAACAACAGTCCACAACATAACAACACTTCACAACACAACAACAGTCCACAACACAACACACTTCACAACACAGCAACACTTCACAACACAACAACACTTCACAACACAACAACACTTCACAACACAACAACAGTCCACAACATAACAACACTTCACAACACAACAACACTTCACAACACAACAACACTTCACAACACAACAACAGTCCACAACACAACAACACTTCACAACACAACAACAGTCCACAACACAACAACACTTCACAACCAACAACACTTCACAGCACAACAACAGTCCACAACACAACAACACTTCACAACACAACAACACTTCACAACACAACAACACTTCACAACACAACAACACTTCACAACACAACAACAGTCCACAACACAACAACACTTCACAACACAACAACACAACAACACTTCACAACACAACAACACTTCACAACACAACAACACTTCACAACACAACAACAGTCCACAACAACACTTCACAACACAACAACACTTCACAACACAACAACACTTCACAACACAACAACACTTCACCACACAACAACAGTCCACAACACAACAACACTTCACAACACAGCAACACTTCACAACAACAACAACTTCACAACACAACAACACTTCACAGCACAACAACACTTCACAACAACACTTCACAACACAGCAACACTTCACAACACAACAACAGTCCACAACAACACTTCACAACACAGCAACACTTCACAACACAACAACACTTCACAACACAACAACACTTCACAGCACAACAACACTTCACAACAACACTTCACAACACAACAACACTTCACACACAACAACACTTCACAACACAACAACACTTCACAACACAACAACACTTCACAACACAACAACAGTCCACAACAACACTTCACAACACAACAACACTTCACAACACAACAACACTTCACAACACAACAACACTTCACCACACAACAACAGTCCACAACACAACAACACTTCACAACACAGCAACACTTCACAACACAACAACACTTCACAACACAAAACACTTCACAGCACAACAACACTTCACAACAACACTTCACAACACAGCAACACTTCACAACACAACACATCCCACAACACTTCACAACACAGCAACACTTCACAACACAACAACACTTCACAACACAACAACACTTCACAGCACAACAACACTTCACAACAACACTTCACAACACAACAACACTTCACAACACAACAACACTTCACAACACAACACACTTCACAGCACAACAACACTTCACAACAACACTTCACAACACAACAACACTTCACAACACAACAACACTTCACAACACAACAACACTTCACCACACAACAACAGTCCACAACACACAACACTTCACAACACAGCAACACTTCACACACAACAACACTTCACAACACACAACACTTCACAGCACCAACACTTCACAACAACACTTCACAACACAGCAACACTTCACAACACAACAACAGTCCACAACAACACTTCACAACACAGCAACACTTCACAACACAACAACACTTCACAACACACACACTTCACAGCACAACACACTTCACAACAACACTTCACAACACAACAACACTTCACACACAACAACACTTCACAACACACAACACTTCACAGCACAACAACACTTCACAACAACACTTCACAACACAACAACACTTCACAACACAACAACACTTCACAACACAACAACACTTCACCACACAACAACAGTCCACAACACAACAACACTTCACAACACAGCAACACTTCACAACACAACACACTTCACAACACAACAACACTTCACAGCACAACAACACTTCACAACAACACTTCACAACACAGCAACACTTCACAACAACAACAGTCCACACAACACTTCACAACACAGCAACACTTCACAACACAACAACTTCACAACACAACAACACTTCACAGCACACACACTTCACAACAACACTTCACAACACAACAACACTTCACAACACAACAACACTTCACAACACAACACTTCACAACACACACAACACTTCACAGCACAACAACACTTTCACAACAACACTTCACAACAACAACACTTCACAACCAACACACTTCACAACAAACAACACTTCACAACACAACAACACTTCCACAACACAGCCGTGGTGCAAACATAAAAGTAAAACAAAAATTAAAAACAGAGATAGAAAACTATTTTAAGAAAACTATAATAATATAAAAATATATCTCGGGTGGCGGCGGTTCAGTCGCCGGTTCACGTCCCGATCGGACCAAGAAATACGGAGTGTGGACTGGTACTGGAGAGGGGCCAGTTCACCTCCTGGGCCACTGCCGAAGTGCCCTTGAGCAAGGCACCTAACCCCCAACTGCTCACTGGCGCCGGCTAGACTGGCTGCCTCCGCTCTGACCTCTCAACTGCATGTGTGCATATAACTGTGTGTATTTGTATATATATGTGCATGTTGTAAAAAGTGTGTACTGTGTGACCTGTATAAAAACGCATGTGTGTGTCCGACAGAGTGGAAACTGAATTAATAAAGGTCCATCTTCTTCTTATTAAAAAATACAGTAAATAAAGCAGTATTTACATGTAAGATATTGTGTGCATTGATGTCAAATGTGACCATAGATAACATTTCCCGACTGAAGAAAGATGTTTAAGGTTTGAGTTAAGAAGAAATACAATATCCAACCTCACCGGTGACTTTGTTTGATTTGTATAAGCATGATGTGTTCCTGCAGTACCTGTTTGTTCCTCTGGAGGTGAGGGAGAGCGGCTCAGAACCCATCACAGCAGGGGGAAATCACAGCGAGGCTCTGAGAGGGAAACACCAGGAACAATATATAGAATATATAGAACAACACAATAGGAGTCAAATAATAACACAATAATTAAAATCAAGAGAAAAAGCACAATAACTAGAAACATATAGAAATGTGTGCTTGTTGACTTCCAGAACATAGTGACATCACACTAGGGAACACCCGCGCTCCTATTGGCTAGCGCT
The DNA here is from genome assembly GCA_011823955.1 of Dissostichus mawsoni. Classification (NCBI taxonomy): domain Eukaryota; kingdom Metazoa; phylum Chordata; class Actinopteri; order Perciformes; family Nototheniidae; genus Dissostichus; species Dissostichus mawsoni. The sequence goes on from JAAKFY010000025.1 coordinate 182,767, forward strand.
CCAACACATTGTGCGTGATAGGCTAAGGGGGCGGGACATCTGTTTATCTCTTATGTAACTATATTTAACATGTTCATTCAAATGCTCAATGTTTCACTGATATCTTGTTTCAACAGTCACTTTATCACTTTATCATTTATCACTTTATCACTTTATCACTTTACACTTTATCACTTTATCACTTTATCACTTTATCATTTTATCACTTTATCACTTTATCACTTTATCACTTTCACTTTATCATTTTATCACTTTATCATTTTATCACTTTATCACTTTATCATTTTATCACTTTTCACTTTATCATTTTATCACTTTATCACTTTATCACTTTATCACTTTATCATTTTATCACTTTATCACTTTATCACTTTATCATTTTATCACTTTATCACTTTATCACTTTATATTGTATTATTATTTTAATTGTCTTATTCTATGTTGTCTTCATTTTTACCTCGAGTGAATCCTGTTTTTTTAACTCTGACCTGTTGCTGCTATAAACGCTTAAAGTTCTATCTTATCTTATCTGTAAGCTGGTCGACCAATCACAACAGAGCCGGCCAGCTAACCAATCAGAGCAGACTGGGCTCTGGTTTCAGACAGAGGGTGAAAAGAGGTGCTGCAGCACAGGCAGTATGAGAAAAATAAAGAGCTTTTTGAACATTGAAGCATGGAGACATGTCTCAAAGTATTTTATACGGATGTTCAGTCTACTAAATAACTGCAGGTGTTTCAGCAGCCTCTAGTGGACACCAGAGGAACTACACTGAGTTCTCTGATCACATGTTCTGATGAATTGATCTCTCAGAGAGGCGACGTGGAGGAAATTAGAAGATGAATCTGAACAGAAACTCCTGTTTGATAAATGAGACGACGCTCTGCTGAACGTGGCATTTAAATAAAAAGTAGAAAGATCCTCCGTCAGCGAAGTGAAGCTGCGCTCAAACACAACTTTAATCCACTGCAACACCTCGGGAACAATGCTTTAAAAAGTGCTGCTTCTTATGATTACAGTATTATAATAGAGTTATTCAAGGAGTAGACTCTTTCTGTGACGTATGGTGTAGGATTTGAAATAACTCTTCCTGGTTCAACCCTCAGGTGTTCAGTGTTTGTCACGGCAGTTTACGGAGGGAGTATCTGAAATATGTATTTATAAGTATTTGGTTTTTTGATGTGAGGTCGCCATCTAGTGGCCAAATATTATCACGTCTATATTTCTGTCGGATTTTCTGTGTAGAAATTCTTGAATGCAGGTATTTTGCTAGTGTATTTGTACATATATCTCCGCTAAAACCAAACTAGCATTACAATTACTGGGTTAATTAAGCGTTCATATAGAATCGCGACGACGCGTACGATAAAGTTGCTAACAGCTGTGATCGTAGTCTGCAGTTTGAGACGACGCTACCTGGTGGAAATTCAACAAGTGTTTGAGATGCAGTTTACTGAGAGAAGTATCTCCAATATAGATTTGTCAGTACTCTGTGTTTGGTGTTTTGATGAATTGGGGATCGGGAGGTCGCCATCTAGTGGCCGAATGTTATCACTGCTATATTTCGGTCTTCTTCGGTAGTTATGTATAGAAAAACATTTGAATGCAGGACTTTAACTAGAAGTGTATTTATACTAACTGTATATCTGCGTGAAAAAAAACATGACGCTAATTTAATTGTTTTAATGAATTATTTGTGACCGCGTACGATAAAGTTGCGAGCTAGCTCACAGCGGCGACTTTTTTGTGGAATTTGAGACGACTCTACCTCGTTGAAATTAACGACATGGCAGTTTACTGAAGAGAGTATGATTAAATATATATTTATAAATGTTTAGTGTTTGGTGTTTTGATGTGAGGTCGCCATCTAGTGGCCAAATGTTATCACGTCTATATTTCTGTCTGATTTTCTGTGTAGAAATTCTTAAATGCAGGTATTTTGTGTATTTGTACATATATCTCCGCTAAAACAAAACTAGCATTACAATTACTGGGTTAATTATGATAAAGTTACTAGCTTGCTATCAGTGGCGACTTTTCTGTGGAATTTGAGACGACTACCTGGTTAAAATTAATATAAAGTAGATTAAATATATATTTATAAGTATTTTCATGTGAATTGAGGAGGTCGCCATCTAGTGGCCGAATGTTATCACTACTATATTCAGGTCTTTGACTTTAGATAGGAGTGTATTAATACTAACATTTGTGTATTTATTCAATTGTGATATTTATTGTTGACCACCCCAAACTGACGACTTCTCTCCGAGGTCACAGGTCGTCCAAATGGGGGCCAGGGTTTCCATGGAAACGTCAACAGTGAGGAAGAGGAGGAGGAGGAGGAGGAGGAGGAGGAGGAGGAGGGAGGAGGAGGAGGAGGAAGAAGATCCCTGCAGAGAGAAAGTATGTGTGTGAATGAATGAAGGGTGTGGTGTGTGTGTGTGTGGGTTGTGTGTGTGTGTTGTGTGGTGTGTGTGTGTGTGTGTGTGTGTGTGTGTGTGTGTGTGTGTGTGTGTGTGTGTGTGTGTTGATATGGTGATGATCAACACTTCTCTTTCTCTCAGAAATCAAACACAGTTTCTACATGGACAAAAGTATGTGGACACTTTTACTACAGATCTAGAGTGTGTGTGTGTGTGTGTTGTGTGTGTGTGTGTGTGTGTGTGTGTGTGTGTGTGTGTGTGTGTGTGTGTGTGTGTGTGTGGTGTGTGTGTGTGTGTGTGTCTCACTAAAACAACATTAAAATCATTCATAAAAATAAGAACATTTGATTAAGATTTCCACCATAATCATAAAGCATGACGTCATTGCGGCTAACTTCAGATACAAATAACACAAATATGAGAATTGATTCAAGAGAAACTGGACATTGGATTTCAATAACTACTTTTAATTAATTTATATAAACACTGTGTTTCTAAGAGATGTACATGTAATGTGTTTATAAGCTTGTAAAAGATCAGATACAGATATAATAACGATTAACATTAACAGCAAGTACATATTCACAATATAAAGAGCACGCTGAATAACCAATGGGAATGCTCTGAAGGAGACCATCTGAGAAAGCTCCAGAAGAACACTTCAAAGACTCTTTTCTCTCCGCGCGCATATCAACCCTCTGTACGGCAGGTAAAACTCACGTGCACTCACCTAAAGTCGCGCGGAAATATCCCCGAGACCGTGTTTATTCCGCACGTGCTGCGTCAGGCTGTGCACGCGCTGCAGCTCAGAGCTCCGCGAGGAAGAAAAGCTTTGTTTTGTCTTTTAAATAAAGTTTAAAAGTGAGATCCTGAGAGAAGCTGAGAGAGAGAGAGAGAAGCAGCGCGGAGGGACTCAGTGCGGACTGAGAGAGAGACAGGTGTGTGTGTGTGTGTGGTGTGTGGTGTGTGTGTGTGTGTGTGTGTGTGTGTGTGTGTGTGTGTGTGTGTGGTGTGTGTGTGTGTGTGTGTGTGTGTGTGTGTGTGTGTGTGTGTGTGTGTGTGTGTGTGTGTGTCAGTTTGAGCTGTCCGACATTATATATATATAATAAAAACAAATAGTGAATGGAAAACATATTTGTATTTGATCAAGATGTATATATATTTATTTATTTATTTAATTCAGAAGTCTTAAAAAATGTAATAGAAATAATTCAAACCAATATATAATAAAATAATGAATAAGTAGTATTTGAAACATAATATCTGTTTATTCAAAAAGCTAAATACAAATAATTATTAATTAAAGATTATTCGTTTTAAAGAGCATTTTAACACTAAAATAACGTGGCATTGAAGATATAAGATAATGTTCTGTGTGTTGTAGTATTCACACACACACACACACCCACACACACACACACACACACACACACACACACTGATCCTCTCCTGGGTTAAACTGTAATCTGACAGCAGGTCAGTTAAACTTTTGCAATAATTAGAAATCTATTTTACAAACTGACCGACATACCACGAGGTGAGTCATTAACAGAGAGGGGGAGGAGGGGGGAGGAAGGAGGAGACAAGGGAGGAGAGGAGGAGAGGAGGAGAGGGAGGAGACAGGGGAGGAGACAAGAGAGGAGAGGAGACAAGGAAATAAGAAAAGAAGGGAAACAAGGAGAGGAAACGGGTAGGAAAGGAGACAATACTGGAGGAGGAACAAACAAAAAGGACAGATTAGGAAACAAGGGAGGAGACTAGTGGAAGCAAAAGAGAGACAAGAGGAAACAGAGGAGATAGGAGGAAGAAAGGAGAGGAAACAAGGGAGGAGAGGAGGAGGAGAGGTGGAAATAAGAAAGAGAGGAGAAGAGGAGAGGAGAGGAGGAGAGGATTACAAGAGGAGAGGAGGAGAGGAGACAAGAGAGAGAGGAGGAGAGGAGATAAGGGAGGAGACAAGGAAATAAGAAAAGAGAGGAAACGGGAAATAAGAAAGCAAGATAGGAGGAATAAAGGAGAGGAATCAAGAGAGGAGGAAACGAGGAAGACCATAGGACATGGGCTAATGAGGAGAGGAAGGACACGTGAAAAGGAGACACTATAGGAGAAGAGGAAACCAGGAAGAAGAGAGGAGGAAACAAGAGGAAAAAACAAATACAGGAAACAAGGAGAAGAAAAAAACAATGAGGATAGATTAGGAAACAAGAGAGGAGACGGAAGAAGAGAGGAGGAAACAAGAGAGGAGACGGAAGAAGAGAGGAGAAACAAGAGGAAAAAACCGCAGGAAACAAGGAGAGTAAACGGGATAGGAAGGAAACCTTATTGGAGGAGAAGGAAACAAAAAGGACAGATTAGGAAACAAGGAGAAACTAGCCTGGATCTAAACCTGGATGGAGGACAGGAAGGAGGAGACAAGGGAGGAAGGGAGGAGGGAGGGAGGGAGGAGACGGGCAAAACAGTAGATAAGAGTAAGTAAGGAAATGAAACAAAAAAGGAGAAGAGGAAACGAAGAAGACTAGGGACTAATGGGGGGAGGAAGGAAAGACAATAAGAGAGTAGATAGAGGAAACAGGAGATGAAAATAGGAAGGAAGTAGAAAGCAGATAGGAGGAAGCAAGGAGAGGAATCAAGAGAGGGAAGAGATGAGGAAATAAGAAAGAGAGGAAGCAAGGAGAGGAGAATAGATGAGGAATAAGAAAGCAGATAGGAGGAAGCAAGGAGAGGAATCAAGAGAGGAGAATAGATGAGGAAATAAGAAAAGAGAGGAAGCAAGGAGAGGAATCAAGAGAGGACAACAGGAAACAAGGAGAGGACATGGTCTAATGAGGGAGGAAGGGAAAGGAAACAATGTAGGAGAAGAGGAACCCAGGAAGAAGAGAGGAGGAAGGTGATAGGAAAGGAAACAATAGCTAGGAGCCTGGATCAGATCTGAGAGTGATCCTTCCTAACTCACTGGGAACACAACGGTTAATGAGAGGCAGCTGTTTCTCTCCAGCTGAGAAACAAACTGCCCCTCCCCATGTTTTAATAATCCCCTCTCTGCAGGTCACATAGCAGCAGAGAGCGCCATATGGGCGGCTGCCGGTTCAATTCCCCAGAGAGGAGGGACAGGGTTTTATTTACATTCTTAGTTTTTTATCAGATTTTTTATCAGATTTATGCATTTTTTTCTCCAAAAGAGGAGAGAACAAGAGAGGATAGGAAAACAAGAGAGAGGAGAAGGAGACAAACAGAGAGAGGAGAGGAAACAAGAGAGGATAGGAAACAGAGAGAGGAAACAAGAGACAGAGATGAAACAAGAGAGGAGAGGAACAAGAGAGGAGAGGAAAACAAGAGACGAGATGAAACAAGAGAGGAGAGGAAACAAGAGAGGATAGGAAACAAGAGAGGAGAGGAAACAAGAGAGATAGGAAACAAGAGAGAGAGGAAACAAGAGAGGAGATGAAACAAGAGAGGAGAGGAAACAAGAGGAGAAGGAAACAAGAGAGACTAGGAAACAAGGAGAGAGGAACAAGAGAGAGGAAACAAGAGAGAGAGAAACAAGAGAGGAGAGGAAACAAGGAGGAGACTAGAGGAAGCAGAAGAGAGAGGGGAGGGAACAAGAGAGAGAGAAACAAGAGAGAGAGGTAAACAAGAGAGGAGAGGAAACAAGAGAGGAGACTAGAGGAAGCAGAAGAGAGGGGAGGGAACAAGAGAAGAGAGGGAACAAGAGAGGAGAGTAAACAAGAGAGGAGACTAGAGGAAGCAGAAGAGAGAGGTCATTAGGGGAATAAGAACACCAGATGCATGTAAACAAAGGCCACACAAACACACGTAAACATGTGTGTGTGTGTGTTGTGTGTGTGTGTGTGTGTGTGTGTGTGGGTTGTGTGGTGTGTGTGTGTGTGTGGTGTGTGTGTGGTTGTGAGTGTGTGTTGTCCAACAAATCCTCCCCTGTTATTAGGATCCCAGCAGGGGGGGGGCCTTTAACATCTGCCCCCCCCCCCCCCCCCCCCCCCTGAGTTAGACCACCAGGTATCCCACCTGTACCCCCCCCCTCCATCCCATAATAATGCCTACTGAGGGGTAATTACCTGCAGGCTGTTTAAATCTCTGGTTGTTTTATCCTGCACCACGTCTGTCAGAAACAACGTGGACGTATCACCTGAACAGTTTGGATTACCCTGAACAGTTTGGATTACACCTGAACAGTTTGGATTACACCTGAACAGTTTGGATTACACCTGAACAGTTTGGATTACACCTGAACAGTTTGGATTAAAGGTTATTGTTAACAAGGCACCTCTGAGGGTTTGTAATAAAAGAGGATTCTGATGAATCCAAACGGTGCATTGTGTGCAGGGGAGATCTTGGAGACTGTAATAAACCCTTAATCAAAAAGAAACCCTTTCAGACGCTGGGAACAAGTTGTAAAAGGGCTTCACTTTAATCTGAAGGAAGGGGTTCTGGGAATGTTGGGAATTCTGAAAAAAGTCAGAACTCTGAGGAAAAAATCAGGAAAAATAGAGAATTTCTTTCTCAGAGCTCAAACCCGGTTTCCAACGTGTCCCTGATCCTCTTGTAAAGTCATGGGAGGTCATTTTACAACATGTTTTCTTCCTCTCTATCACAGAAGCTGTTCACGGTGAGGGAGGAAGTGTTTGTCCCGATCCACGGCTTACTGATTCAACATGTTTATAAAATACATTTTAGTTCTTGGGATAATACATAACGTGAGATCCAAAGAAAATAGAGTCAAATATGTGTTTTTCTTCGAAAATAAACATGTTATTTTGAGATAATCACTTTAACTCAAAGCTCTTAAACATGGATTTATTACCACGTGAAAAAGGAGAAAGAATCATATTAGAATAGTGGATGTTCAGGGCTGTTCTGTGTGTCAGTGCCTGGCTCAGAGGCCTCTCGGCAGCAGAGAGTCGGTGCCTGGCTCAGAGGCCTCTCGGCAGCAGAGGGTCGGTGCCTGGCTCAGAGGCCTCTCGGCAGCAGAGGGTCGGTGCCTGGCTCAGAGGCCTCTCGGCAGCAGAGGGTCGGTGCCTGGCTCAGAGGCCTCTCGGCAGCAGAGGGTCGGTGCCTGGCTCAGAGGCCTCTCGGCAGCAGAGAGTCGGTGCCTGGCTCAGAGGCCTCTCGGCAGCAGAGGGTCGGTGCCTGGCTCAGCGGCCTCTCGGCAGCAGAGGGTCGGTGCCTGGCTCAGCGGCCTCTCGGCAGCAGAGGGTCGGTGCCTGGCTCAGAGGCCTCTCGGCAGCAGAGGGTCGGTGCCTGGCTCAGAGGCCTCTCGGCAGCAGAGGGTCGGTGCCTGGCTCAGCGGCCTCTCGGCAGCAGAGGGTCGGTGCCTGGCTCAGAGGCCTCTCGGCAGAAGAGGGTCGGTGCCTGGCTCAGAGGCCTCTCGGCAGCAGAGGGTCGGTGCCTGGCTCAGCGGCCTCTCGGCAGCAGAGAGTCGGTGCCTGGCTCAGCGGCCTCTCGGCAGCAGAGAGTCGGTGCCTGGCTCAGCGGCCTCTCGGCAGCAGAGGTCGGTGCCTGGCTCAGCGGCCTCTCGGCAGCAGAGTCGGTGCCTGGCTCAGCGGCCTCTCGGCAGCAGAGAGTCGGTGCCTGGCTCAGCGGCCTCTCGGCAGCAGAGCGTCTCTGAGTGACAGCAGCTGCAGAGCGTCAGTAATCCTCAGGTGAACTACGGCAACCCGGAGGCTCCGTTTCATTAAGAAGAGGGCGTTCAGATCTACTGCATCTCAGCAGGGCCCTGAACACAACACACACATCAAAGAGCAGAGACCCTCCCACACACACCCCCTGCCAAACACACACACACACACACACACATACACACACACACACACACACACACACACACCCACATCAGTTCAGGGGACATTACATTGACTAACATGCATTTCCTGGAGACTTATCCTAACCTTAACCAACAGATGCCTAACCCTAAACCTAACCAAGTCTTCACCCTAAAATTAATGATTCCCCTTATGGGGACCTCCATTTTGTCCCCATAAGGGAGGCGAGTCCCCACACGTGACTGTGTAAACAGATTCAGGTCCCCACAAGTATAGTAATGCTAGGCCACACACACAAACACTCACACACACACACAAACACTCTCACACACACACACACACACACACACACATTCACACACACACACACACACACACACACACCACACACACACACACACACCCTCTTGACTTCTTTTATATATATGTGTATTTTGTAGATGTGGTGACGTACTTTTGAAACACTGAAAAAACGACTGTAAGAATAAATATATAAAAAAGAGAAGAAATTAAATTAGATCGAAAAGTAACTAACTAAATTCAAATGAAAAGATTTAAAATTGTATAACCCTTCTTTACCAATAGAAACCTTTAATAGGATGCAAAATACATAATTTTAAAATATGCAATAAGAGTCGCCATTAGCCACCATAATAGCTTTTGTGAACCAGAAACAGCTTCAACCACAGACCATAAACCACAGACCGTCAACCACCAGCTAACTCCCAGAAGAACTCCACCTGATATCTGTGAGAACAGAACTGTAGTGTGGAGAACTTCAGTGAAGTCTATTATGATATGTTTAGTCTGTCTCTCAATACAGAGAGAGACTTCCCGTCACCACCGCTAAGCTAAAGGAGGCTAATGTTGGGCTATAAAGGAACTACAGCACGGTCACATGACTTCACGTCACCACTGCTAAGCTAAGGGAGGCTAATGTTGGGCTATAAAGGAACTACAGCACGGTCACATGACTTCACGTCACCACCGCTAAGCTAAAGGAGGCTAATGTTGGGCTATAAAGGAACTACAGCACGGTCACATGACTTCACGTCACCACCGCTAAGCTAAAGGAGGCTATGTTGGGCTATAAAGGAACTACAGCACGGTCACATGACTTCACGTCACCACCGCTAAGCTAAAGGAGGCTAATGTTGGGCTATAAAGGAACTACAGCACGGTCACATGACTTCACGTCACCACCGCTAAGCTAAGGGAGGCTAATGTTGGGCTATAAAGGAACTACAGCACGGTCACATGACTTCACGTCACCACCGCTAAGCTAAGGGAGCTAATGCTGGGCTATAAAGGAACTACGCGTGTCATATGACTTCACGTCACCACCGCTAAGCTAAAGGAGGCTAATGTTGGGCTATAAAGGACTACAGCACGGTCACATGACTTCACGTCACCACCGCTAAGCTAAAGGCGGCTAATGTTGGGCTATAAAGAACTACAGCACGGTCACATGACTTCAAGTCACCACCGCTAAGCTAAAGGCGGCTAATGTTGGGCTATAAAGGAACTACAGCACGGTCACATGACTTCAAGTCACCACCGCTAAGCTAAAGGCGGCTAATGTTGGTCTATAAAGGAACTATAGCACGGTCACATGACTTCACGTCACCACCGCTAAGCTAAAGGCGGCTAATGTTGGCTATAAAGGAACTACAGCACGGTAACATGACTTCACGTCACCACCGCTAAGCTAAAGGCGGCTATTGTTAGGCTATAAAGGAACTACAGCACGGTCACATGACTTCACGTCACCACCGCTAAGCTAAGGAGGCTAATGTTGGGCTATAAAGGAACTACAGCACGGTCACATGACTTCACGTCACCACCGCTAAGCTAAAGGTGGCTAATGTTGGGCTATAAAGGACTACAGCACGGTCACATGACTTCACGTCACCACCACTAAGCTAAGGGAGGCTAATGTTGGGCTATAAAGGAACTACAGCACGGTCACATGACTTCACGTCACCACCGCTAAGCTAAAGGAGGCTAATGTTGGGCTATAAAGGAACTACAGCACGGTCACATGACTTCACGTCACCACCGCTAAGCTAAAGGAGGCTAATGTTGGGCTATAAAGGAACTACAGCACGGTCACATGACTTCACGTCACCACCGCTAAGCTAAAGGAGGCTAATGTTGGGCTATAAAGGAACTACAGCACGGTCACATGACTTCAGTCACCACCGCTAAGCTAAGGCGGCTAATGTGGGCTATAAAGGAACTACAGCACGGTCACATGACTTCACGTCACCACCGCTAAGCTAAAGGAGGCTAATATTGGGCTATAAAGGAACTACAGCACAGTCACATGACTTCACGTCACCACCGCTAAGCTAAGGGAGGCTAATGCTGGGCTATAAAGGAACTACAGCGGTCATATGACTTCACGTCACCACCGCTAAGCTAAAGGAGGCTAATGTTGGGCTATAAAGGACTACAGCACGGTCACATGACTTCACGTCACCACCGCTAAGCTAAAGGGCTAATGTTGGGCTATAAAGGACTACAGCACGGTCACATGACTTCAAGTCACCACCGCTAAGCTAAAGGCGGCTAATGTTGGTCTATAAAGGAACTATAGCACGGTCACATGACTTCACGTCACCACCGCTAAGCTAAAGGAGGCTAATGTTGGGCTATAAAGGAACTACAGCGCGGTCACATGACTTCACGTCACCACCGCTAAGCTAAAGGAGGCTAATGTTGGGCTATAAAGGAACTACAGCACGGTCACATGACTTCACGTCACCACCGCTAAGCTAAAGGCTAATGTTGGGCTATAAAGGAACTACAGCACGGTCACATGACTTCACGTCACCACCGCTAAGCTAAAGGTGGCTAATGTTGGGCTATAAAGGAACTACAGCACGGTCACATGACTTCACGTCACCACCACTAAGCTAAGGGAGGCTAATGTTGGGCTATAAAGGAACTACAGCACGGTCACATGACTTCACGTCACCACCGCTAAGCTAAAGGAGGCTAATGTTGGGCTATAAAGGAACTACAGCACGGTCACATGACTTCACGTCACCACCGCTAAGCTAAAGGAGGCTAATGTTGGGCTATAAAGGAACTACAGCACGGTCACATGACTTCACGTCACCACCGCTAAGCTAAAGGAGGCTAATGTTGGCTATAAAGGAACTACAGCACGGTCACATGACTTCAGGTCACCACCGCTAAGCTAAAGGCGGCTAATGTTGGGCTATAAAGGAACTACAGCACGGTCACATGACTTCACGTCACCACCGCTAAGCTAAAGGAGGCTAATGTTGGGCTATAAAGGAACTACAGCACGGTCACATGACTTCACGTCACCACCGCTAAGCTAAAGGTGGGCTAATGTGGGCTATAAAGGAACTGCAGCGTGGTCATATGACTTCACGTCACCACCGCTAAGCTAAAGGAGGCTAATGTTGGGCTATAAAGGAACTACAGCACGGTCACATGACTTCACGTCACCACCGCTAAGCTAAAGGCGGCTAATGTTGGGCTATAAAGGAACTACAGCACGGTCACATGACTTCAAGTCACCACCGCTAAGCTAAAGGCGGCTAATGTTGGTCTATAAAGGAACTATAGCACGGTCACATGACTTCACGTCACCACCGCTAAGCTAAAGGCGGCTAATGTTGGGCTATAAAGGAACTACAGCGCGGTCACATGACTTCACGTCACCACCGCTAAGCTAAAGGAGGCTAATGTTGGGCTATAAAGGAACTACAGCACGGTCACATGACTTCACGTCACCACCGCTAAGCTAAAGGAGGCTAATGTTGGGCTATAAAGGAACTACAGCACGGTCACATGACTTCACGCCACCACCGCTAAGCTAAAGGAGGCTGATGTTGGGCTATAAAGGAACTACAGCGCGGTCACATGACTTCACGTCAACACCGCTAAGCTAAAGGAGGCTAATGTTGGGCTATAAAGGAACTACAGCACGGTCACATGACGTCACGTCACCACCGCTAAGCTAAAGGAGGCTAATGTTGGGCTATAAAGGAACTACAGCGCGGTCACATGACTTCAGGTCAGCACCGCTAAGCTAAAGGAGGCTAATGTTGGGCTATAAAGGAACTACAGCGCGGTCACATGACTTCACGTCAGCACCGCTAAGCTAAGGAGGCTAATGTTGGGATATAAAGGAACTACAGCACGGTCACATGACTTCGCGTCACCACCGCTAAGCTAAAGGGGCTAATGTCGGGCTATAAAGGAACTACAGCACGGTCACATGACTTCACGCACCAACGCTAAGCTAAAGGAGGCTAATGTTGGGCTATAAAGGAACTACAGCAAGGTCACATGACTTCACCACCGCTAAGCTAAAGGAGGCTAATGTTGGGCTATAAAGGAACTAAAGCACGGTCACATGACTTCACGTCACCACCGCTAAGCTAAAGGTGGCTAATGTCGGGCTATAAAGGAACTACAGCACGGTCACATGACTTCACGCCACCAACGCTAAGCTAAAGGAGGCTAATGTTGGGCTATAAAGGAACTACAGCAAGGTCACATGACTTCACCACCGCTAAGCTAAAGGAGGCTAATGTTGGGATATAAAGGAACTACAGCACGGTCACATGACTTCGCGTCACCACCGCTAAGCTAAAGGTGGCTAATGTTGGGCTATAAAGGAACTACAGCACGGTCACATGACTTCACGTCACCACCGCTAAGCTAAAGGAGGCTAATGTTGGGCTATAAAGGAACTACAGCAAGTCACATGACTTCACGCCACCAACGCTAAGCTAAAGGAGGCTAATGTGGGCTATAAAGGAACTACAGCAAGGTCACATGACTTCACCACCGCTAAGCTAAAGGAGGCTAATGTTGGGCTATAAAGGAACTACAGCACGGTCACATGACTTCACGCCACCAACGCTAAGCTAAAGGAGGCTAATGTTGGGCTATAAAGGAACTACAGCAAGGTCACATGACTTCACCACCGCTAAGCTAAAGGAGGCTAATGTTGGGCTATAAAGGAACTAAAGCACGGTCACATGACTTCGCGTCACCACCGCTAAGCTAAAGGTGGCTAATGTTGGGCTATAAAGGAACTACAGCACGGTCACATGACTTCACCACGCCACCAACGCTAAGCTAAAGGAGGCTAATGTTGGGCTATAAAGGAACTACAGCACGGTCACATGACTTCACCACCGCTAAGCTAAAGGAGGCTAATGTTGGGCTATAAAGGAACTAAAGCAAGGTCACATGACTTCACGTCACCACCGCTAAGCTAAAGGAGGCTAATGTTGGGCTATAAAGGAACTAAGCACGGTCACATGACTTCACGTCACCACCGCTAAGCTAAAGGAGGCTAATGTTGGACTATAAAGGAACTACAGCAAAGTCACATAACGTCACCCACCGCTAAGCTAAAGGCTAATGTTGGGCTATAAAGGAACTACAGCAAAGTCACATGACGTCACCACCGCTAAGCTAAAGGTGGCTAATGTCGGGCTATAAAGGAACTACAGCACGGTCACATGACTTCACGCACCAACCGCTAAGCTAAAGGAGGCTAATGTTGGGCTATAAAGGAACTACAGCAAGGTCACATGACTTCACCACCGCTAAGCTAAAGGAGGCTAATGTTGGGCTATAAAGGAACTAAAGCACGGTCACATGACTTCGCGTCACCACCGCTAAGCTAAAGGTGGCTAATGTTGGGCTATAAAGGAACTACAGCACGGTCACATGACTTCACGCCACCAACGCTAAGCTAAGGAGGCTAATGTTGGGCTATAAAGGAACTACAGCAAGGTCACATGACTTCACCACCGCTAAGCTAAAGGAGGCTAATGTTGGGCTATAAAGGAACTAAAGCAAGGTCACATGACTTCACGTCACCACCGCTAAGCTAAAGGTGGCTAATGTTGGACTATAAAGGAACTAAAGCACGGTCACATGACTTCACGTCACCACGCTAAGCTAAAGGAGGCTAATGTTGGACTATAAAGGAACTACAGCAAAGTCACATGACGTCACCACCGCTAAGCTAAAGGTGGCTAATGTTGGGCTATAAAGGAACTACAGCACGGTCACATGACTTCACGTCACAACCGCTAAGCTAAAGGTGGCTAATGTTGGACTATAAAGGAACTACAGCAAAGTCACATGACGTCACCACCGCTAAGCTAAAGGTGCTAATGTGGGCTATAAAGGAACTACAGCACGGTACATGACTTCACGTCACCACCGCTAAGCTAAGAGGGTTTCATCCCACCCCAATTAAAAACACATTCAGAAAAACCGTTGAAAAGCTAGGTAATGTCAGGGTTTAGGACTCATTCTTGCAGCTCTCCATATTCTCTGACTTACTGTCACTCCTTTGGTGCTTCAGTGAGTGTGTGGAACGATCGGAAACCTATAATAAAGAACATGGGACAGATGTGCGTGCGTGTGTGTGTGTGTGTGTGTGTGTGTGTGTGTGTGTGTGTGTGTGTGTGTGTGTGTGTGTGTGTGTGTGTGTGTGTGTGTGTGTGTGTGTGTGTGTGTGTGTGGTGTGTGTGTGTGTGTGTGTGTGTGTGTGTGTGTGTATGTGTGTGTGTGTGTTAACCTGCCTGGTAATCCTAAGCGTGTTTGTCCCCCGCTGAGATGAACTAAAGACAACGGGCTGGAACGTACTTCTGCACAGCAGGTCACTGCAACACACACACACACACACACACACACACACACACACACACACACACACACACGCACACACACACCACACACACACTTACACACACATTAACCCCCCTCAAACAAAAACATGGACACAAGGGACATGTAATGCGGCCCCAACATGTGTGTGTGTGTGTGTGTGTGGTGTGTGTGTGTGTGTGTTGTGTGTGTGTGGTGTGTGTGTGTGTCTGTGTGTGTCTGTGTGTGTCTGTGTGTGTGGGTGCGCCTCGTGCTGCTAAGCTTCCTTTACGTCCACAATAGCTTCCTGCAGAGAGCTCCGGGCCGATTAAAGAAACACCCCGGCCTCAAACAGCTGCTACACATGCTGCTGACATTTCATATACATTATATTATCATATTTTATATAATATTATTATTATATATAAGGTTTGGACTCCATTGTACTCAGCCAGAGGGGAAGGAAATACTCCATTACAAGTAAAACATGAATTTAAAATCTTAAAGAGTCCTCTCCTGCTGATGTTCAGGTGTATATCAGTAAGTAGTGTCTCTACTTTAAAGAGTCCTCTCCTGCTGATGTTCAGGTGTATATCAGTATGTAGTGTCTCTACTTTAAAGAGTCCTCTCCTGCTGATGTTCAGGTGTATATCAGTATGTAGTGTCTCTACTTTAAAGAGTCCTCTCCTGCTGATGTTCAGGTGTATATCAGTATGTATTGTCTCTACTTTAAAGAGTCCTCTCCTGCTGATGTTCAGGTGTATATCAGTATGTAGTGTCTCTACTTTAAAGAGTCCTCTCCTGCTGTGTTCAGGTGTATATCAGTAGGTAGTGTCTCTACTTTAAAGAGTCCTCTCCTGCTGATGTTCAGGTGTATATCAGTATGTAGTTCTCTACTTTAAAGAGTCCTCTCCTGCTGATCCTCAGGTGTATATCAGTATGTAGTGTCTCTACTTTAAAGAGTCCTCTCCTGCTGATGTTCAGGTGTATATCAGTATGTAGTGTCTCTACTTTAAAGAGTCCTCTCCTGCTGATGTTCAGGTGTATATCAGTATGTATTGTCTCTACTTTAAAGAGTCCTCTCCTGCTGATGTTCAGGTGTATATCAGTAGGTAGTGTCTCTACTTTAAAGAGTCCTCTCCTGCTGATGTTCAGGTGTATATCAGTAGGTAGTGTCTCTACTTTAAAGAGTCCTCTCCTGCTGATCCTCAGGTGTATATCAGTATGTAGTGTCTCTACTTTAAAGAGTCCTCTCCTGCTGATGTTCAGGTGTATATCAGTATGTAGTGTCTCTACTTTAAAGAGTCCTCTCCTGCTGATGTTCAGGTGTATATCAGTATGTATTGTCTCTACTTTAAAGAGTCCTCTCCTGCTGATGTTCAGGTGTATATCAGTATGTAGTGTCTCTACTTTAAAGAGTCCTCTCCTGCTGATGTTCAGGTGTATATCAGTAGTAGTGTCTCTACTTTAAAGAGTCCTCTCCTGCTGATGTTCAGGTGTATATCAGTATGTAGTGTCTCTACTTTAAAGAGTCCTCTCCTGCTGATCCTGAGGTGTATATCGTATGTAGTGTCTCTACTTTAAAGAGTCCTCTCCTGCTGATGTTCAGGTGTATATCAGTATGTAGTGTCTCTACTTTAAAGAGTCCTCTCCTGCTGATGTTCAGGTGTATATCAGTATGTAGTGTCTCTACTTTAAAGAGTCCTCTCCTGCTGATGTTCAGGTGTATATCAGTATGTAGTGTCTCTACTTTAAAGAGTCCTCTCCTGCTGATGATCAGGTGTATATCAGTATGTAGTGTCTCCACTTTAAAGAGTCCTCTCCTGCTGATGTTCAGGTGTATATCAGTATGTAGTGTCTCTACTTTAAAGAGTCCTCTCCTGCTGATGTTCAGGTGTATATTAGTATGTAGGTCTCTACTTTAAAGAGTCCTCTCCTGCTGATGTTCAGGTGTATATCAGTATGTAGTGCCTCTACTTTAAAGAGTCCTCTCCTGCTGATGTTCAGGTGTATATCAGTATGTATGTCTCTACTTTAAAGAGTCCTCTCCAGCTGATGATCAGGTGTATATCAGTGTGTAGTGCCTCTACTTTAAAGAGTCCCTCCTGCTGATGTTCAGGTGTATATCAGTATGTAGTGCCTCTACTTTAAAGAGTCCTCTCCTGCTGATGTTCAGGTGTATATCAGTATGTAGTGTCTCTACTTTAAAGAGTCCTCTCCTCCTGATGTTCAGGTGTATATCAGTATGTAGTGTCTCTACTTTAAAGAGTCCTCTCCTGCTGATGTTCAGGTGTATATCAGTATGTAGTGTCTCTACTTTAAAGAGTCCTCTCCTGCTGATGTTCAGGTGTATATCAGTATGTAGTGTCTCTACTTTAAAGAGTCCTCTCCTGCTGATGATCAGGTGTATATCATATGTAGTGTCTCCACTTTAAAGAGTCCTCTCCTGCTGATGTTCAGGTGTATATCAGTATGTCTATGTAGTGTTCTACTTTAAAGAGTCCTCTCCTGCTGATGTTCAGGTGTATATCAGTATGTAGTGTCTCTACTTTAAAGAGTCCTCTCCTGCTGATGTTCAGGTGTATACCAGTATGTAGTGTCTCTACTTTAAAGAGTCCTCTCCTGCTGATGTTCAGGTGTATATCAGTATGTAGTGTCTCCACTTTAAGAGTCCTCTCCTGCTCGTGTTCAGGTGTATATCAGTATGTAGTGTCTCTACTTTAAAGAGTCCTCTCCTGCTGATGTTCAGGTGTATATTAGTATGTAGTGTCTCTACTTTAAAGAGTCCTCTCCTGCTGATGTTCAGGTGTATATCAGTATGTACTATGTAGTGTTTCTACTTTAAAGAGTCCTCTCCTGCTGATGTTCAGGTGTATATCAGTATGTAGTGTCTCTATTTAAAGAGTCCTCTCCTGCTGATGTTCAGTGTATATCAGTATGTAGTGTCTCTACTTTAAAGAGTCCTCCCTGCTGATGTTCAGGTGTATATCAGGCTGTAGTGTCTCTACTTTAAAGAGTCCTCTCCTTCTGATGTTCAGGTGTATATCAGTATTTAGTGTCTCTACTTTAAAGAGTCCTCTCCTTGCTGATGTTCAGGTGTATATCAGTATGTAGTGTCTCTACTTTAAAGAGTCCTCTCCTGCTGATGTTCAGGTGTATATCAGTATGTAGTGTCTCTACTTTAAAGAGTCCTCTCCTGCTGATGTTCAGGTGTATATCAGTATGTATTGTCTCTACTTTAAAGAGTCCTCTCCTGCTGATGATCAGGTGTATATCAGTATGTAGTGTTTCTACTTTAAGAGTCCTCTCCTGCTGATGTTCAGGTGTATAATCAGTATGTAGTGTTTCTACTTTAAAGAATCCTCTCCTGCTGATGTTCAGGTGTATATCAGTATGTACTATGTAGTGTTTCTACTTTAAAGAGTCCTCTCCTGCTGATGTTCAGGTGTATATCATATGTACTATGTAGTGTTTCTACTTTAAAGAGTCCTCTCCTGCTGATGTTCAGGTGTATATCAGTATGTAGTGTCTCTACTTTAAAGAGTCCTCTCCTGCTGATGTTCAGGTGTATATCAGTATGTAGTGTCTCTACTTTAAGAGTCCTCTCCTGCTGATGTTCAGGTGTATATCAGTATGTAGTGTCTGTACTTTAAAGAGTCCTCTCCTGCTGATGTCAGGTGTATATCAGTATGTAGTGTCTGTACTTTAAAGAGTCCTCTCCTGCTATGTTCAGGTGTATATCAGTATGTAGTGTCTGTACTTTAAAGAGTCCTCTCCTGCTCCTCCTGTAGGGCCATTTTATTTAAGTAGAAGTACAGACATAATGTAAATATGCTTGTAACAATATCCAGTAATCCTTGTGCTCCTATCCTCAGGTAAATATCGGTTACATCCCATGAATGCACAGTAAAGCCTGTGATTGGTCGTCTCACCTAAGGGACTCTTTAAAGGTGTGTGTTGTTGCACTCGCCTGGCAGCACTTCAGTAATGAGATTATGCAAGAATGATTGACAGCTAATGACAGGTTTTAACCCAGCAGAGGAGAACAACTCACTCACCTGTGACATCACCGCATACCTGCCCTCTGATTGGCTGCCTGTGAAGAGAGGTTTGTGTGTGTGGGCGAAAGTGTGTGTGTGGGCGAAAGTGTGTGTGAGCGAAAGTGTGTGTGGGCGAAAGTGTGTGTGGGCGAAAGTGTGCCACCAGTGAAGCGTTGAAAATGTTATTTGTTGTTTTC
>JAAKFY010000025.1:204355-226855 GCA_011823955.1 Dissostichus mawsoni
ATGCAGCATTTAGAGAACATTCAGCAACACATGCAGCATTTAGAGAACATTCAGCAACACATGCAGCGTTTAGAGAACATTCAGCAACACATGCAGCGTTTAGAGAACATTCAACAACACATGCAGCGTTTAGAGAACATTCAGCAACACATGCAGCGTTAGAGAACATTCAGCAACACATGCAGCGTTTAGAGAACATTCAGCAACACATGCAGCGTTTAGAGAACATTCAGCAACACATGCAGCATTTAGAGAACATTCAGCAACACATGCAGCGTTTAGAGAACATTCAACAACACATGCAGCGTTTAGAGAACATTCAGCAACACATGCAGCGTTTAGAGAACATTCAGCAAACACATGCAGCGTTTAGAGAACATTCAGCAACACATGCAGCGTTTAGAGAACATTCAGCAACACATGGAGCATTTAGAGAACATTCAGCAACACATGGAGCATTTAGAGAACATTCAGCACAACACATGCAGCGTTTAGAGAAACATTCAGCAACACATGCAGCATTTAGAGAACATTCAGCAACAACACATGCAGCGTTTAGAGAACATTCAGCAACACATGCAGCGTTTAGAGAACATTCAGCAACACATGCAGCATTTAGAGAACATTCAGCAACACATGCAGCGTTTAGAGAACATTCAGCAACACATGCAGCGTTTAGAGACCATTCAGCAACACATGCAGCGTTAGAGAACATTCAGCAACACTGCAGCGTTTAGAGAACATTCAGCAACAACACATGCAGCATTTAGAGAACATTCAGCAACACATGCAGCGTTTAGAGAACATTCAGCAACACATGCAGCGTTTAGAGAACATTCAGCAACACATGCAGCGTTTAGAGAACATTCAGCAACAACACATGCAGCATTTAGAGAACATTCAGCAACACATGCAGCGTTTAGAGAACATTCAGCAACACATGCAGTGTTTAGAGAACATTCAGCAACAACACATGCAGCATTTAGAGAACATTCAGCAACACATGCAGCGTTTAGAGAACATTCAGCAACAACACATGCAGCATTTAGAGAACATTCAGCAACACTGCAGCGTTTAGAGAACATTCAGCAACACATGCAGCGTTTAGAGAACATTCAGCAACAACACATGCAGCATTTAGAGAACATTCAGCAACAACACATGCAGCGTTTAGAGAACATTCAGCAACACATGCAGCGTTTAGAGACATTCAGCAACACATGCAGCGTTTAGAGAACATTCAGCAACACATGCAGCGTTTAGAGAACATTCAGCAACACATGCAGCATTTAGAGAACATTCAGCAACAACACATGCAGCGTTTAGAGAACATTCATCAACAACACATGCAGCGTTTAGAGAACATTCAGCAACAACACATGCAGCGTTTAGAGAACATTCATCAACAACACATGCAGCGTTTAGAGAACATTCAGCAACACATGCAGCGTTTAGAGAACATTCAGCAACAACACATGCAGCGTTTAGAGAACATTCATCAACAACACATGCAGCGTTTAGAGAACATTCAACAACACATGCAGCGTTTAGAGAACATTCAGCAACACATGCAGCGTTTAGAGAACATTCAGCAACACATGCAGCGTTTAGAGAACATTCAGCAACAACACATGCAGCGTTTAGAGAACATTCATCAACAACACATGCAGCATTTAGAGAACATTCAGCAACACATGCAGCATTTTAGAGAACATTCAGCAACAACACATGCAGCGTTTAGAGAACATTCAGCAACACATGCAGCGTTTAGAGAACATTCAGCAACACATGCAGCGTTTAGAGAACATTCAGCAACAACACATGCAGCATTTAGAGAACATTCAGCACACATGCAGCGTTTAGAGAACATTCAGCAACACATGCAGCGTTTAGAGAACATTCAGCAACACATGCAGCGTTTAGAGAACATTCAGCAACAACACATGCAGCATTTAGAGAACATTCAGCAACACATGCAGCATTTAGAGAACATTCAACAACACATGCAGCATTTAGAGAACATTCAGCAACACATGCAGCGTTTAGAGAACATTCAGCAACACATGCAGCGTTTAGAGAACATTCAGCAACACATGCAGCGTTTAGAGAACATTCAGCAACACATGCAGCATTTAGAGAACATTCAGCAACAACACATGCAGCGTTTAGAGAACATTCATCAACAACACATGCAGCGTTTAGAGAACATTCAGCAACAACACATGCAGCGTTTAGAGAACATTCATCAACAACACATGCAGCGTTTAGAGAACATTCAGCAACACATGCAGCGTTTAGAGAACATTCAGCAACAACACATGCAGCGTTTAGAGAACATTCATCAACAACACATGCAGCGTTTAGAGAACATTCAACAACACATGCAGCGTTTAGAGAACATTCAGCAACACATGCAGCGTTTAGAGAACATTCAGCAACAACACATGCAGCGTTTAGAGAACATTCATCAACAACACATGCAGCATTTAGAGAACATTCAGCAACACATGCAGCATTTAGAGAACATTCAGCAACAACACATGCAGCGTTTAGAGAACATTCAGCAACACATGCAGCGTTTAGAGAACATTCAGCAACACATGCAGCGTTTAGAGAACATTCAGCAACAACACATGCAGCATTTAGAGAATATTCAGCAACAACAAATGCAGCATTTAGAGAACATTCAGCAACAACACATGCAGCGTTTAGAGAACATTCAGCAACGCATGCAGCGTTTAGAGAACATTCAACAACACATGCAGCGTTTAGAGAACATTCAGCAACACATGCAGCGTTTAGAGAACATTCAGCAACACATGCAGCGTTTAGAGAACATTCAGCAACACATGCAGCATTTAGAGAACATTCAGCAACACATGCAGCGTTTAGAGAACATTCAACAACACATGCAGCGTTTAGAGAACATTCAGCAACACATGCAGCGTTTAGAGAACATTCAGCAACACATGGAGCATTTAGAGAACATTCAGCAACACATGCAGCATTTAGAGAACATTCAGCAACAACACATGCAGCGTTTAGAGAACATTCAGCAACACACTTGCAGCGTTTAGAGAACATTCAGCAACACGTGCAGCGTTTAGAGAACATTCAGCAACACATGCAGCGTTTAGAGAACATTCAGCAACAACACATGCAGCATTTAGAGAACATTCAGCAACACATGCAGCGTTTAGAGAACATTCAGCAACACATGCAGCGTTTAGAGAACATTCAGCAACAACACATGCAGCGTTTAGAGAACATTCAGCAACACATGCAGCGTTTAGAGAACATTCAGCAACAACACATGCAGCATTTAGAGAACATTCAGCAACACATGCAGCGTTTAGAGAACATTCAGCAACACATGCAGCATTTAGAGAACATTCAGCAACACATGCAGCGTTTAGAGAACATTCATCAACAACACATGCAGCGTTTAGAGAACATTCAGCAACACATGCAGCGTTTAGAGAACATTCAGCAACACATGCAGCATTTAGAGAACAATCAGCAACAACACATGCAGCGTTTAGAGACATTCAGCAACAACCATGCAGCGTTTAGAAAAACATTCAGCAACACATGCAGCGTTTAGAGAACATTCAGCAACACATGCAGCATTAGAGAATTCAGCAACAACACATGCAGCGTTTAGAAAACATTCAGCAACAACACATGCGCGTTTAGAGAACATTCAGCAACAACACATGCAGCGTTTAGAAAACATTCAGCAACACATGCAGCATTTAGAGAACATTCAGCAACAAATGCAGCATTTAGAGAACATTCAGCAACACATGCAGCATTTAGAGAACATCAGCAACAAATGCAGCATTTAGAGAACATTCAGCAACAACACATGCAGCGTTTAGAAAACATTCAGCAACACATGCAGCATTTAGAGAACATTCAGCAACACATGCAGCATTTAGAGAACATTCAGCAACAAATGCAGCATTTAGAGAACATTCATCAACAACACATGCAGCGTTTAGAGAACATTCAGCAACACATCAGCGTTTAGAAAACATTCAGCAACACATGCAGCATTTAGAGAACATTCAGCAACACATGCAGCATTTAGAGAACATTCAGCAACAAATGCAGCATTTAGAGAACATTCATCACAACACATGCAGCATTTAGAGAACATTCAGCAACACTGCAGCATTTAGAGAACATTCAGCAACACATGCAGCGTTTAGAGAACATTCAGCAACACATGCAGCGTTTAGAGAACATTCAGCAACAACACATGCAGCGTTTAGAGAACATTCAGCAACAACACATGCAGCATTTAGAGAACATTCAGCAACACATGCAGCGTTTAGAGAACAATCAGCAACAACACATGCAGCGTTTAGAGAACATTCAGCAACAACATGCAGCGTTTAGAAACATTCAGCAACACATGCAGCATTTAGAGAACATTCAGCAACACATGCAGCATTTAGAGAACATTCATCAACAACACATGCAGCGTTTAGAGAACATTCATCAACAACACATGCAGCGTTTAGAGAACATTCATCAACAACACATGCAGCGTTTAGAGAACATTCAGCAACACATGCAGCATTTAGAGAACATTCATCAACAACACATGCAGCGTTTAGAGAACATTCATCAACAACACATGCAGCGTTTAGAGAACATTCAGCAACAACACATGCAGCGTTTAGAGAACATTCAACAACACATGCAGCGTTTAGAGAACATTCAGCAACAACACATGCAGCGTTTAGAGAACATTCAGCAACAACACATGCAGCGTTTAGAGAACATTCAGCAACAACACATGCAGCGTTTAGAGAACATTCAGCAACTTGAGGAGACATGGCAGCGTTTACTAAAAGCTGCAGAAACCAAACGCTGAAGAGCTCAAAACACAACGGAGACCAGGGGACACTAAAGAGTGACGCACACAGCTGGGAGACCAGGGGACACTAAGAGTGACGCACACAGCTGGGAGACCAGGGGACACTAAAGAGTGACGCACACAGCTGGAGAGACCAGGGAACACTAAAGATGTGATGCGCACAGCTGGGAGACCAGGGGACACTAAAGATGACGCACACAGCTGGGAGACCAGGGGACACTAAGAGTGACGCACACAGCTGGAGAGACCAGGGAACACTAAAGAGTGATGCGCACAGCTGGGAGACCACGGGACACTAAAGAGTGACGCACACAGCTGGGAGACCAGGGGACACTAAAGAGTAATGCACACAGCTGGGAGACCAGGGGACACTAAAGAGTGACGCACACAGCTGGGAGACCAGGGGACACTAAAGAGTGACGCACACAGCTGGAGACCAGGGGACACTAAAGAGTAATGCACACAGCTGGGAGACCAGGGGACACTAAAGAGTGACGCACACAGCTGGGAGACCAGGGGACACTAAAGAGTGACGCACACAGCTGGAGACCAGGGGACAATAAAGAGTGATGCGCACAGCTGGGAGACCAGGGGACACTAAAGAGTGACGCACACAGCTGGGAGACCAGGGGACACTAAAGAGTAATGCACACAGCTGGGAGACCAGGGGACACTAAAGAGTGACGCACACAGCTGGGAGACCAGGGGACACTAAAGAGTGACGCACACAGCTGGAGACCAGGGGACACTAAAGAGTGACGCACACAGCTGGGAGACCAGGGGACACTAAAGAGTGACGCACACAGCTGGGAGACCAGAGGACACTAAAGAGTGACGCACACAGCTGGGAGACCAGGGGGACACTAAAGAGTGACACGCACAGCTGGGAGACCAGGGGGACACTAAAGAGTGAAGCACACAGCTGGGAGACCAGGGGGACACTAAAGAGTGAAGCACACAGCTGGGAGACCAGGGGGAAAGCACATATCTGCTTAACATGCAGCATGACGTCATGCTGCATGCTAAGTAGCATGTGCTTTCTGGGGCTTAATCTTTATTGATAGAATTGAAACATTCACTCTAGTAATTGTAGCGTCCCGGCTGAACGATGGTCAGACTCTCCAACCGATGGGATCGGTTTATTGATCTTCTTGCTTGTATACAATCATTACCAAAGTAAGAGCTTGTGCCCTTATCAGCCAGGTGCTAAAAACCCAATGCAACTATTTAGTCTATGTTCATTTATTCGTCATCTATCAGTCATTACACGTGTGTTTACGCTGCGCCGTTGTCCATTGACTTCCGGTAAAGGTTCCTTCAAAATAAGAGTCCCGATCTTATTACTATCAAAATAAAAGTGCAAAAGGAAAACTTTACCATAAGAAAATATGAGCATACAAATATAATCACTTCTCTAAAAGGTAACTCATTTTAAATATAGTTAGACATATTAAAGGTAATTTACAATAATATAAATAATAATAATAATAATAATAATATTAATATTAGTAATAAGCTTTATATTTGTATAGCACCTATTACAAGACTTGTAGCCCAACTGGCTTCACAGCAGTTCAATAGACAGATTAGTATAACATGACAGGATGAAAGCAAGTTAGAGGAGCAGCTACATTTCAACACATATATCCACGAAGATTAATACATGAAGACTTGTAACTCGGACTTGACTTGGACTCTTCTTGGGTGACTCGGACTCGGACTTGGACTTGGACTCGAACACAGGTAATGATGACTCGGACCCTACTCGGACACTCCTTGGGTGACTCGGACTTGGAATCGGACTCGAACACAGGTAATGATGACTCGGACTCGACTCGGACAGTCCTTGGGTGACTCGGACTTGGACTCGGACTCGACTACGACTCTCCCTAGGTGACTCGGACTTGGACTTGGACTCGAAGAGTGGTGACTCGAGAGTGACTTTGACTCGTGAATTGGTGACTTGACTACAACACTGGATCAGAGGCTGTTGTTGGGGCTGCATAAACGTTTGTTTTGTAGGCAGACCATGCAGGCCGACGGTCACCAAGGTTCATGTTTTAATAGCATTTAAAAAATAAAAAGCCCAGGCGAGCCTAACATGTGAACAAAGGGCTTAGACCTCGGAGAGTTAGACTTGGGCCTGCGACCAAAGTTTTACTGTATTTTGTTTTGAAAATCCACAGCGGAGGTTTGTGTCGTACTACATGCAGTGTATTTAGCATACCTCTCAGTAGCCAACGCTCTGTGAGTCTGTCGGACATAAACTCCGTAATAAATGTAGTCTACATTTCATAAGAGGTGTGAAACCTGAGAGCATTTTAAATCTCATTTGAAGGAAATGCTGATATGATCTGTAGTTGTATTTGTATTGTTGATTTATTGTGTGAACGAGGCGATGTAGAGAAGTTCAGCTGTCATCATTAGGCTGTGATGTGCTGTTGGAAGCAGGCCTGTTGTTTCTGGATATCTGTGGAGTCAGGTGGTCCGTGAGTGTTTCTTTATTGGTGAAGTGTCCTTGGTATGAAAAGGTTTGAGAAACACTGCGCTAGTGGATTATCAACGGAGGGAGCCTCGCTGCGGGGAAATTATACAGATGGCCAGTCGGCCCCTGAAAAATGTCTGCACACGTTACTATAAATAATACTTTTAAAAAAATGATACATTTTTTTCTTTTTTAATTTTTAATTTTGTAATCATCTCGCGACCCCCACTTTGGGAACCCCTGCCCTAGAGGAGGTGAGGTCCCCCCTAGAGGAGGTGAGGTCCCCCCTAGAGGATGTGAGGTCCACCCTAGAGGAGGTGAGGTCCCCCCTAGAGGATGTGAGGTCCACCCTAGAGGAGGTGAGGTCCCCCCTAGAGGAGGTGAGGTCCCCCCTAGAGGAGGTGAGGTCCCCCCTAGAGGATGTGAGGTCCACCCTAGAGGAGGTGAGGTCCCCCCTAGAGGAGGTGAGGTCCCCCCTAGAGGATGTGAGGTCCCCACTAGAGGAGGTGAGGTCCCCCTAGAGGAGGTGGAGGTCCCCCCTAGAGGATGTGAGGTCCCCCCTAGAGGAGGTGAGGTCCCCCCTAGAGGAGGTGAGGTCCCCACTAGAGGAGGTGAGGTCCCCCCTAGAGGAGGTGAGGTCCACCCTAGAGGAGGTGAGGTCCCCCCTAGAGGAGGTGAGGACCCCCCTAGAGGATGTGAGGTCCCCCCTAGAGAGGTGAGGTCCCCCCTAGAGGAGGTGAGGTCCACCCTAGAGGATGTGAGGTCCCCCCTAGAGGATGTGAGGTCCCCCCTAGAGGAGGTGAGGTCCCCCCTAGAGGATGTGAGGTCCCCCTAGAGGAGGTGAGGTCCACCCTAGAGGAGGTGAGGTCCCCCCTAGAGGAGGTGAGGTCCACCCTAGAGGATGTGAGGTCCCCCCTAGAGGATGTGAGGTCCCCCTAGAGGAGGTGAGGTCCCCCCTAGAGGATGTGAGGTCCCTCCTAGAGGAGGTGAGGTCCCCCCTAGAGGATGTGAGGTCCCCCCTAGAGGAGGTGAGGTCCCCCCTAGAGGAGGTGAGGTCCCCCCTAGAGGATGTGAGGTCCCCCCTAGAGGAGGTGAGGTTCCCCCTAGAGGATGTGAGGTCCCCCCTAGAGGAGGTGAGGTCCCCCCTAGAGGAGGTGAGGTCCCACCCTAGAGGAGGTGAGGTCCCCCTAGAGGATGTGAGGTCCCCCCTAGAGGAGGTGAGGACCCCCCTAGAGGATGTGAGGTCCCCCCTAGAGGAGGTGAGGTCCCCCCTAGAGGAGGTGAGGTCCCCCCTAGAGGAGGTGAGGTCCCCCCTAGAGGATGTGAGGTCCCCCCTAGAGGTGAGGTCCCCCCTAGAGGATGTGAGGTCCCCCCTAGAGGATGTGAGGTCCCCCCTAGAGGAGGTGAGGTCCCCCCCAAATAAAGCAGGTTAATAATAATGAATATTCAATTGAAAACATGTTCTTTTAGTAAACACTGAAACCCACAGACCCAAACAGCACACAGAGGTTAAAGGTCAGCATATAATAATGTTACAATGTGCTAAATATTTACCCTGCAAAAAACTAAAGAAAGAGGAGTAAAAGTAGCGCAAGACTTGTTTTATTTTTTGAAAGTAGCCCGCATCCTAAAAAGGTTGGAGACCCCTGCATTAGAGCGTACAAACTGTAACTATAAGTATCTGAAACAAATACCAATACCTGTATTTAATTGTTTTCTTATGCGCAATTACTTCATACTGTCTTTGTCTTTTTCGTCCTGCATTTATTGTGCCCCCTCAGAAAATAACTGGCCCCAGCCTGGCCCCCCCCAGTCAAATTGGTCTAGAACCGCCACTGCTGTGAAGACCTTAACAAGAGCAGTCTCAGTGCTGTGCTGTGGTCTAAAGCCTGACTGGAACGCATCCAAACAGTTATTTGAATTCAAGAAATTACTCAGCTTTTGAAAAACTACTTTTTCAAAGATTTTACCTGGAAATGGTTTGAGTTTGAGTTTGATGTCGGCCTGTGATTCATTACTGAAGCATCTAGATTATTCTTTTTTTAGAGCGGTGTAATGACTGCAGTTTTCAGGGCCTGTGGAAAAACACCTGAGTGAAGAAACTTGTTTACTATCTGAAGTAGATCTGAGGCCATGCAAGGAAAAACCCTGTTGGAAAATATCAAGGCAGCAGGAGGAGGATCTCAGAAGTTGTATAATGTCCTCTAGGTTTTTATCATTAATCTGATGGAACTGTGTCATGGTGTCTGAATTGATTTTAGGTGGACACAGGGACAACACATCTGCTGTACCTGATGCAGAGGCACTGACTGCTTGTCTGATGTTCTGAATGTAGTCAGTGAAGAAGGCAAAGTCATTGCAGGCCCTGGTGGATAGAAGTTCAGAGGCTACTGACACTGGGGGGTTCGTTAGTCTGTCCACGTAATCTGCTGTTGGTCCCCAGCAGGACAGGGTTAACACAATAAATAACAGATGCAAACATGTTTAATACAATGAAATCAATTCACAGCCAAAGGGAGGAAGCAGCAGCCAGGAGTCACAGCAGGAAGTGTAAGAAGTTCATAATAGTGTCTGTATCACTTTTACATTTTTAATCAATACCTAATGATTGAAAAACTTCAACTTCAATGTTTTTCTCTGTCAGCAGCATCATGGAGGGGATGAGAAACGACCCAGATCTGTGACGAGGGGACGAACCGTGCTAAATGAGGCTACACACACACACACACACACACACACACACACACACACACACACACACACACACACAAAGTATTTGGTTTAGAGACACTGCCACCAGCAGCCTTTTATCTCCGTGTTTGGGTGCTTTATTCTGCTGCTGCATTCAGGGGATAACGTGTGTGTGTGTGTGTGTGTGTGTGTGTGTGTGTGTGTGTGTGTGTGTGTGTGTGTGTGTGTGTGTGTGTGTGTGTGTGTGTGTGTGTGTGTGTGTGTGTGTGTGTGTGTGTGTGTGTGTGTGTGTGTGTGTGTGTGTGTGTGTGTGTGTGTGTGTCTGAACTGCAGCCAAGCCTGGAGGGGCCGCTCTGCCGGTCGTCATGGTAACAGACGTATTAAAAAGAAGATGCTAAAAATACTCAGGAACATTTTTCTCAGTCGTAAATCAAACACTGGAAGTTTGTTGAAGTTTTATTTGAAAACGTGATGAGATCTCAGGACAAAGGTTCACTGGTTGGACGGTTCGTGGACCGGCAGGACCCTCACATGTCCGTCTCTCTCCATACCTGCTGTGTTTCTATTATAGTTAGACGTATATTAGCATTAACTGCCTTTCATTCATTGGAACTTTTAAAATAAGTGTGTTCTATAGGTTTCAGTGCATGTAAATGGTCTGCAGAGGCTACAATGGAACATAGTGACATCACAATGGAACACTCACGCTCCTATTGGCTAGCACTCCAACACATTGTACGTGATAGGCTAAGGGGCGGGACATCTCTAAGCTGGTTGACCAATCACAACAGAAATCAAAACTTCTGATTTTTACAGAACATTTTAAAATGTCGACTTTTTTCTGAAAATTCAGAATTATTTGATGAAACCGTAGAATCCAAATGTGTCGGACTAAAAGCAAAACAAACAAGCAGAAAAATAAATCGAAAATAAATAAATAAAAAGTGATTACTATGTTTTAAAGTTTTGAGGTTGTTTGGTTCATTCCTAAGTGTGTGTGTTTGTGTGTGTGTGTGTGTGTGTGTGTGTGGTGTGTGTGGTGTGTGTGTGTGTGTGTGTGTGTGTGTGTGTGTGTGTGTGTGTGTTGGCAGGTATCTGAGGCCCCCTCCTGAGGACGGCATCGCTCTGATTGGTCAATTTTACTATGTGTCTGAGCGCGCTCACTGGGGACTCTCTGGCCCATATCCATCATCACAGTGACACACACACACACTGACACACACACACACACTGACACACACACACACTGACACACTGACACACACACACTCTCACACATACACACACACACACACACTGACAGACACACACACACACACCACAGACACTGACAGACACACACACACTCACTCACACACACACACACACACACTGACACACACACACTGACACACTGACACACACACACTCTCACACATACACACACACACACACACACACTGACAGACACACACACACACACACACACTCACACACACACACACACACACACAGACACACACACACACACACACACACACACAAAACACACACACACACAGACACACACACACACACAGACACTATAGCTTTTCAAGAACACTTCCATCAAAGGGATGGCCTTCACGGGCAGTCTGTGTGTCTGTCTGTCTGTCTGTCTGTCTGTCTGTCTGTCTGTCTGTCTGTCTGTCTGTCTGTCTGTCTGTCTGTCTGTCTGTCTGTCTGTCTGTCTGTCTGTCTGTCTTCTGTCTGTGTAATTGAATGTGTGTGTTCCTCTACATGCAATGATCCTACACACATTTCACACACAGACAGTTTGTTATTTAGTTTAAAACATGTATTTTTATGTGCAGGAAATCAAGGAAAGCTGTTGTATATTGCCAGTATGTCAACATGTGTGTGTATGTGCACAGTGTGTGTACGTGCAGTGTGTGTGTACGTGCAGTGTGTGTATGTGCACAGTGTGTATGTGCACAGTGTGTGTCTGTGCACAGTGTGTGTATGTGCACAGTGTGTGTCTGCATGCACATTATGAGTGTTTTATAAAGGTATATTTTTGGTTTTTATTCAGTATGTAAGTCCTGCAGTCCTGTGTGTGAATCTCAATGTGGGCGGGACTTGGCATGCATGCAGCACGCAGCTGTCAATCAACCTCTCTTGAATCTGGTAATTACAGCGTTGTGTTTAATGTGTGAAATCACAGCAGGAGCTTCTTTCAGGACTCTGAACGTAACAGATACTGTTCATGTCAGCGTGGCTCTATCAGACAGAAGATCTTAAAGTGGAGTTTCTGATCCTCTCTGAGATACTGAGGGTTTAGAGCAGGGGTGCCCACACTTTTTCAGCTTGGGGGCTACTTTTAACATGACCAAGCCCACATGATCTACCTACAGGGCCGCCCCTGCCCAATCTGTGTCGTGAGCGGGGGGGGGGGGGGGTGCTAGTGGACTACACGGCGGATAAACTGTGGCGCGTTTACACTAATTGCGCCGCATAAGCGGATAATAGTGCGGCGCATTTGCGCTTCAGATGAGGAGGTGAGGCCCCCTCATAACTGCATGAACCCGTATGACTCAATACAACTCAGACTGGCTTACCTGTACTTCAATCAAGTGGCAAATGCCATAGTAAGGATGGATGATAGGCTAACTTTAAGAAAAAAAAAAAAAAAAAAAAAATTAAATTTTTTCTTCTGTTTTTAAAATGCCATGCGATCTACCCACACTACCCTTGCGATCGACCGGTCGATCGCGATCGACGTATGGGCACCCCTGGTTTAGAGTGACGATCAAACAGAGTCTTCAGACGTGTTGAAGGTCACGGTGACAGGCGAGGAGAAGGAAGACACTTTGTCCGTTACAGGCGGGACGTTTTCACAAAGTCAGATTAAAGCTTCCAGACGAAATAAAAGTAAATAAAAGGCTCTCAGATTTGTCTGCTTTCCAGAACATCAAAACACGTTGTTAAGCGTTAGAGAAGAACAATATGTGTTTTTGTCTCCATCTACTGGGACATGTCTCCATACAGTCTATGGTCTCCAGGCTTTAATTCTAATTATTTCTTCCGATTTTTTTTTTTTAAGTCAGATTTCTTTTTATAAAATCAGACTTTGGAGAAAAAAATCTGACTTTTTTTAAATAAAATCTGATTTTAGAAAAATAATCAGAAGAAATAATTAGAAGAAATAATCAGAAGAAATAATCAGAAGAAATAATCATTAGAAATAATTAGAAGAAATAATCATTAGAAATAATTAGAAGAAATAATCAGAAGAAATAATCATAAGAAATAATCATTAGAAATAATCAGAAGAAATAATCAGAAGAAATAATCAGAATTTTGAAAAACAAGGAGTCCGAATGGAGGCGTTTCCTCTCTAATGTGTCCAAGCATATTTTAGGTGACAAGTGGAGACAAGTCACATGTTGTTTAATGCTGAAAGCCTCAACACTTCCCCGGCTGCCTACTGAAGAGATTTCAGGAGTTTTTAAGAAAGATTTAAAGTCAGGATTTTGGTTCTTGAGGAAATCCCAATGACCTTTCCGGTGTTTTAAGAAGATTTTCAGACAGTTTAGTGGTTTCTAGATCAGGTTTTCTACCTTAGTGCTATTCAGGATCCCAGTCTGCAGAGAGTCTGAATGAGTTCTTCAGGTTTCACGGATTATTGTATTAATAATAATAATAATAATATTGCTAATTTAAAGGTGGGGTAGGTAAGTTTGAGAAACCGGCTCGAGATACACTTGTTGTTATATTCCATGGAATGCTCTTAACATCCCGATAGCAATGAATATCTTCAGTGCTTAGACAACAAATCCATAAAAAACATCATCTGTGGAAGCCGTGGCTCTGTAACAAGCACGACCAATCATCTGAGCCGGCTAAAATAACTGGATGGCCTACCTGCCTGTCAGCCTTCCATCTGTGCACAAGCTTATCTCGTGCCCTCATTGGTCATGTGTGCGTTGGTGTGTGTTGGAGGAGGGGCTCTGTAAGGAAGTGGCAGATTTTCTCCAGTTGTGTATTTTCAAATTCTAGCGCACTCGAGCTGGTTTCTCCAAAATTACCTACCCCACCTTTAAGGAACTCTTATTGACATTTTGGGGTGTAAAAGCTTCTATCATTTTTATAGTTGTTGTTGTTTTTACAGGACTAGTCAGATAGTAATAATGTGTTTTGTATTGATGATCTGATTGTAGTCTGATCAGTTAATGAAGGTTAGCTTCTCCTGTACTCTACCGCCCCCCCGTGGTTAGAGGTGGGACTGCATGGAGTGTTTCTTATAATGATAAATAATCAGAAACAGGTTTCACCAGGTGGGTGGACACGTACGAGGAATTGTACTCGGTGTTGTACTCTGTGTTGTACTCGGTGTTGTACTCGGTGTTGTACTCGGTGTTGTGGTGCATACATTAAATAACACAAAGATTAAAAACACAGGTAGAGAACTATTTGAAGAAAACTACAATAACATTACAACATATTTAAAAAGATAGTAATACAAAGCAGTATTTACATTGAATATGGTTGTAATCCTAGAAATAGAATAAAATAAAATATGTGCAGATAAAAACAATTTTTGCATAGTATATATATATATAATGTGAAGTTGAAATCATAGCTCAAATGTCACTTTATTCAAACAGACACACCATGAAGGCTTTCTTCATTATTCAGGAAAGCAGGAGAAGTTTTGCTTTTATTTTAAATAATGTGTATTTATTTGGTCACTTTTCCTTTCGCTCTCACTGTAGTTTTGTGGGCACCATTATATCTGTTAATTCCATTTATGTGTAAACCTACTCGACAGGTTTTCATTTTCATTGTTTTAAGAAAGTTTGAATGTGTTTCTTTTGCTTTGAATGTTTTTAAAAAGCTTATTGTTGAAGTGTTCAGTATCCATGAGATGCCTCTGTGAACATCCATTGCTCTCACACTGCTAACGAGTGAAATGTGGAAATGTGGTTTTAATTGCTTTCTGCGGGGCGGAGGTTCAGCTCGGAGAGGAAACCCAACCCGGCTCAAAGCGTCCGGACCGCCCGAGGGATGCTGGGAGACGGGAAGAGAGGTGTGTGTTTGTTTACTTAGTAATGAGCCAATCACACGGCTCATTGACACACACACACACACACACACTCAGTAATTGGGGAAAGTGAGGGTAATGTGTGTGTGTGTTTGTGTGTGTGTGTGTGAGAGAGTGTGTGTGTGTGTGTGTGTGTGTGTGTGTGTGTGTGTGTGTGTGTGTGTGTGTGTGTGTGTGTGGTGAACTTCGCTCCATCTGGACCACAGCGGTCGCTCGAAACTTTATATGTGATCGCTGGTTTTTATAACATGTGTAGAAATAAAGGATGCAGCGCCACCATCAGGACAGAGAGAGACATTACAACAACACTGAAGACACGTCCTAATTCATCTTTCATTGTGGTCTCTCCTCAGCGGAGTTCTTAAAGTCTGTCCTGTAGTTAGGTCATGAATATATAAAAAGGGTTTAACCTCAGGAAACATAAACACCTTATTTTAAATGTTTTTGAAGAGGCAATCAAACAAAAGGAAGATAAAACAATTAAAACACGAAATGACGGTAAAATGAAATGAGAGGAAAAGATGTACGAACATAGAGAGTAGACAAATACTGCTCAAAGATAATAAATACTTCAACTTAACAAAAGATATGACGAAGATCCCGATCAAATGTTTAAGTTGCATTATTTTAATTAACATTTGAATCTGCTGCCTGACACGCCTCCATCGGACTCCTTTGTGTACTTCCGGAACATAGTGACATCACAACGGAACACTCACGCTCCTATTGGCTAGCGCGAGTCTTCCGTTGTACGTGATAGGCTAAAGGGGCGGGACATCTCTAAGCTGGTTGACCAATCACAACAGAGCCGGCCAGCGAACCAATCAGAGCAGACTCTGGTTTATATTTACTATATTATATGAAACTGCTGCTAACAGCGCTTTGGTATCAGACGCTTGTTTGGGTGTGTTTGTGGTCCAGGTGTTGAACGTTATGTTTTTAAAGTATCTTGTGTTGGAAGAAGCCTACGAGCAGAGAGGACAAAAGTACAACATCCTTTACTCAAGTAGAAGTACAGATACTCGTGTTTAAAAATACTCTGGTGAAAGTAGAAGTACTGACTAAACTTCTTTACTCAAGTAAAAGTAAAGAGGCTTTGAAATGTACTTCAGTAAAAAGTACCCATAACTAGCAGCTGTTTTAAAGAGTACCTGACCTCCCTTTATATTAATAGAACAATAATGTCATTGTTAGCTAATGAATGTTTCCATGCTGAACAACGGCAACATGACAACGTTTTCATTGGTCCCTCTTCTTTAGAGAAGACCAGGAAATGATGGATACACGGATCGTGTTCAAATCAATAGGCACGCAATGACTCTAAATAATAATGATCACGCCACCAAACACACATTCAGACTAAAGGAACCAGCCTGTTTGGAACATGGAAGAAGTAGAAAGTACAGGTATTTGGGTTCAACATGTAAGAAGTAGAAAGTACAGGTATTTGGGTTCAACATGTAAGAAGTAGAAAGTACAGGTATTTGGGTTCAACATGTAAGAAGTAGAAAGTACAGGTATTTGGGTTCAACATGTAAGAAGTAGAAAGTACAGGTATTTGGGTTCAACATGTAAGAAGTAGAAAGTACAGGTATTTGGGTTCAACATGTAAGAAGTAGAAAGTACAGGTATTTGGGTTCAACATGTAAGAAGTAGAAAGTACAGGTATTTGGGTTCAACATGTAAGAAGTAGAAAGTACAGGTATTTGGGTTCAACATGTAAGAAGTAGAAAGTACAGGTATTTGGTTCAACATGTAAGAAGTAGAAAGTACAGGTATTTGGGTTCAACATGTAAGAAGTAGAAAGTACAGGTATTTGGGTTCAACATGTAAGAAGTAGAAAGTACAGGTATTTGGGTTCAACATGTAAGAAGTAGAAAGTACAGGTATTTGGGTTCAACATGTAAGAAGTAGAAAGTACAGGTATTTGGGTTCAACATGTAAGAAGTAGAAAGTACAGGTATTTGGGTTCAACATGTAAGAAGTAGAAAGTACAGGTATTTGTTCAACATGTAAGAAGTAGAAAGTACAGGTATTTGGGTTCAACATGTAAGAAGTAGAAAGTACAGGTATTTGTTCAACATGTAAGAAGTAGAAAGTACAGGTATTTGGTTCAACATGTAAGAAGTAGAAAGTACAGGTATTTGGTTCAACATGTAAGAAGTAGAAAGTACAGGTATTTGTGTTCAAATGTAAGAAGTAGAAAGTACAGGTATTTGTGTTCAACATGTAAGAAGTAGAAAGTACAGGTATTTGTGTTCAAATGTAAGAAGTAGAAAGTACAGGTATTTGTTCAAAATGTAAGAAGTCAAAGTAAAAGTCGTCAGAAAAATAAGTAGTGGAGTAAAGTACTGATACCAGAAACATGTACTTAAGTACAGTAACAAAGTATTTGTACTCCATACTTCCCTCCTCTGCATTTGCCTGTTATAATGCAGTGATCTCTATGAGAAGATATCTGTAAATGAGACTAACAGCACTTGGTATCAGACGTTTGTTGTGGTGTGTTTGTGGTCCAGGTAGTGTTGAACGTTTGTTTTTAAAGTATGTTGTGTTGGAAGAAGCTGCCTCCGAGACGCCAAACCAAGAACAACCCTCGGAGGCGTGGTGTCCGCAGCACAGAGTTAAATCTCAGAGTCAACAGAGAGTCTGGAGGAACATCCAGAGGGAATCCTGCAGGCTTGATTTGGCCCAGAGAAGATGTGAGTCATGTGACCTCTGAGAATCATCAGCTGTGATCCAGCCCCAGGACTGCAGAGTCAGCAGGGCGGAGGTTCAGAATCAGAATCCCTTTATTAGTCCCACAGAGGGGACATTTGCATTGTTACAGCAGGAAAGAGCCACAGACAGCTTAATGTTACATATGTTCAAAAAAATAAAAAATATATAATAAAAATATAATAAAAGAAAAAAGAAGAAAAAAAACTTTTCAAAATACAAATCCTGTAACAGTTCTTAGGATTTAGCAGCAGGTATATATTACACAGTTATTAATGGCATATGTATATAATGTATATATTGCACATATAGCACATATAGCACATAGTTTGATGGTATTTAACAGCAGCAAGTTACACAATTTACAAAATACAAAATGCAACAAACACACCTTGTAACGGTTCTAAGGATTTAGCAGCCAGGGATAAATTACAGTTATTAACGGCATATATATATTGCACATATTGCACATAGTTGATTGGTATTTAGCAGCAAGGGGTGATATAGTCTGTGATGTGGTGTGTGTGGGGGAGGGGGGTCTACTAGGGGCTGTGCTGGTTGTATAGTCTGACCGCTGCAGGAAGGAAGGACCTGCGGTATCTCTCCGTGAGACAGCGGGGGTGCAGCAGCCTGTCGCTGAAGGAGCTGCACAGTGAGGACAGGGTGTCCTGGAGGGGGTGGGACATATTGTCAAGCGGAGGACAGTTTGGTGCCATTCTCCTGTCTCCCACCACCTCCAGTGTCCAGAGGACTCCCCAGGACAGAGCTGGCCTTCCTTACCAGTCTGTTCAGTCTCTTGCTGTCAGCAGCCGAGATGCTGCTGCCCAGCAGGCCACACCATAGAAAATGGCTGATGCCACAAGAGAGTTGTAAAAAGTCTGAAGGAGTGCCCCCTGCACCCCGAAAGACCTCAGTCTCCTCAGCAGAAAGAGTCTGCTCTGTCCCTTCTTGTACAGAGCAGCAGAATTATCAGTCCAGTCCAGTTTATTGTTCAGATGAACACCCAGGTATTTGTAAGATTTCACAATCTCAATGTCCGCTCCCTGGATGTTCACTGGTGTCGGGGGGGAGTGATGGCGCCGTCTGAAATCCACCACCAGCTCCTTGGTCTTCCCTGCGTTGAGCTGGAGGTGGTTTCCTCTGGAGGTGGTTCTTCTGGAGGTGGTTCCTCAGGAGCTGGTTCCTCTGGAGGGGGTTCCTGTGGAGCTGGTTCCTCTGGAGGGGGTTCCTCTGGAGGGGGTTCCTCTGGAGGGGGTCCCTCTGGCACCAGAGGGTGAAGTCCTGCGTCAGCTCCCTGTACTCCCTGTCGTCCTCGTTGGAGACGAGGCCAACGATGGCGGAGTCGTCAAGAACTTCTGCAGGTGACAGGTTGCAGTGTTGTGGGTGAAGTCTGCAGTGTAGAGGGTGTCAGATCCTGCAGGGAGCCGCTGAGCAGCACTTCCTGTTCCTGTCAGAGCTGACGTCTCCTTTAGTGGCAGATTCACCTCTACGAAGCATTCAGGGCTGACGTAAAGTGGAGCCTCTGGTACCTGGACTGCTCTTCATATGCATCTGCTACGGCCATCAGTTAAATTTGTTTCATGAAATAAATAGTGTTAATATTTACATTAATTATGTGACCATCTATGTTTCTTGTAGTTATTGAATTGCTCTTTTTACTGCAGTTAGTGTACAGTTTTATTATCATGTTGCTGTGTTTATTGTCTTTTTGTAACATGGCACAACAATTTCCTTCGGGATGAATAAAGTCCTATCTTATCTTATCCTATCTTATAAAATATGTCTGAATTTATTTTTGAGCTATCTCCAAAGTTCAACCTCTGATTAACTAACTATCTGCAGAAATCAGCTGACATGTAATTCTGGCTGATAATAGCACCTGTAATATTACTGTTGTACTAATTCTGAGAGCGTTTTAGTATTCTTCTTCTGGTTCATTTAATATAAAACCATCTGATTGTGAGACTTAACATTCAGCTTTTTGACGAATGCTGGAAGCTGGACTTTGAGTCGACGATCATCGTATTTGATCCTCTAGGAACTTCACATTTCTTTAGAAATGCAGTAATTGTTGTTAAATCTCCATCTGGATCATCTGATTTCTTACATTTTTAATTTAGGTGTCAAATAAATTCCCCAGGTGGTAACCACCGTCACCAGAAGCCATTCAAAGGATTGAACCCTGATTGGCTGTTGACCTGAGAGTTTGTCCTCTCCATGGTCAGTGTGATGTCCACGTTGCCTCGGAGAAATTAGGGAGGAAACTGGTCCAAAATTAAAACCCAAAAAGAACGAGAGCCAAAGTCATGACTCACCTGAAACCCTACTTATTTCTCACCTTAATAGCAGTTTATGTGAGTTTAAACTTTAGCATGAATGCTGCCTGAGTCCTGTCCAGCTTTAGCAGCCAAAACAAACCTCAGACACTCAGCTAACAGCTAACTATTAACATCTAGCAACTCACATCTAACAAGTAACAACTAGCCTAACAACCAACAGCTAACAACTAACAGCTAACAGCTAACTGCTTAAATTCAACGGCTAACAACTACGCACTTACAGCTAACAGTTAACAGCTAACAGTTAACAACTAGCAACTGACAGCTAAGAGCTAAAAAGTAACAACTAACAGCTATCAATTGCTAGCTGTTAGTTGTTACGTTTTAGCTCTTAACTGACAGCTAAGTGCTAAAAAGTAACAACCAACAGCTAACAGCTAACAACTAACAGCTAACTGCTTAAAACAAATGGCTAACAGCTAACTGCTAAAAACGAACGGCTAACAGCTACGCAGTTACAACTAACAGTTAACAACTAAATGTTAACAACTAACAGCTAACTGCTTAAAAATAACGGCTAACAACTAACGGCTAAC
This sequence comes from Dissostichus mawsoni, assembly GCA_011823955.1. Taxonomy (NCBI): domain Eukaryota; kingdom Metazoa; phylum Chordata; class Actinopteri; order Perciformes; family Nototheniidae; genus Dissostichus; species Dissostichus mawsoni. The sequence goes on from JAAKFY010000025.1 coordinate 225,075, forward strand.
AGCTACGGCTAACAGCTAACGGCTAACTGCTTAAAATAACTGTTTAAAGCTAACTGCTAAAAGCTAACGGCTAGCTGCCAAGACTAACGGCTAACAACTACGCACTAACAGCTAACAGTTAGAGCTACTGAGCTGGATTAATAGAACAAAATACCAGGTCTTTAATGTAAGAAGACCTTTTGTTTTAAGAACAAAGCTTCAGCAACTTCAGAAAAGTCCAAAAACCTCTCAAATGTTGACAATAACAACAAACTCACTGTGGGTTTATTAACATTCAGAAATGGGATAAAACACAATATAGGACGGCCTACTTTTACCTTTCGTACCTGCAGTTCAGTTTGACTTCAATGCGTTTGTACTTTTCAGTCAGATTTTGAACGCATGTGTTTTAATAAGTAACTAAGTTACTAAAGTAAAAGTCTGAGTGCTTCTTCCACCTCTGATGAATCCCAAAGTTACCCTTGAAATGCACCACTGTGTTCCCATAGAAACACTGGGGGTAGGGTGAGGTCGTGGGGGGGGGAACATGACATCAGCGGTCACTAATTAAAGGTCGAGCGGACACACTTTGGTTTTTTTTCCCCGTCATTATTAGCGTGTTAGCTGCAGTGTCATTACTATTATTAACCCAGGTGTGTTTTCTCAATGACCCAATGCTACGTTCATCGTCCGGGGGGGGGGGGGGTCGGTTCCTAGCAACGGAAAACACAAAGAAGAAGAAGAAGAAATCATCAAAATGCCCTCCATCACTAAGGTGAGGCTAATGAAAGCACTTTTTAGAAGCAGCGCGGTTCAAATCGCTTTACACAGACATTAGAAATATCAGTATATTGGAGCGAGAACACTTTATATATTTCATTATTACTACATTGTATTAAGAGTCAAGAGAAGGGAAATTAGGATTTGGTAAAACAGGTTAAAATATATAGTCCCAGAGGGGGAACAGAAACACATCGAGCTCACTTTGACTTGAGTTAGAGCCTTTTGTGAGTACAACTGGAAATATTGAGGAAGAGGAGGCAAGGTGTTAGGAGGCAAGAAATATAACCAAGTGTTAAATCTGACTTTAGTTCCACCTGGAGTAAATCCTCAAGCTACCCTGCAGTATACAAAGTCATTCAAACTAGCTGCACCTTTACCAGCTTTGAGAACACTTTCATGATCAATCATTATAAAACATTCATATATATTATTCTGAAATGGACCAATCTGCACAATGACTACTTTTACTGTCGCTACTTTCACTATATTTTGATGAGAATACTTTTCTACTTTCACTTGAGGAACATTTTGAATGAAGGACTTTTACTGTAACAGAGTATTCCTACTCTCTGGTACTTCTACTTTTACTCATTACAAGATCTGAGTACTTCTACTTTTACTCAAGTACAAGATCTGAGTACTTCTACTTTTACTCAAGTACAAGATCTGAGTACTTCTACTTTTACTCAAGTACAAGATCTGAGTACTTCTACTTGTACTCAAGAACAAGATCTGAGTACTTCTACTTTTACTCAAGTACAAGATCTTTGTACTTCTACTTTTACTCAAGTACAAGACCTGAGTACTTCTACTACTAAACTACAAGATCTGAGTACTTCTACTTTTACTAACTACAACATCTGAGTACTTCTACTTTTACTCAAGTACAAGATCTGAGTACTTCTACTTTTACTAAACTACAAGATCTGAGTACTTCTACTTTTACTCAAGTACAAGACCTGAGTACTTCTACTTTTACTCAAGTACAAGACCTGAGTACTTCTACTTTGACTCCAGTA
>JAAKFY010000025.1:234355-281855 GCA_011823955.1 Dissostichus mawsoni
CCTCAGCTGTTTAGTCTATCTATTGAAGAGTGTTGATTACCCTGAGCGAAACTAGTTCAAACCTCCTACCAGAGGGAGGGCTCTTCAGAATTGATGTGGCATCTCTACCGTGTGGTCAGTCCGTGCCCGTGACACGTCGTGTGAATTCTCCGGCCGAAGCTCCAAATAAACCGTCAGTGTTTGCCATCAGAGCTCCAGCTCTCCTCGTGTCTCTCCGATACGGCTTTCATACCAACGCGGTTCCCGTTCTAGCTCCTCTTGCGCTCTTCTGGTTCGCAACTGGTTTTTCTTTTCAGCCCCGTTTTGTTCACACCGCCCAGAGCCCGACTGGTGCTGCTGCGTCATGACGTCACCGCTTACGTCGCTGTTTTTCTCCCCAACGGCACTCATTACAACAACAATGGGGGACTGCGTGGGGTCGATGATCGTGTTGCTTTTAATCATACGAAGCCAGATTAAATTAAATAACGACTTCTCCAACCTTATACTTTTCTCCAGAGTGCCGTGGTTCATTGGTTATTAATGTGTTTCAGCGGCATTTACCCACCGCTGCAGTGCTGCTCGTCCACCGGAGTTTATTCTCCCGTTAGCTGTAAAGTATTCACTGTCTGACTGTCACACAAGCAGCTGATACATATCCCCCCCCCCCCTTCAGTGAATGTGTGTCAGTCTGAATTGACGCTGTTTGGCATCACAACGCTGTTATGAAAGTTTCTCTGGTATAAAATGGGTGATGTTGGCATAGCAACCGAAGCTAAACTGACTATCTTGACTACTTGTTGCTATCCTATTGTGGCATAAGCCGTTTTCTACAGGCACATTTTACCGGCGTATTTTTCATTATGATTCTACTTGTGATAGTCGGACATGACAACCTGTGCAGCCCATGTATTGATTCCATCCGATAGCTGCTATAATACAAAACAACACGTCTGCCTGCTCTCCACAATGATCAATGACAGCGAACGGATGGTCAAAGTAAGGCACAAATAAACAGAATCACACGAAGCCTGGTTAGTGTTGCCTGACTTTAGAAAGTGTGTTTTTTTAATAAGTGTGATAATCTCGCCCCCTCCGACGTAAACGTGACGTATGCGGTTCTTGCTTCTAGACCGAAAAAAATGTGGTGCTTGAAACGAACCGGATTCCGGAGCTTAGAGGCGGCTCCGCTGCGGTGTGAACAGGAGAAACGGTGCTTATCATCAGGCTCTAGCTCCGAACCGGCCCTGGAACCGCGTTGGTGTGAAAGGTCCTGAGTCCTGATCTGAGTCCTGATCTGAGTCCTGATCTCAGTCCTGATCTGAGTCCTGATCTGAGTCCTGTTCTGAGTCCTGATCTGAGTCCTGATCTGAGTCCTGTTCTGAGTCCTGTTCTGAGTCCTGATCTGAGTCCTGATCTGAGTCCTGATCTGAGTCCTGTTCTGAGTCCTGATCTGAGTCCTGTTCTGAGTCCTGATCTGAGTCCTGTTCTGAGTTCTGATCTGAGTCCTGATCTGAGTCCTGATCTGAGTCCTGTTCTGAGTTCTGATCTGAGTCCTGATCTGAGTCCTGATCTGAGTCCTGATCTGAGTCCTGTTCTGAGTCCTGATCTGAGTCCTGTTCTGAGTTCTGATCTGAGTCCTGATCTGAGTCCTGATCTGAGTCCTGATCTGAGTCCTGTTCTGAGTCCTGTTCTGAGTCCTGATCTGAGTCCTGTTCTGAGTCCTGATCTGAGTCCTGTTCTGAGTCCTGATCTGAGTCCTGATCTGAGTCCTGATCTGAGTCCTGTTCTGAGTCCTGATCTGAGTCCTGATCTGAGTCCTGTTCTGAGTCCTGATCTGAGTCCTGATCTGAGTCCTGATCTGAGTCCTGATCTGAGTCCTGTTCTGAGTCCTGATCTGAGTCCTGATCTGAGTCCTGTTTCTAATTGCTTCAGAAGTTTCCCCTCAGTATAGTTTGTTGAACATTTTAAAAAGTCATAGTAAAGTGCGTCCGAAATAATAACCGTAGAAGTCGTACATGTTATTACGCGGAGTCCCCAGCACCAACATACGGCCTCATGACTCTCGATATCTCCTTATTATCCTTGCAGAAAGGTATCAGAGTTGCCACGGCAACGAGTGAACCCGCCCCCCATCGACCGGATCGGGATGAGTCGCCTCCCGAACGGTCGAGGATAGTAAGCCCCCCCCTCTGCACGCCCCGCCCCCTCTGCACAGGTACGTCATCAGAAAACACTGAAATGCTCCTTTAAATGAATTAAAACATTAAAACGTCTTTCTTTCTCCGCAGAAGAATCCCCACGATGCATGAAACAGCCAATCACTGACGGCCACGCCCACCTGTCAATCACCCCCACAGTGATGGTGCATTCAGGTGCTGCTCTGTAAACTTACCAAGGGAAGTCAGGACCAAAATATACGGTTTATGTCTTAATGAAAACAACTTCACTTTTTAAAACAGATTTAAAATCCTCCACTGAACTCAAAACATTTAGATTTATTACATTTTTCATCTTTTCATTTCTTTAACTTCTCAGAGATATCTCTACTCAACAAAATGTGTTCGAAAACTGCTTTAACTTGACAGATGAGGAATAATTATACAAAGTACTATAGATGAATAAAGGATAAACACTCATCAGTGTATGAAGCAGTTAGATGGAGCGTGAAACATGACTTCATATTTAATTATAAGACAATAATATTACAGACTTTATTCTGCGTAATGAGTACTTTTAGTATTTTGATGCTATTACTTTCGTTTTTTGCACAACATTTTGATAAAAAAAGAGAATCCGCGTTCTTCTTATTTCACGACACATTCATCCTGAAGTTAATTACTTTTTTAAATCCTGATTTTTACAAATATAATTTCTCACCTTTTCAGTCAAACCCCTCCGAGTCCTCGCCTCCGGCCACGAGAACGTTCACCCCCGACAGTTACAACAGAACTTCCTTACAGTATGTTTCAGATTGTCCCTGAATGCACCACCACACCCCCCCTCTCTTCTGACTGGAGGCTTCTTCGCCTCGACGCTGATCACGTGACTCGAGGTTCTGTCTCCGGTTGTTTCTCCGCTCCTCTGCACCGAAACCTAAAACAATACGACTTTAAAAAATAAACGCACACCGAACAGATTCTTAATGACTTTGATCAAAGAGTCCCGCTGGTGTTCAGGTGGATCTAAAGTGTCATACCTTGGGATTTAAGCCTCTGCAGACCATTTACATGCACTACCAACTCCTATAGAACACACTTCAGGAGAGGGACACCACAGAAGAAGAAATAGGGCCTCTTTGATGTAGTTTTCTTTGAGCAGCACCTACTGGTCATTAAAGGAACTGTTTCTCAAAAGGAGAACTTTAATAGATTCAGATTCAAGTCTCTCTCATCATGAGCTCAGCAGCTTCAGAGGAGAGATGAGAAACTGAAGTCCTCCTCCAGCAGAGCAACATGAATACAGATAGGACATAAAACAGATCAAATAGTGCAAGAGAATGTTTTGAGATGTGCAAGAAAATACAAATACAATAGAAATAGTGCCAGAAGAGTCTGTATACAAGTACATGGAATATGATATATTAGATCAATAAACAGCAAACAGATGTTATGGATGTGAACTTTGGGATTTTCGCCTCTGCAGACCGTTTACATGCACTAACAGAGAGACGAACAGGGCCTCTTTAGTGCAGTTCCCTTTGAGCAGCACCTACTGGTCATTAAAGGAACTGTTTCTCAAAAGGAGAACTTTAAAACGTCTTTAAGTGCATTTTGAATGAGTGACGTGTCGGTCGCGAACGATCCGATTCTTTTGAACGGCTCTTTGGTACGAACGAAGGGAACCGAGTCGTACTTGGTGAGAGCCGTTCTTTTTGTCGTTGGTTCACTGCCTGCCATAAATCCACTCGCCTTTAAAGGAACTTGCTTTCCTGAATGCACATGTTCCGTAGATGATGGCGTAACGCTGCGTGAGTAGTAGTTTGGCTGAGAGATGAAGCAAGTTATACATTTTTCTGTGAGTTAAAGTAGATTCTGGCGATACAGTCAATCTTTATCCTGGTGATTATTTAGCAGATAAACCTAGTAACCCCGCCCCCTTAAAAAACGGCTCTTTTGAACGGCTCTCGGAAAGGAACGGAGCCATGAGATCCGGCTCCCTTCAAAGAGCCGTAATTCCCATCACTATCATATCAGGAAGCTAAATCAGATCAAACGTGTTGATCAGATCGAACGTGTTGATCAGATCAAACGTGTTGATCAGATCGAACGTGTTGATCAGATCAAACGTGTTGATCAGATCGAACGTGTTGATCAGATCAAACGTGTTGATCAGAATGAGCGTGTTGATCAGATCAAACGTGTTGATCAGATCGAACGTGTTGATCAGATCAAACGTGTTGATCAGAATGAACGTGTTGATCAGATCAAACGTGTTGATCAGAACGAACGTGTTGATCAGATCAAACGTGTTGATCAGATCAAACGTGTTGATCAGATCGAACGTGTTGATCAGATCAAACGTGTTGATCAGATCGAACGTGTTGATCAGATCAAACGTGTTGATCAGATCGAACGTGTTGATCAGATCAAACGTGTTGATCAGAATGAACGTGTTGATCAGATCAAACGTGTTGATCAGAATGAACGTGTTGATCAGATCAAACGTGTTGATCAGAATGAACGTGTTTGCTCTCGAGTCTCGATGAACTGAATTAGACCCGCACTATTCACTCATGATTGATCCTTCTTTCGGTGCAGCGGAGTCTCTCTTTCTGTCAAAGCTTCTCTTCACTGTTATTGTTCAAATCAATAAAATCGATCACGCTGCTGACGGACTTTCATTTCTTCTGAGAGTCGACTGATAAAGGATCAATAAACGGAAGAGTTACAGGTACGATCATCAAGACGTGATCACGATGTCCGTTTCATTCTCTATAGAAACACTGCATTCTGGGGATGCAAAATAAATGGGTTAGGGTTAGGAGGTCGAGGAGAGAGGAGGGGGGGGAGGAGGGGAGGAGGGGAGGAGAGGAAAGAGGAGGGGGGGAGGAGAGGGAGTCAAGGAGAGAAGAGGGGAGTCAAGGAGAGAGGAGTCGAGGAGAGAGGAGTCGAGGAGTCGAAAATATACAGTAGACTGTGAAGATAAAACATCTATAAACTCTGACAATAAAGCTAATAAATAAATAAGAGACGTATTGCAGAGTGGGTTTACACCAAGAGACAGGAAGTGAACGCCCGGGGTTCATTAACACCCGGGTTCATTAACACCCGGGTTCATTAACACCCAGGTTCATTAACAACCAGGTTCATTAACACCGGGTTCATTAACACCCAGGTTCATTAACACCCGGGTGTTAATGAACTCCGGGTGTAAATGAACCTGGGTGTTAATGAACCCGGGTGTAAATGAACTCCGGGTGTAAATGAACTCCGGGTGTTAATGAACCCCGGGTGTAAATGAACTCCAGGTGTAAATGAACTCCGGGTGTTAATGAACTCCGGGTGTAAATGAACTCCAGGTGTAAATGAACTCCGGGTGTTAATGAACCTGGGTTAATGAACTCCAGGTGTTAATGAACTCCGGGTGTTAATGAACTCCGGGTGTAAATGAACTCCGGGTGTAAATGAACTCCGGGTGTTAATGAACTCCAGGTGTTAATGAACCTGGGTGTTAATGAACTCCGGGTGTTAATGAACTCCGGGTGTTAATGAACCTGGGTGTTAATGAACTCCGGGTGTTAATGAACTCCGGGTGTTAATGAACCTGGGTGTTAATGAACTCCAGGTGTTAATGAACTCCGGGTGTTAATGAACTCCGGGTGTAAATGAACTCCGGGTGTAAATGAACTCCGGGTGTTAATGAACTCCGGGTGTTAATGAACCTGGGTGTTAATGAACTCCGGGTGTAAATGAACTCCGGGTGTAAATGAACTCCGGGTGTAAATGAACTCCGGGTGTTAATGAACTCCGGGTGTTAATGAACCTGGGTGTTAATGAACTCCGGGTGTAAATGAACTCCGGGTGTAAATGAACTCCGGGTGTTAATGAACTCCGGGTGTTAATGAACCTGGGTGTTAATGAACTCCGGGTGTTAATGAACTCCGGGTGTAAATGAACTCCGGGTGTAAATGAACTCCGGGTGTTAATGAACTCCAGGTGTAAATGAACTCCAGGTGTAAATGAACTCCGGGTGTAAATGAACTCCGGGTGTTAATGAACTCCGGGTGTTAATGAACCTGGGTGTTAATGAACTCCAGGTGTTAATGAACTCCAGGTGTTAATGAACTCCGGGTGTTAATGAACTCCGGGTGTAAATGAACTCCGGGTGTTAATGAACCTGGGTGTTAATGAACTCCGGGTGTTAATGAACTCCGGGTGTTAATGAACCTGGGTGTTAATGAACTCCGGGTGTTAATGAACTCCGGGTGTTAATGAACTCCGGGTGTAAATGAACTCCGGGTGTTAATGAACTCCGGGTGTAAATGAACTCCGGGTGTAAATGAACTCCGGGTGTTAATGAACTCCGGGTGTTAATGAACTCCGGGTGTAAATGAACTCCGGGTGTTAATGAACTCCGGGTGTAAATGAACTCCAGGTGTTAATGAACTCCGGGTGTAAATGAACTCCGGGTGTTAATGAACTCCGGGTGTTAATGAACTCCGGGTGTAAATGAACTCCGGGTGTTAATGAACTCCGGGTGTTAATGAACTCCGGGTGTTAATGAACTCCAGGTGTTAATGAACTCCGGGTGTTAATGAACTCCGGGTGTTAATGAACTCCGGGTGTTAATGAACCTGGGTGTTAATGAACTCCGGGTGTTAATGAACTCCGGGTGTTAATGAACTCCGGGTGTAAATGAACTCCAGGTGTTAATGAACTCCGGGTGTTAATGAACCTGGGTGTTAATGAACTCCGGGTGTTAATGAACTCCGGGTGTTAATGAACTCCGGGTGTAAATGAACTCCAGGTGTAATGAACTCCGGGTGTTAATGAACTCCAGGTGTAAATGAACTCCAGGTGTAAATGAACTCCGGGTGTTAATGAACTCCGGGTGTAAATGAACTCCGGGTGTTAATGAACTCCAGGTGTTAATGAACCCCGGGTGTAAATGAACTCCAGGTGTAAATGAACTCCGGGTGTTAATGAACTCCAGGTGTAAATGAACTCCAGGTGTTAATGAACCCCGGGTGTTAATGAACTCCGGGTGTAAATGAACTCCGGGTGTTAATGAACCCCGGGTGTAAATGAACTCCAGGTGTTAATGAACCCGGGTGTTAATGAACTCCGGTGTAAATGAACTCCGGGTGTTAATGAACTCCAGGTGTTAATGAACTCCAGGTGTAAATGAACTCCGGGTGTTAATGAACTCCGGGTGTAAATGAACTCCGGGTGTTAATGAACTCCAGGTGTAATGAACTCCGGGTGTTAATGAACTCCGGGTGTAAATGAACTCCAGGTGTTAATGAACCCCGGGTGTAAATGAACTCCAGGTGTAAATGAACTCCAGGTGTTAATGAACTCCGGGTGTTAATGAACTCCGGGTGTAAATGAACTCCAGGTGTTAATGAACTCCGGGTGTTAATGAACTCCAGGTGTTAATGAACTCCAGGTGTAAATGAACTCCAGGTGTTAATGAACTCCGGGTGTAAATGAACTCCAGGTGTTAATGAACCCCGGGTGTAAATGAACTCCAGGTGTAAATGAACTCCGGGTGTAAATGAACCCCGGGTGTAAATGAACTCCAGGTGTTAATGAACTCCGGGTGTAAATGAACTCCGGGTGTTAATGAACTCCGGGTGTTAATGAACTCCGGGTGTAAATGAACTCCGGGTGTTAATGAACTCCGGGTGTAAATGAACTCCGGGTGTTAATGAACTCCGGGTGTAAATGAACTCCGGGTGTTAATGAACTCCGGGTGTAAATGAACTCCGGGTGTTAATGAACTCCGGGTGTTAATGAACCCGGGTGTAAATGAACTCCAGGTGTAAATGAACTCCAGGTGTAAATGAACTCCAGGTGTTAATGAACTCCAGGTGTAAATGAACTCCAGGTGTAAATGAACTCCAGGTGTAAATGAACTCCGGGTGTTAATGAACCCCGGGTGTAAATGAACTCCAGGTGTAAATGAACTCCAGGTGTAAATGAACTCCAGGTGTTAATGAACTCCGGGTGTAAATGAACTCCAGGTGTTAATGAACTCCGGGTGTAAATGAACTCCAGGTGTAAATGAACTCCGGGTGTTAATGAACTCCGGGTGTTAATGAACTCCGGGTGTAAATGAACTCCGGGTGTTAATGAACTCCGGGTGTTAATGAACTCCAGGTGTTAATGAACTCCGGGTGTAAATGAACTCCGGGTGTTAATGAACTCCGGGTGTTAATGAACCCCGGGTGTAAATGAACTCCAGGTGTTAATGAACTCCAGGTGTAAATGAACTCCGGGTGTTAATGAACTCCGGGTGTTAATGAACCCCGGGTGTAAATGAACTCCAGGTGTAAATGAACTCCAGGTGTAAATGAACTCCAGGTGTAAATGAACTCCGGGTGTTAATGAACTCCAGGTGTTAATGAACCCCGGGTGTAAATGAACTCCAGGTGTAAATGAACTCCGGGTGTAAATGAACTCCGGGTGTTAATGAACTCCAGGTGTAAATGAACTCCGGGCGTTAATGAACTCCAGGCGTTAATGAACCCCGGGCGTTAATGAACTCCGGGTGTAAATGAACCCCGGGCGTTAATGAACTCCGGGCGTTAATGAACCCCGGGTGTTAATGAACCCCGGGTGTTAATGAACTCCAGGTGTAAATGAACTCCGGGTGTTAATGAACTCCGGGTGTTAATGAACTCCGGTGTGTTAATGAACTCCAGGTGTAAATGAACTCCGGGCGTTAATGAACCCCGGGTGTTAATGAACCCCGGGTGTTAATGAACTCCAGGTGTTAATGAACCCCGGGCGTTAATGAACTCCAGGTGTTAATGAACCCCGGGTGTTAATGAACTCCGGGTGTTAATGAACTCCGGGCGTTAATGAACCCCGGGCGTTAATGAACTCCAGGTGTAAATGAACTCCGGGTGTTAATGAACTCCAGGTGTAAATGAACTCCGGGTGTTAATGAACTCCGGGTGTTAATGAACCTGGGTGTTAATGAACCCCGGGTGTTAATGAACCCCGGGTGTTAATGAACCCCGGGTGTAAATGAACTCCAGGTGTTAATGAACCCCGGTGTTAATGAACTCCAGGTGTTAATGAACCCCGGGTGTTAATGAACTCCAGGTGTTAATGAACCCCGGGTGTTAATGAACTCCAGGTGTTAATGAACTCCAGGTGTTAATGAACCCCGGGTGTTAATGAACTCCAGGTGTTAATGAACTCCGGGCGTTAATGAACCCCGGGTGTTAATGAACCCCGGGTGTTAATGAACTCCAGGTGTTAATGAACCCCGGGTGTTAATGAACTCCAGGTGTTAATGAACTCCGGGCGTTAATGAACCCCGGCGTTAATGAACCCCGGGCGTTAATGAACTCCAGGTGTTAATGAACTCCAGGTGTTAATGAACTCCGGGCGTTAATGAACCCCGGGTGTTAATGAACCCCGGGTGTTAATGAACTCCAGGTGTTAATGAACTCCGGGCGTTAATGAACCCCGGGTGTTAATGAACCCCGGGTGTTAATGAACTCCGGGTGTTAATGAACTCCAGGTGTAAATGAACTCCGGGCGTTAATGAACCCCGGGTGTTAATGAACCCCGGGTGTTAATGAACCCCGGGTGTTAATGAACTCCGGGTGTAAATGAACTCCGGGCGTTAATGAACCCCGGGTGTTAATGAACCCCGGGTGTTAATGAACTCCAGGTGTTAATGAACTCGGGTGTAAATGAACTCCGGGTGTAAATGAACTCCGGGCGTTAATGAACTCCGGGCGTTAATGAACTCCGGGTGTAAATGAACTCCAGGTGTTAATGAACCCCGGGTGTAAATGAACTCCAGGCGTTAATGAACTCCAGGTGTTAATGAACTCCGGGTGTTAATGAACTCCAGGTGTAAATGAACTCCAGGTGTTAATGAACTCCGGGTGTAAATGAACTCCGGGTGTTAATGAACTCCGGGTGTTAATGAACTCCAGGTGTTAATGAACTCGAGGTGTTAATGAACTCCGGGTGTTAATGAACCCCGGGCGTTAATGAACTCCAGGCGTAAATGAACCCCGGGCGTTAATGAACCCCGGTGTAAATGAACTCCAGGCGTTAATGAACTCCGGGTGTTAATGAACTCCAGGTGTAAATGAACTCCAGGTGTAAATGAACTCCAGGTGTTAATGAACTCCAGGTGTTAATGAACTCCAGGTGTAAATGAACTCCGGGCGTAAATGAACTCCAGGTGTTAATGAACTCCAGGTGTAAATGAACCCCGGGCGTAAATGAACTCCAGGTGTTAATGAACTCCAGGTGTAAATGAACTCCGGGCGTAAATGAACTCCAGGTGTTAATGAACTCCAGGTGTTAATGAACTCCAGGTGTAAATGAACTCCGGGCGTAAATGAACTCCAGGTGTTAATGAACTCCAGGTGTTAATGAACCCCGGGCGTTAATGAACTCCGGGCGTAAATGAACTCCAGGTGTTAATGAACTCCAGGTGTTAATGAACCCCGGGCGTTAATGAACCCCGGGTGTAAATGAACTCCAGGCGTTAATGAACTCCGGGTGTTAATGAACTCCAGGTGTTAATGAACTCCAGGTGTTAATGAACCCCGGGCGTTAATGAACTCCAGGCGTTAATGAACTCCGGGCGTAAATGAACTCCAGGTGTAAATGAACTCCGGGCGTTAATGAACCCCGGGCGTTAATGAACCCCGGGCGTAAATGAACCCCGGGCGTTAATGAACCCGGGTGCTAATGAACTCCAGGTGTAAATGAACTCCGGGCGTTAATGAACCCGGGTGTTAATGAACCCCGGGCGTAAATGAACCCCGGGCGTAAATGAACCCCGGGCGTTAATGAACCCCGGGCGTAAATGAACTCCGGGCGTAAATGAACTCCGGGCGTTAATGAACTCCGGGCGTTAATGAACTCCGGGCGTAAATGAACTCCGGGCGTTAATGAACTCCGGGCGTTAATGAACTCCGGGTGTTAATGAACTCCGGGTGTAAATGAACTCCGGGCGTTAATGAACTCCGGGCGTTAATGAACTCCGGGCGTAAATGAACTCCGGGCGTTAATGAACTCCGGCGTTAATGAACTCCGGGCGTTAATGAACTCCGGGCGTTAATGAACTCCGGGCGTAAATGAACTCCGGGCGTTAATGAACTCCGGGCGTTAATGAACTCCAGGCGTTAATGAACTCCGGGTGTTAATGAACTCCAGGTGTTAATGAACCCCGGGTGTAAATGAACTCCAGGCGTTAATGAACTCCGGGTGTTAATGAACTCCGGGTGTTAATGAACTCCGGTGTTAATGAACCCCGGGCGTTAATGAACTCCGGGTGTTAATGAACTCCAGGTGTTAATGAACTCCAGGTGTTAATGAACTCCAGGTGTAAATGAACTCCGGGCGTTAATGAACTCCAGGTGTAAATGAACCCCGGGCGTTAATGAACCCCGGGTGTAAATGAACTCCGGGTGTTAATGAACTCCAGGTGTTAATGAACTCCGGGTGTTAATGAACCCCGGGCGTTAATGAACTCCAGGTGTAAATGAACCCCGGGCGTTAATGAACCCCGGGTGTAAATGAACTCCAGGCGTTAATGAACTCCGGGTGTTAATGAACTCCAGGTGTAAATGAACTCCAGGTGTTAATGAACTCCAGGTGTTAATGAACTCCGGGTGTTAATGAACTCCGGGCGTAAATGAACTCCAGGTGTTAATGAACTCCAGGTGTTAATGAACCCCGGGTGTTAATGAACTCCGGGTGTAAATGAACCCCGGGCGTTAATGAACTCCGGGCGTTAATGAACTCCGGGCGTAAATGAACTCCAGGTGTAAATGAACTCGGGCGTTAATGAACCCGGGTGTTAATGAACCCGGGCGTAAATGAACCCCGGGCGTAAATGAACCCCGGGCGTTAATGAACCCCGGGCGTAAATGAACCCCGGGCGTAAATGAACCCCGGGCGTTAATGAACCCGGGTGCTAATGAACTCCAGGTGTAAATGAACTCCGGGCGTTAATGAACCCGGGTGTTAATGAACCCGGGCGTAAATGAACCCGGGCGTAAATGAACCCGGCGTTAATGAACCCCGGGCGTAAATGAACTCCGGGTGTAAATGAACTCCGGGCGTTAATGAACTCCGGGTGTTAATGAACTCCGGGTGTTAATGAACTCCGGGTGTAAATGAACTCCGGGCGTTAATGAACTCCGGGCGTTAATGAACTCCGGGTGTAAATGAACTCCGGGCGTTAATGAACTCCGGGTGTTAATGAACTCCGGGTGTAAATGAACTCCGGGTGTAATGAACTCCGGGTGTAAATGAACTCCGGGCGTTAATGAACTCCGGGTGTAAATGAACTCCGGGCGTTAATGAACTCCGGGCGTTAATGAACTCCGGGCGTTAATAAACTCCGGGTGTAAATGAACTCCGGGCGTTAATGAACTCCGGGCGTTAATGAACTCCGGGTGTTAATGAACTCCGGGTGTAAATGAACCCGGGCGTTAATGAACTCCGGGCGTTAATGAACCCGGGCGTTAATGAACCCGGGCGTTAATGAACCCCGGGCGTTAATGAACTCCGGGCGTTAATGAACCCCGGGCGTTAATGACTCCGGGCGTTAATGAACCCCGGGCGTTAATGAACTCCGGGTGTAAATGAACTCCGGGTGTTAATGAACTCCGGGCGTTAATGAACTCCGGGTGTAAATGAACTCCGGGCGTTAATGAACTCCGGGTTGTTAATGAACTCCGGGCGTAAATGAACTCCAGGTGTTAATGAACTCCAGGTGTTAATGAACCCGGGTGTTAATGAACTCCGGGTGTAAATGAACCCGGGCGTTAATGAACTCCGGGCGTTAATGAACTCCGGGCGTAAATGAACTCCAGGTGTAAATGAACTCGGGCGTTAATGAACCCGGGTGTTAATGAACCCCGGGCGTAAATGACCCCGGGCGTAAATGAACCCGGGCGTTAATGAACCCCGGGCGTAAATGAACCCCGGGCGTAAATGAACCCCGGGCGTTAATGAACCCGGGTGCTAATGAACTCCAGGTGTAAATGAACTCCGGGCGTTAATGAACCCGGGTGTTAATGAACCCCGGGCGTAATGAACCCGGGCGTAAATGAACCCCGGGCGTTAATGAACCCGGGCGTAATGAACTCCGGGTGTAAATGAACTCCGGGCGTTAATGAACTCCGGGTGTTAATGAACTCGGGTGTTAATGAACTCCGGGTAAATGACTCCGGGCGTTAATGAACTCCGGGCGTTAATGAACTCCGGGTGTAAATGAACTCCGGGCGTTAATGAACTCCGGGGTTAATGAACTCCGGGTGTAAATGAACTCCGGGTGTTAATGAACTCCGGGTGTAAATGAACTCCGGGCGTTAATGAACTCCGGGTGTAAATGAACTCCGGGCGTTAATGAACTCCGGGCGTTAATGAACTCCGGGCGTTAATAAACTCCGGGTGTAAATGAACTCCGGGCGTAATGAACCCGGGCGTTAATGAACTCCGGGCGTTAATGAACCCGGGCGTTAATGAACTCCGGGCGTTAATGAACTCCGGGTGTAAATGAACTCCGGGCGTTAATGAACTCCGGGCGTAAATGAACTCCGGGCGTTGATGAACCCCGGGCGTTAATGAACCCGGGCGTTAATGAACTCCAGGTGTAAATGAACCCGGGCGTTGATGAACTCCGGGTGTTAATGAACTCCGGGTGTTAATGAACTCCGGGTGTTAATGAACCCGGGCGTTAATGACTCCAGGTGTAAATGAACCCCGGGCGTTAATGAACTCCGGGTGTTAATGAACTCCGGGTGTTAATGAACTCCGGGTGTTAATGAACCCGGGCGTTAATGAACTCCAGGTGTAAATGAACCCCGGGCGTTAATGAACCTGGCGTTAATGAACTCCGGGTGTTAATGAACTCCGGGTGTTAATGAACCCCGGGCGTTAATAAACTCCGGGCGTTAATAAACCCCGGGTGTTAATGAAGTCCGGGTGTAAATGAACTCCAGGTGTTAATGAACTCCGGGTGTTAATGAACCCCGGGGTTAATGAAGTCCGGGTGTAAATGAACTCCAGGTGTTAATGAACTCCGGGTGTTAATGAACCCCGGGCGTTAATGAACTCCGGGTGTTAAATGAACTCCAGGTGTTAATGAACTCCGGGTGTAATGAACTCCGGTGTTAATGAACTCCAGGTGTAAATGAACTCCAGGTGTTAATGAACTCCGGGTGTTAATGAACTCCGGTGTAAATGAACTCCGGGCGTTAATGAACTCCGGGTGTTAATGAACTCCGGGTGTTAATGAACTCCAGGTGAATGAACCCCGGGTTAATGAACCCCGGGCGTAAATGAACTCCGGGTGTAAATGAACTCCGGGTGTTAATGAACCCCGGCGTAAATGAACTCCGGGCGTTAATGAACTCCAGGTGTAATGAACCCGGGTGTTAATGAACCCCGGGCGTAAATGAACTCCGGGTGTAAATGAACTCCGGGTGTTAATGAACCCCGGGCGTAATGAACCCCGGGCGTAAATGAACTCCGGGCGTTAATGAACTCAGGTGTTAATGAACCCCGGGTGTTAATAAACTCCGGGCGTTAATGAACTCCGGGTGTTAATGAACTCCGGGTGTTAATGAACTCCGGGTGTTAATGAACTCCGGGTGTAAATGAGAGTCTAAGGTAGTTTTTATAAAGAAGAGCTCGAGGCACAGGTGAGTTTCTGAGTTTTATTAAGAAAAGTTCACCTGATCAGAACAGCTTTCAGACTTCTGTACAGACGCTACGGCAGCAGAGGAGGGACAAAAAGGAGCAACGCCTTCTCTTTCAGAAACAAAACAAAAAACAGCGTCAGGGGAAAAAAAATAGTTTTCAAATCCAACGTTAGAAAAGTTTAGAGAAAAATGAAGGATAGAAAAACTCAAAATGTCCCGAAATGATCCTCATTATCGTTTCTAAATCAACAATCACAGGTATTCAATCAGCAGTATCGTCATGAGGTAACATCTAACGTCATCAGAGGCACTTTAGTGAGGCTCTACGTCACTTTCACTTGATTAACCTGAAGGCGGCCGGGTACGTATGATCCCCAAAGGCTTGTTGTTATCGAAGGTTTCTCACTTTAAAACCAGCTTCAAGGAAAAATCTCTTTATTTCTGTCCTTAAAGTTTTATTCCCTTAAAACAAGATTTAACCTTTAAAAATATAGAGCTAATGTGGCTAACGATGCTAACATTTACCTTGGAGCTAAAGCTAGTGAAGCTAATATGTTAACATTAGTATATTTAGAGCTCAACCTGATGTAGCTAACTGCTAACATTACTCCAAGCTTCAGCTATTGATGCTAGTGTGCTAACATTAGTATGCTAACTTGCCAAGGTTACTTAACGCAGAGCTGAAGCTAACGTAGCTAGCGGCTAACATTACCTTAGAGCTAGAGCATTGGAGCTAACTGCTAACATAGGCTAATATTGGGACATCAAATTAACCCGTTATGTTAGCATCGAGCTATCTCTGATTCTGAGGATCATTTTGGAATCCATTCTGAATGTTTTATCACTTCTTCTCTGTGATTTGACCTCAGGGAGGAACAGCAGGAGATAATTGGGGATATTCAGGAAAACACATACAAAATAAAGAATACTAAATGCTGAGGATCTAAAATCAGAGCGGCATGTGGTTCCCCTGAACGCTGATCTTCACGGCGTGGCCCGGCTTCGTCATGCGTCGAATATCTGCGATCCTCCTCATTTGTTTATCAACGCGAGACATCCCCTTCTTCAGGGGGCCGAGCTGCAAGGAGACACAGAACATCGGATTAGAAACCATGCTAACGTGATCAGAAAGGTAACACACACATTAATCTCCACAGGTGTATTTGTAAGCGTGTCTCTTCAGCACATGTTACTTTAGACTCATGCAGAGTTAAAAACACTAAGAACTAACTTCACAAAAGCATCAAAACACCAACAGGTTAGTGAGTGGGTTCTAATGTTGGGCTATAAAGGAACTACAGCACGGTCACATGACTTCACGTCACCACCGCTAAGCTAAAGGAGGCTAATGTTGGGCTATAAAGGAACTACAGCACGGTCACATGACTTCACTTCACCACCGCTAAGCTAAAGGTGGCTAATGTTGGGCTATAAAGGAACTACAGCACGGTCACATGACTTCACGTCACCACCGCTAAGCTAAAGGAGGCTAATGTTGGGCTATAAAGGAACTACAGCACGGTCACATGACTTCACTTCACCACCGCTAAGCTAAAGGTGGCTAATGTTGGGCTATAAAGCAACTACAGCACGGTCACATGACTTCACGTCACCACCGCTAAGCTAAAGGAGGCTAATGTTGGGCTATAAAGGAACTACAGCACGGTCACATGACTTCACGTCACCACCGCTAAGCTAAAGGAGGCTAATGTTGGGCTATAAAGGAACTACAGCACGGACACATGACTTCACGTCACCACCGCTAAGCTAAAGGAGGCTAATGTTGGGCTATAAAGGAACTACAGCACGGTCACATGACTTCACGTCACCACCGCTAAGCTAAAGGAGGCTAATGTTGGGCTATAAAGGAACTACAGCACGGTCACATGACTTCACGTCACCACCGCTAAGCTAAAGGTGGCTAATGTTGGGCTATAAAGGAACTACAGCACGGTCACATGACTTCACGTCACCACCGCTAAGCTAAAGGTGGCTAATGTTGGGCTATAAAGGAACTACAGCACGGTCACATGACTTCACGTCACCACTGCTAAGCTAAAGGCGGCTAATGTTGGACTATAAAGGAACTACAGCACGGTCACATGACTTCACGTCACCACCGCTAAGCTAAAGGTGGCTAATGTTGGGATATAAAGAACTACAGCACGGTCACATGACTTCACGTCACCACCGCTAAGCTAAAGGAGGCTATGTTGGGATATAAAGAACTACAGCACGGTCACATGACTTCACGTCACCACCGCTAGCTAAGGTAGCTAACGTTGGGCGTGATGACGTGTTTCGTCTCATTTAGACACTTTTTTAATCCACCAGTGGGTATTTACTGATGATAGAATCTAAATCTCTTCAGCTTGTGTTAACCACAGACCTTATCCAGGATAACAACATATAAGCACATTCATTAAACCACTGCAGAGGGAACAGGAAGCGCGGACTCATGTCCAGTTCAGGACTCATTCCTGCACACCATGCAGCAGACTCACGCCCCCTGCAGGCGTCAGCAGGAACTGCACCAGCAGCTGCATCAGGAGCTACAGAGGCATCCTGTTGCCCTCCACGCTGATCTTCACGGCTCCCTGCAGGCGCGTCAGCTTCCTCTGGTCCGCGATGCGTCGCTTGTGCTTCTCCAATCGGCTGATGCCCTTCTTACTGCCTTTCTGAGAGGACCAATCACAGGCCAGCTCGTGACCAAACCAGCACCAAACCAGAACCAGGTCTCTGGGATCAGCTGATGTTTAACCACTTAATTTAAATTCCCCTTGTTTCAAGCTAGCAGTCGTGGCTACACTATAGCCCTTTCTCAATTCTCTAATAGTCCTCCGGTAGCGACCCGAAATCGATGTCAGCGCGCCATGTTGAAGGACATCTCATTTCTCTAAATGCACATCGAGGAGGTTCTCTGGAGGAGCTATAAAATATCAAGTCTCTGATAGCGCTAAGTTATTATGAGATTGTTCTCATACTCGTTTGATTCTGAAATCGTACACGTGTGTGTGTGTGTGTGTGTGTGTGTGTGTGTGTGTGTGTGTGTGTGTGTGTGTGTGTGTGTGTGTGTGTGTGTGTGTGTGTGTCCGCATCTGTAGCCTGTTATTGTCTCATTATACCGCACTGTGAATGAATCAAAGTAAATATATAGTCATCATGAACACATCTGTCCATCAGACAGAGGGCTGCTGAGCCTCCTGTCATCATGAACACATCTGTCCATCAGACAGAGGGCTGCTGAGCCTCCTGTCATCATGAACACATCTGTCCATCAGACAGAGGGCTGCTGAGCCTCCTGTCCTCATGAACACATCTGTCCATCAGACAGAGGGCTGCTGAGCCTCCTGTCATCATGAACACATCTGTCCATCAGACAGAGGGCTGCTGAGCCTCCTGTCATCATGAACACATCTGTCCATCAGACAGAGGCTGCTGAGCCTCCTGTCATCATGAACACATCTGTCCATCAGACAGAGGGCTGCTGAGCCTCCTGTCATCATGAACACATCTGTCCATCAGACAGAGGGCTGCTGAGCCTCCTGTCATCATGAACACATCTGTCCATCAGACAGAGGGCTGCTGAGCCTCCTGTCATCATGAACACATCTGTCCATCACACAGAGGGCTGCTGTGCCTCCTGTCATCATGAACACATCTGTCCATCACACAGAGGGCTGCTGTGCCTCCTGTCCTCATGAACACATCTGTCCATCAGACACAGGGCTGCTGTGCCTCCTGTCATCATGAACACATCTGTCCATCAGACAGAGGGCTGCTGAGCCTCCTGTCATCATGAACACATCTGTCCATCAGACACAGGGCTGCTGTGCCTCCTGTCATCATGAACACATCTGTCCATCAGACAGAGGGCTGCTGAGCCTCCTGTCCTCATGAACACATCTGTCCATCAGACACAGGGCTGCTGTGCCTCCTGTCCTCATGAACACATCTGTCCATCACACAGAGGGCTGCTGAGCCTCCTGTCATCATGAACACATCTGTCCATCAGACAGAGGGCTGCTGAGCCTCCTGTCATCATTAACGGACGTCTCTTTAAAATGACCGCTCAGAGGAGAGGAGTTCTCATTTCTCTAACCGCCTGCTGCTTCCCCTCCTCTCTCCTCGGTTCCCCTCCTCTCTCCACGCTTCACCTCCTCTCTCCTCGGTTCCCCTCCTCTCTCGAAGAAGTCGAGGAGAAGAGTCGAGGAGAGAGGAGTCGATGGAGAGGGGAGTCGAAGAGAGGGGAGTCGAAGAGAGAGGAGTCGAGGAGGGAGGAGTGGAGGAGTCGATGGAGAGGGGAGTCGAAGAGAGGGGAGTCGAAGAGAGAGGAGTCGAGGAGAGGAGTCGAGGAGAGAGGAGTCGAGGAGAGAGGGGAACATGAGAGTTGAGAAAGGGCTTCTGACTGTCAGCACCAGAGGTCGTGTTAACCGAATATTTTCCGTCGGTGACGGAATTTTTCCAAGAATGACGGAAAACTCTGAAAGCAGTCCGTCATTTTGACAGATTAGAACACAACTCGGAACAGCGCCAAAATGTCCACCAGCGGCCCACATTATATTACATCCTTAGTGGCCAGGTAGACTGAGGGCGATCTACTGTACTCTACTGTAACTATTATTTAGTAATTCACACCCTGTCCAGTTGGTGGCGAGTGTGTGCATATTAAGTAGCTATTGTCTAGTCTTGTATTTGACCTCGTTGATTACCTCGTTGTTTAACCGGCTTTAGCAATCGCAAAATGTCACGGCAGCTGAGTGTCCGAAGCTTTTTAATAAGGATATAATAATTAATAATTAAGGAGTACTGGGTTCAGTGGGAGCAAGAGTTTAAGTGGCTGAGGAGGGAAGATGGCAAAATGTTTTTTGCAATCTCCCTTGATGCGTTTGACTGAGCACAAGCGGGCACCAGTCCCAGTTTAAATCCATGCGGCCCAGGAGGAAGGTCTGAGTTCAGGCTAGGCTACAGCAGGTCAATTGAGTTGTTCTTGTAAATGTTTTGTTCATATTTTAATTGTAATTGTCTCATTTCAAACAATGGCAATCATTCATATTCGTGTTGACATGAAAAGTGACCGCACGGTCGGTGTCTCTGTTCATCTTTTTGTCCTTAAAAGTTCTGAATGAATCATTAAAAAAAAGGAATGAATGAACATGTGCTGCTTAGTACCCAAACATAAATATTAAATATGTCTCATCATTAAAACATGAAAAATAAAATGACGGGTAATAATGGATTATGACGGAAATGTTTAGATCCTGTCCGTCAAAATGACGGACAACGAAAAAGTCTAACGCAACCACTGGTCAGCACTCTAACAGAAACATCTATAAGCTGAAACTCTAACTCTCAGGTAGAGAGGAGAGAGGAGGCGAGGAGAGGAGGCGAGGAGAGAGGAGACGTTAACCTTCACGTTACTGGAACATTGTGATATAAGAACAGAGCACAAAGCGTCATGCCGCAGCTCACCCTGTTTGACTCCATCTCGATGTTCCACTTGGGTCTCACCACGTAGTCCTTGTTGGAGGGCATGGGCACGCGGGCGCGGGCGCAGAACCCGGGGTCTCCTGGTCTCAGAGCTCTGAGGAGGAGAGGGTATCATATAGCTTTTCCTAATACTTATGCTCAACTAAGTACATGTGTACATCCAACTGCGCCTTGTATTCTACCTCATACCGTGTTTATATATTATTTCTAGTTTTGTGATGATCAACTGCATTGATAAATACATGTTCAATAACTTACTTATTGACTTGTTTACATTTTGTACTGCTTGACCGTATTGTATTTGCATCACTGGTGAAAACACATGCAGTCTGCTGGTGTCCACTAGGGGGCGCTGCTGCTTCAATATGCAGTTAGGAAAATCCTTGATAAAAATCTTTGATAAACACCTTTGACGACACGAGACTGTTAACGAGACAATAACTCAGAAAAACAACAAAGGCATCATGTAAACAAACACATCACAGCGTGAAACATGAAAAAGAAGGAAAATTGATAAATAAAAGTGAATAAAGAGTTGGAAGTTGACACTAATATTCAGATTAAATATTTTTATGGTGTTTTTTTATAGTAAAAAAAATAGTAAAATAGTTTTTTGTACTAAAAACGTAAACAGATGTGAACAGATGTGAACAGGTGTAAACAGGTGTGAACAGATGTGAACAGATGTGTGAACAGGTGTGAACAGATTTAAACACGTGTGAACAGGTGTAAACAGGTGTGAACAGGTGTGAACAGGTGTGAACAGATGTGTGAACAGGTGTGAACAGATTTAAACACGTGTGAACAGGTGTAAACACGTGTGAACAGGTGTAAACACGTGTGAACAGGTGTAAACACTGTTCACACGTGTGAACACGTGTGAACAGGTGTGAACAGGTGTGAAAGAGGAACTCACTTCTCCTCTCCGGTCAGCTGCTTCTCCAGATCTCTGCGAGGCGTCTGCCCCCCCGAGCTGCAGACACACAGAGCACAGGTTGGTTTCATTCAGGATCAATTAACAGGATCATTAACCAGGTTTGAGGGTTTTAATGGAGCCGTGCTTCCTCTGCAGATCCAGAGCTTCTGATTGGGTTTCTAAATATTAATAGGAAGGCTAAATGAAGAAGGACTTCCTCGACGCACTATGATGATGTGTTATTGAAAAGGAAGCAGATAAAACCGGTCGATCGCGGAAGAACACTTCACACTGAGCTCAGGGGGAAAAATGTTCACCTTCAGGAGCAGAGACATTTAGATCTGGTTATTACCGGCTGACACACACATTGTTCCCCACACACACACACACACAGTGTTCTCCTCTCACACACACACACACTGTTCTCCTCACACACACACACACCGTGTTCTCCTCTCACACACACACTGTTCTCCTCACACACACACACACACACGTGTTCTCCTCTCACACACACCGTGTTCTCCTCTCACACACACCGTGTTCTCCTCACACACACACACTGTTCTCCTCACACACACACACTGTTCTCTACACACACACACACACTGTTCTCTACACACACAGTGTTTTCCACACACACACACAGTGTTCTCCACACACACAGTGTTTTCCACACACACACACAGTGTTCTCCACACACACAGTGTTTTCCACACACACACACAGTGTTCTCCACACACACAGTGTTTTCCACACACACACACAGTGTTCTACACACACACACACACACACACACACACACACACACACACACACACACACACACACAACACACACACACCACACACACAACACACACACACACACACACACACACACACACCACACACACACACACACACACACACACACACACACACACACACACACCCACACACACACACACACACACACACACACACACACACACCACACACACACACACACACACACACCCACAGTGTTCTCCTCACACACACACCCCTCCATCACTCTGCATGCTATGGTTAGCATCACATTATTAACATCAGCATTCTCCAGCTCTCAGACGTTAGTCAGCTCGACTGCTGAACCTCGTTATCACAAAATATCTCAATCATATCAAGCAAGAAGCAAACCGTAATTTCACACATCACGACAAGCTGTGCATCAAAACAACAACGGGCCAATGAGACGCAGTGAGCATCCAACCTGGTGTACTTCCATATATGATATAGATTACACACAGCAGTAGTGATGCTTCACGTTAGTATGCAAACGTTATCAAAGCGAGTCTCTTAATTGTGTATAAGCTAATCATAATAATAATAATATAGTGCAGCCTTTTCTTTATCTGCAGAGACAGCAGCGTTACATGCCGCTTCACAGAAGCACATCGCCCATAAACTACATGTCCCACAATGCATCTCAAATTTGACTTTTTTCATAGAATTTGTCTTTTTTTTCAAAATGTTACTTTTAAAAAAAAATCATTTGGTGACGTGCGCACTGACTTCTGCTCTCAGACGTAGTTAATTATGAAGTTATTACCCTATCCCATAATAATCCAATGCAGAGGCAATCATGTAATATAATACATTATTTCATATATTTATATATTTATATTTATATAGTCTTAAAGTTACAACCGGCCCTTTGAGTGCCACCATAATGCTGATGTGGCTCTTTCCAACCCCACTGCAAACATGCAGAGAATAACTGAACCTGATTGCTGGAGAGAAGACGTCAGGCTCCTCCTCTCTCAACACCTTCTGAGGCTTACTGATGAGGATGAGGAGGAGGAAGATGACGAGGAGGATGATGAAGAGGAATGAAATCAGAGAGCAAATCAGGAGGAGGATGAAGAGGCTGCAGGAGGAACTCAACATGTGATGATGGAAAGACGAAGATGAAATCAAACCATGGACAGATTTCTGTGTGAGAGCCAGTCAGAGCTGAGCTGCTCTCGGGTTCTGGGGTTCTGGGTCAGATCATTTCACAGCTCATGATGTGAAAACCATTAAAGCAGCTTCTATTGGAAGAACAACATCTCTTCCTGTCTCTGATTGGCTGAAACACCAAACAGATCATTGCAGCATCCAATAATCCCCTCTGTTTCAGCCCTGTTTCCAAAGTGCTGATTCTCTGTCTGTTACTTTAGATGAAAATAAGGAGCCCCTCCCCACGCCCCTCTGAGAGACATTTGGTTACAAAGAACTCAATGGTGCTCTAGGAGGAGATTCAGGTGATAAGGGGGGGGGGGGGTTACCTTGGTTGCTGATTGGCTAACGGTTACACAAGACAAAACATCGTTATGACATTCCTCAGATTTGAGGGTTCCTTCCTCTCCAGGTGAAGGACACACTGGTTTACATCATATTTACGTGTGTGTGTGTGTGTGTGTGTGTGTGTGTGTGTGTGTGTGTGTGTGTGTGTGTGTGTTACCTGAGTCTCTGTTTCTGAGGCATCTGCTGGTCCAGGTCTCTTTGCTGCCTCTCCTCTCTCGTCATTGCTTTGTAGTTCGATGTGAGGCCGAAGATGGGCCGAGACCACTCATCTGAACAGATCAATACATCAGAATATTCCCTACAACCTTTAACCCTCACTCATCTGAACAGATCAATACATCAGAATATTCCCTACAACCTTTAACCCTCACTCATCTGAACAGATCAATACATCAGAATATTCCCAACAACCTTTAACCCTCACTCATCTGATCAGATCAATACATCAGAATATTCCAACAACCTTTAACCCCACTCATCTGAACAGATCAATACATCAGAATATGACCAACAACCTTTAACCCTCACTCATCTGATCAGATCAATACATCAGAATATGACCAACAACCTTTAACCCTCACTCATCTGATCAGATCAATACATCAGAATATTCCCCAACCTTTAACCCCCACTCATCTGATCAGATCAATACATCAGAATATTCCCAACAACCTTTAACCCTCACTCATCTGATCAGATCAATACATCAGAATATGACCAACAACCTTTAACCCCCACTCATCTGAACAGATCAATACATCAGAATATGACCAACAACCTTTAACCCCCACTCATCTGAACAGATCAATACATCAGAATATGACCAACAACCTTTAACCCCCACTCATCTGAACAGATCAATACATCAGAATATGACCAACAACCTTTAACCCTCACTCATCTGAACAGATCAATACATCAGAATATGACCAACAACCTTTAACCCCCACTCATCTGAACAGATCAATACATCAGAATATGACCAACAACCTTTAACCCCCACTCATCTGAACAGATCAATACGTCAGAATATGACCAACAACCTTTAACCCCACTCATCTGAACAGATCAATACATCAGAATATGACCAACAACCTTTAACCCCCACTCATCTGAACAGATCAATACATCAGAATATGACCAACAACCTTTAACCCTCACTCATCTGAACAGATCAATACATCAGAATATGACCAACAACCTTTAACCCCCACTCATCTGAACAGATCAATACATCAGAATATGACCAACAACCTTTAACCCCACTCATCTGAACAGATCAATACATCAGAATATGACCAACAACCTTTAACCCTCACTCATCTGAACAGATCAATACATCAGAATATGACCAACAACCTTTAACCCCCACTCATCTGAACAGATCAATACATCAGAATATGACCAACAACCTTTAACCCCCACTCATCTGAACAGATCAATACGTCAGAATATGACCAACAACCTTTAACCCCACTCATCTGAACAGATCAATACATCAGAATATGACCAACAACCTTTAACCCCCACTCATCTGAACAGATCAATACATCAGAATATGACCAACAACCTTTAACCCTCACTCATCTGAACAGATCAATACATCAGAATATGACCAACAACCTTTAACCCCCACTCATCTGAACAGATCAATACATCAGAATATGACCAACAACCTTTAACCCCCACTCATCTGAACAGATCAATACATCAGAATATGACCAACAACCTTTAACCCCACTCATCTGAACAGATCAATACATCAGAATATGACCAACAACCTTTAACCCCCACTCATCTGAACAGATCAATACATCAGAATATGACCAACAACCTTTAACCCCCACTCATCTGAACAGATCAATACATCAGAATATGACCAACAACCTTTAACCCCCACTCATCTGAACAGATCAATACATCAGAATATGACCAACAACCTTTAACCCCCACTCATCTGAACAGATCAATACATCAGAATATGACCAACAACCTTTAACCCCCACTCATCTGAACAGATCAATACATCAGAATATGACCAACAACCTTTAACCCTCACTCATCTGAACAGATCAATACATCAGAATATGACCAACAACCTTTAACCCTCACCTCGTACCGAACCGTTACACCCTATCTTCTAGGTAATCAGACATCCTGTCATGCCCTCAGCTACAGCTGGGATACCTTTGTTATCATGTTACTCTGATACTGGAAGAGGACACTCGGGATCTTCCAACACTAACCCTGATGATTTCTTACTTACTGATGAGTTTGAGGGCGAGGTCTTTGTTGGCTCTGGACTCTTTGGGGTGTTTGTAGAGGAACATGACGGAGCGCCCGATGCGCTGTGCTTCAGAGTCTCCTGACTCCACTGGGCAGCTGCAAACACAAAGGGAACACTTAGTGAGCGAGGAGCATAGCGAGGGAGCATCCTTAATGAGAGGAAACGTCACAGGAAACACTTAGTGAGAGAGGAGCATAACGAGGGAGCATCCTAACGAGGGAGCATCCTAACGAGGGAGCATCCTTAACGAGAGGAAACGTCACAGGAAACACTTAGTGAAGAGGAGCATAACGAGGGAGCATCCTAACGAGGGAGCATCCTAACGAGGGAGCATCATTAACGATAGGAAACGTCACAGGAAACTTAGTGAGAGGGGAGCATCCTAACGAGGGATCATCCTAACGAGGGAGCATCCTTAACGAGAGGAAACGTCACAGGAAACACTTAGTGAGAGAGGAGCATAGCGAGGGAGCATCCTAACGAGGGAGCATCCTAACGAGGGAGCATCATAACGAGGGAGCATAACGAGCGAGCATCCTAACGAGGGAGCATCCTTAACGAGGGAGCATCCTAACGAGGGGAGAGGAGATTATGTCGTCACATCATTCTTCTATCAATTTATTACATGGCTTAGTTGAATACTGGATTCTGATTGGTCAATTCAGAACACGTGACACGTTGTTAATCCAGAACAGACAGACTGCTGTCAAGGACTTATTGACCGTTGTTAAGGACGCTCACATCAGCAGAAAGAAGTCCGGTCGATTGAACTGTATACGGTTTGGCTGCTTTTCAAACTGACAAGACAAGAGCGACAAGAAAACAGCGGAGAAGTAACGGGGCAGAAACCCTCCTTTTTACGCAGCGGTCCAGACACAGACATCAGAACATATTCAGTGTGCAGTTCCTTTGGCGTCAGGCAGGGGTCTCTAGATACTTCCCAAGGTCTGACATCATGGACTGAGCTACTTTTAAAGCAAGCAGCGATGTTTTCAAATCTGTAATGAAAAAGGTCCGCAAAACGCTATCGAAGCAGTTCCTGCCGCGTTGCTACGTTAGTTCAAACGGTAACAACAGACTATTTTTCTTAGCGGATGCATGTCATTTTAAATCAATAATACTATTTTTTAAATCAATAAAAACATTTTATTTACTTCGTTATGTAAATAACGATTTACATGGATCAAGATCCTGATCTGCCTGTCGGGTGCTCTTTTCCCCAGAATGACCGCCTCGCTGCACATTATCCCTTACATCAAATCTTCCTCCCTTAACCCTCTGAGGTCGACGCTGAGGCCCTCTATGGCACAGCCAACCTTCTGGACATGAAAGCGCCGTGACTATTTTTGTAAATATTGAAGATACATATTGATTTTGGTGCTTTGAAATATTTTCTGTCTTCCCAATAGTCACCAAGACTTGAAATAACACTTTTCACAGCGGGTTGTGAATACATTACTGTGTGATAACATTTTCGTCTTGCTTTTCTTTTGTACTTATGGTCTCATAACTATTTGTACATCCATGTGACGTCCCTGCAGCCTACATATGCTGATAGCTTAGCTTGCATCTGCCATGTCATTACTGAGCTTGTAATCAGTAATAAAGTCACTGATCATCTAGTTTAAACCCAGATGGAGTCACCTCCTGCAGGATGCGCAGCAGCTCTCCTCGGATCCTCAGAGCAGGGAGAGATTTATCTGGAAGAGGACTGATCCACTCTTTGATGGCCGACATCACGCCGCTGTCGATGAACGTCTCCTTCAAGTCCTGTCTGAGGGAAACAAAGCACGGTCAACACCACTCGATTCAGGAGGTAAAGTGAGTGCTGCTGCTGCTGTGTCGTTATACTCAAACAAACAGATTACTCATTGTGTTGTAGGATTTATAAAGTAAGTCTTCTATGTTTTTAACCCTATTTTTACAAATGTGTATACAGATGAATACACACACACAGATAGGGGGTTACGTCACATCTTCCCACTTCATTGCAGGAGATGAATGTAACATTTGAAAGGGTTTCATGAGCTCTTACTTCCTCAGGTGCAGGATCACGTGCGGCAGCAGCGTGAGTTTCTTTAACGCCGGTTTCTTCAGAGCGTTCAGAGTGCGGTCCTCCTGTCAGAGAGAAACACAGTCAGTATCACGGGAGGCTCTTATTGTGGCGGGGAGGGGCTTTTATTGTGGAGGGGAGGCTCTTATTGTGGCAGGGAGGCTCTTATTGTGGCAGGGAGGCTCTTATTGTGGCGGGGAGGCTCTTATTGTGGCGGGGAGAGGCTCTTATTGTGGCGAGGAGGCTTTAATTGAGGGTCTTATTGTGGCGGGGAGGCTCTTATTGTGGCGGGGAGGCTCTTATTGTGGCGAGGAGGCTTTAATTGAGGGTCTTATTGTTGCGGGGAGGCTCTTATTGTGGCGAGGAGGCTTTAATTGAGGCTCTTATTGTGGGTCTGAGGCTCTTATTGTGGCGGGGGGGCTCTTATTGTGGCGCGGGGGCTTTAATTGGCGCTCTTATTGTGGCGGGGAGACTCTTATTGTGGCGAGGGGGCTTTAATTGAGGGTCTTATTGTGGCGGGGAGGCTCTTATTGTGGCGGGGAGGCTGTTATTGTGGCGAGGAGGCTTTAATTGAGGGTCTTATTGTGGCGGGGAGGCTCTTATTGTGGTGAGGAGGCTCTTATTGTGGCTCTGAGGCTCTTATTGTGGCGGGGGGGCTCTTATTGTGGCGAGGGGGCTTTAATTGACGCTCTTATTGTGGCGGGCAGACTCTTATTGTGGCGGGCACGCTCTTATTGTGGGGGTACCTCGGCGGCCTCGTTCATCTTGCTGATCATGGCGCTGACCACGTCGTCGGCGTCGCTGATGAACGTTCCTCCGTCACGGTTTCTGCGCTTCCTGCTGTTCATCGCCTTCCTCTTCGCCAGCATGACGTCGAAGTCTGACATCATGCTCATGCTGCAAACACAACACACAACACTCTAAATGCTTTTACTTTGAAGTGCAAGGGAGTCTCCTGCTCTTTGTTTTTCTAGCCACTTGATGTCTGAAGTGTTTCCCCGTCTACTACCTTCTTATTGTAAACTGCTTCCACTACATACAGCTTCCACTACACTACATACAGCTTCCACTACACTACATACAGCTTCCACTACATACAGCTTCCACTACATACAGCTTCCACTACATACAGCTTCCACTACACTACATACAGCTTCCACTACACTACATACAGCTTCCACTACATACAGCTTCCACTACATACAGCTTCCACTACACTACATACAGCTTCCACTACACTACATACAGCTTCCACTACATACAGCTTCCACTACATACAGCTTCCACTACACTACATACAGCTTCCACTACATACAGCTTCCACTACATACAGCTTCCACTACATACAGCTTCCACTACATACAGCTTCCACTACATAATATCTAGATTTTGTATGTGTAATTAAAAGGCCCCCTGCTGTGTGTGATAAATGAAGGCGTCCTCACTCCTGCCCGCTGCGGTCCACCCCCTCGTCAGAGTCCGAGTCCTCCTGCTGCTGCTCCTCCTCCTGCGCCTCCTTCTTCTCCTCCAGATCCTCCTGGTTGAACCCCTGCAGGACAACACAGGTTGTTATTACACTTCATAAAGTCTGCAGCGCGTCTGAGCTTCAGTTTGAGTCTGAACTCACGGTGAACTCCTCCTCCTCTTCGTCCCCGGACTCTCCGAAGATGTCAGCGATCATCTTCCTGAAACAAACAGAAGGTTCACTTTGGGCTAGAATCCAGAGAATCACCAATTCTGTGTATCATCTTTACATTCATGCTGTTTTACTTCCTCCTCCTCCTCCCAATACTCACTCCTCCTCCTCCTATAATACTCACTCCTCCTCCTCGCCCTCTCCTGATTCGCTGTCGCTCCCGAACAGAGCCTTCTCGTCCTTCTTCTCCTCTGTGACCTTTGACCCCTCCTCTTCATCACTGCTGTCTGAGCCCAGCTCCCTCAGTTTGGCTAACGTGTCGTCATGGCCGTCTCTGTCCGAGTTCTCCTCGTCAGACATCGCCCGACTCCTCTTCACTGTGAGCAGAGGGAGAAGAGGACATCATTACAGGAGGAGATGACATCATCACAGGAAGATATGACATCATCACAGGAGGATATGAAATCATCACAGGAACATATGACATCACAGGAGGCTATGACATCATCACAGGAGGCTATGACATCATTACAGGAGGCTATGACTTAATTACAGGAGGATATGACATCACAGGAGGCTATGACATCATTACAGGAGGATATGAAATCATCACAGGAAGATATGACATCACAGGAGGCTATGACATCATCACAGGAGGCTATGACATCATCACAGGAGGCTATGACATCATTACAGGAGGATATGACATCATCACAGGAGGCTATGACATCATCACAGGAGGCTATGACATCACAGGAGGATATGACATCATTACAGTAGGCTATGACATCATTACAGGAGGAGAGCACATCATTACAGGAGGCTATGACATCATCACAGGAGGCTATGACATCATTACAGGAGGAGAGGACATCATTACAGGAGGCTATGACATCATTACAGGAGGCTAGGACTTAATTACAGGAGGCTAGGACTTAATTACAGGAGGCTAGGACTTAATTACAGGAGATTACATCATTACAGGACGATATGACATCACAGGAGGCTATGACATCATTACAGGAGGAGAGGACATTTTTACAGGAGGCTATGACATCATTACAGGAGGCTATGACATCATTACAGGAGGCTATGACTTAATTACAGGAGGAGATGACATCATCACAGGAGGCTATGACATCATTACAGGAGGAGAGGACATCACTACAGGAAGATATGACATCATTACAGGAGGCTATGACTTAATTACAGGAGGCTATGACTTAATTACAGGAGGAGATGACTTAATTACAGGAGGAGATGACTTAATTACAGGAGGAGATGACTTAATTACAAGAGGAGATGACATCATTACAGGAGGAGATGACATCACAGGAGGCTATGACATCATTACAGGAAGATGACATCATTACAGGAGGAGAGGACATCATTACAGGAAGATATGACATCATTACAGGAGGCTATGACATCATTACAGGAGGAGATGACATCATTACAGGAGGAGATGACATCATTACAGGAGGAGATGACATCACAGGAGGCTATGACATCATTACAGGAAGATATGACATCATTACAGGAGGAGAGGACATCATTACAGGAAGATATGACATCATTACAGGAGGCTATGACATCATTACAGGAAGATATGACATCATTACAGGAGGATATGACATAATTACAGGAGGCTATGACATCATTACAGGAGGCTATGACATCATTACAGGAGGAGAGGACATCATTACAGGAGGAGAGGACATCATTACAGGAGGCTATGACATCATTACAGGAGGAGATTACATCATTACAGGAAGCTATGACATCATTACAGGAGGCTATGACATCATTACAGGAGGAGAGGACATCATTACAGGAGGCTATGACATCATCACAGGAGGATATGACATCATTACAGGAGGCTATGACATCATTACAGGAGGAGAGGACATCATTACAGGAGGAGAGGACATCATTACAGGAGGCTATGACATCATCACAGGAGGCTATGACATCATTACAGGAGGAGAGGACATCATTACAGGAGGCTATGACATCATTACAGGAGGCTATGACATCATTACAGGAGGCTATGACATCATTACAGGAGAAGAGGACATCATTACAGGAGGCTATGACATCATTACAGGAGGCTATGACTTAATTACAGGAGATGACATCATTACAGGAAGATATGACATCATTACAGGAGGAGAGGACATCATTACAGGAGGCTATGACATCATTAAAGGAGGCTATGACATCATTACAGGAGGCTATGACTTAATTACAGGAGGAGATGACATCATTACAGGAAGATATGACATCATTACAGGAGGAGAGGACATCATTACAGGAGGAGATGACATCATTACAGGAGGAGATGACATCATCACAGGAGGAGATGACATCATTACAGGAGGAGAGGACATCATTACAGGAAGATATGACATCATTACAGGAGGAGATGACATCATTACAGGAGGAGATGACATCATCACAGGAGGAGATGACATCATTACAGGAGGAGAGGACATCATTACAGGAAGATATGACATCATTACAGGAGGCTATGACATCATTACAGGAGGCTATGACTTAATTACAGGAGATGACATCATTACAGGAGGAGATGACATCATTACAGGAAGAGATGACATCATTACAGGAGGAGATGACATCATCACAGGAGGAGATGACATCATTACAGGAGGAGAGGACATCATTACAGGAAGATATGACATCATTACAGGAGGCTATGACATCATTACAGGAAGATATGACATCATTACAGGAGGATATGACATCATTACAGGAGGCTATGACATCATTACAGGAGGATATGACATCATTACAGGAAGATATGACATCATTACAGGAGGAGAGGACATCATTACAGGAGGAGAGGACATCATTAAAGGAGGCTATGACATCATTACAGGAGGAGAGGACATCATTACAGGAGGCTATGACATCATTACAGGAGGCTATGACATCATTACAGGAGGCTATGACATCATTACAGGAGGAGAGGACATTATTACAGGAGGCTATGACATCATTACAGGAGGAGAGGACATCATTACAGGAGGCTATGACATCATTACAGGAGGCTATGACATCATTACAGGAGGAGATGACATCATTACAGGACGATATGACATTACAGGAGGAGAGGACATCATTACAGGAGGCTATGACATCATTACAGGAGGCTATGACATCATTACAGGAGGCTATGACATCATTACAGGAGGAGAGGACATCATTACAGGAGGCTATGACATCATCACAGGAGGCTATGACATCATTACAGGAGGCTATGACATCATTACAGGAGGAGAGGACATCATTACAGGAGGCTATGACATCATTACAGGAGGCTATGACATCATTAAAGGAGGAGAGGACATCATTACAGGAGGAGAGGACATCATTACAGGAGGCTATGACATCATTACAGGAGGAGAGGACATCATTACAGGAGGAGAGGACATCATTACAGGAGGAGAGGACATCATTACAGGAGGCTATGACATCATCACAGGAGGCTATGACATCATTACAGGAGGCTATGACATCATCACAGGAGGCTATGACATCATCACAGGAGGCTATGACATCATTACAGGAGGAGAGGACATCATTACAGGAGGCTATGACATCATCACAGGAGGCTATGACATCATTACAGGAGGCTATGACATCATTACAGGAGGAGAGGACATCATTACAGGAGGCTATGACATCATCACAGGAGGCTATGACATCATCACAGGAGGCTATGACATCATCACAGGAGGCCCAGTATGGCGGCAGTATTGGATCAGAAATATCAGGTGTTTAGTTTGATTACGACAACTTAAAAACACCTGCCCCTCATTCAGGTTCAGCTGATTTCTATCCCATCATTCACCGTGAGGTCAGGGCTGATTCACATCCACACATCTACCAGAGACTGGGAGGGACTAAGGAGAGGCTCTCTAATAATAATAATAATAGATTACATTTGTATAGCACCTTTCAAGGGACCCAAGGCCTCTTTACATGGTGAACAAACAAACAAACAAACGGGGCAAATAATACTATGATCTCTGATTGGTGGTTTCTCCCCTGATGAAGATGGGTTAGAGATCTTCCTCACCTGGTTTGTTGGTCTTCTCCTCGTCTTCCTCCTCGCTGTCTGACAGGATGGCCTTCTTCCTCTTCACTGCAGAAACACACAAACACAGGTCAATAAACACTGAAGGTACATTCACCAGTGAGCTCAGAGGAAGCACCAGGTGAGCTCAGAGGAGAGATCACCAGGTGAGTTCAGGAGAGAGCACCAGGTGAGTTCAGAGGAGAGCACCAGGTGAGCTCAGAGGAGAGATCACCAGGTGAGTTCAGGAGAGAGCACCAGGTGAGCTCAGAGGAGAGCACCAGGTGAGCTCAGAGGAGATCACCAGGTGAGCTCAGAGGAGAGCACCAGGTGAGTTCAGAGGAGAGCACCAGGTGAGCTCAGAGGAGAGCACCAGGTGAGCTCAGAGGAGAGCACCAGGTGAGCTCAGAGGAGAGCACCAGGTGAGCTCAGAGGAGAGATCACCAGGTGAGTTCAGGAGAGACCACCAGGTGAGTTCAGAGGAGAGCACCAGGTGAGATCAGAGGAGAGCACCAGGTGAGCTCAGAGGAGAGCACCAGGTGAGCTCAGAGGAGAGCACCAGGTGAGCTCAGAGGAGATCACCAGGTGAGTTCAGAGGAGAGCACCAGGTGAGCTCAGAGGAGAGCACCAGGTGAGTTCAGAGGAGAGCACCAGGTGAGTTCAGAGGAGAGCACCAGGTGAGCTCAGAGGAGAGCACCAGGTGAGCTCAGAGGAGAGCACCAGGTGAGCTCAGAGGAGAGATCACCAGGTGAGTTCAGGAGAGAGCACCAGGTGAGTTCAGAGGAGAGCACCAGGTGAGCTCAGAGGAGAGCACCAGGTAAGCTCAGAGGAGAGCACCAGGTGAGCTCAGAGGAGATCACCAGGTGAGTTCAGAGGAGATCACCAGGTGAGTTCAGAGGAGAGCACCAGGTGAGCTCAGAGGAGATCACCAGGTGAGTTCAGAGGAGAGCACCAGGTGAGCTCAGAGGAGATCACCAGGTGAGTTCAGAGGAGATCACCAGGTGAGTTCAGAGGAGAGCACCAGGTGAGCTCAGAGGAGAGCACCAGTGAGCTCAGAGGAGATCACCAGGTGAGTTCAGAGGAGAGCACCAGGTGAGCTCAGAGGAGATCACCAGGTGAGCTCAGAGGAGATCACCAGGTGAGCTCAGAGGAGATCACCAGGTGAGTTCAGAGGAGAGCACCAGGTGAGCTCAGAGGAGATCACCAGGTGAGCTCAGAGGAGATCACCAGGTGAGTTCAGAGGAGAGCACCAGGTGAGCTCAGAGGAGATCACCAGGTGAGTTCAGAGGATAGATCACCAGGTGAGTTCAGAGGAGAGCACCAGGTGAGCTCAGAGGAGAGCACCAGGTGAGCTCAGAGGAGAGCACCAGGTGAGCTCAGAGGAGATCACCAGGTGAGCTCAGAGGAGATCACCAGGTGAGTTCAGAGGAGAGCACCAGGTGAGCTCAGAGGAGATCACCAGGTGAGTTCAGAGGAGAGCACCAGGTGAGCTTAGAGGAGATCACCAGATGAGCTCAGAGGAGATCACCAGATGAGCTCAGAGGAGATCACCAGGTGAGTTCAGAGGAGAGCACCAGGTGAGTTCAGAGGAGAGCACCAGGTGAGTTCAGAGGAGATCACCAGGTGAGCTCAGAGGAGTTCACCAGGTGAGTTCAGAGGATAGCACCAGGTGAGCTCAGAGGAGTTCACCAGGTGAGTTCAGAGGATAGCACCAGGTGAGCTCAGAGGAGAGCACCAGGTGAGCTTAGAGGAGAGCACCAGGTGAGTTCAGAGGAGAGCACCAGTGAGCTTAGAGGAGAGCACCAGGTGAGCTCAGAGGAGAGCACCAGGTGAGCTTAGAGGAGAGCACCAGGTGAGTTCAGAGGAGAGCACCAGGTGAGCTCAGAGGAGTTCACCAGGTGAGTTCAGAGGATAGCACCAGGTGAGCTCAGAGGAGAGCACCAGGTGAGCTTAGAGGAGAGCACCAGGTGAGTTCAGAGGAGAGCACCAGGTGAGCTTAGAGGAGAGCACCAGGTGAGTTCAGAGGATAGCACCAGGTGAGCTCAGAGGAGAGCACCAGGTGAGTTCAGAGGATAGCACCAGGTGAGCTTAGAGGAGAGCACCAGGTGAGCTCAGAGGAGAGCACCAGGTGAGCTCAGAGGAGAGCACCAGGTGAGCTCAGAGGAGAGCACCAGGTGAGCTCAGAGGAGAGCACCAGGTGAGCTCAGAGGAGATCACCAAAGGCCTGTACGACGAAGCCGGTTCAACCTAACCTGGGTATGTTTGAGTTAGCTGGTTGGCCTAATCCAAAACAAACACGCTCTCGCTAAACGGTCCTAGGACGCGGGTTATCAAGTGGATCGCTCAAGCCAGCTTTGCCCATCTAGTTAGGTGCGCGTGCTACGAGATGTTTTCCTACGTTTCTCATGAAAAACGATGTCTCAGGAATGTAGGGTTTGGGAATTATGGCAGGTTTAAAAGAAAATATGAAGGCGAAATGAAATCTGTCCTCCACTCTAGCTGTGACATCACGCACTCTGAAATCTGAAGAAGGCCTCTGTACCAAGGTCTGAACAATGTTTGATATCTCTGAAAGTATGAATCTGATTTAAAAGTTGTGTTGCACGAATAATGTCAGAAAGATGTGTAACATTTTAAAGTTGGAATGAGGTTTCTGAGTGAAAGCATGAAGGAGCAGTTAGCAGTTGAAGTTGCATGAAGATTGTTCAAGTCTGAAGAGTTTCTCCATTGACTTCCATGTTAAAAATGGGATGTATTATGGGATGTATCTCTGGAATTATGAAAGTTATGAATAAGAAAAGTAATAGCCATCGATTCCCGACCGAGCTGAACGTTTTGATGTTTGAACGGAGTTTCTGCGATGTGGAATGTGGGAGAAGAAGACGCGCAAAATAACCCGGCGGAATAATAAAGAATTCCGTGCGTAGCAGAACAGATAGCTTTCCCACTAAATAACTCAAGACTCAACTTTTTAATTAGCTTTTGAACTATTATTTATTTACTTCCTGTTAAGGTTTTCTTTGTAATCACAAAGCTTCTCTGTTACCTGGAAGGGGATATCGTTTTGTTTTTATTCGTGTTCTGTTTGTGAAGCACTTCAACACTTCTCTCTAAATAAAGTTTGGTTTGAATAACAGATATCTTCCTCAGAGTGTTACCTGGCTTCTCGTCTTCACTGTCGTCCTTCTGCTGCTCTCCATCACTTCCTGCTGCTGGAGCCTTCTTCTGTTTGCCCTCCTCTTCCTCCTCCTCACTATCAGACTGCATGACAGCCTTCCACTTTCCTCCTCCTCCTCCCTCTTCCTCCTCCTGCTGCTGTTTCTCCCCTTCCCCCCCCCTCCCCCTCCTCCTCAGAGTCTATCTGTGCTGCCTTGCGTTTTGCAGGCTTCTCTGTTTCAGAGTCACTGTGGTGTTTGTCGTTCTCCGAGTCGCTGTCTGCTTTCTTCCTCTCCTCCTCCTTCTTCTTCCCCTCCTCTTCCTCCTCCATGTCTGAGCTGCTCGCCCTGCGTTTGGCGGCAGCGACGCCCCGCCCTCCTCGTTATCTGACGTGTGTTTGACGGGCGACTCGTCCTCTGAGCCGCTCATCCTGCGTTTCACCGGAGGAGAGGATTCGTTGTCGCTGTCGGCGGGTCGAGGACGAGCCTCTTCATCGCTGCCGCCTCTTCCTCTTCGCTGCTCCTCTTCATCATCACTGCCGCCTCCTTTTCGCTGCTCCTCTTCATCATCACTGCCTCCTCCTTCCATGGGTTTCGGGGCGTCTCCATCGTTACTGCCATCGTCCTGTCGAGACAAACAGTCCTGGCTCAGAGTCACAGAAACATCTGGAAGCATTTTAAAGCTCACCTATTGTGCTAGATTTGAAGGGGCATGTCTGCACCACGACACCGAGTCAAACTCCTCGTACGTGTCAACCCACCTGGTTCTGAACCTGCTAACGTGGCCCGCGATGAAATAGAGTTTGACCGTTATCACCAGGTGGGTCGACACGTACGAGGAGTTTGACTTGGTGTCGTGGTGCAGACATAAAAGTAAAACAAAGATTAAAAACACAGATAGAAGTATTTTAAGAAAACTATAATAACATTAAAAAATATAGTCAAAAATAGCAGTATTTACATTGAAATAGAATGGAATAAAGTGTGCCATATAACTGGACAGAACTTTATTAAAACTCATCTCTCATGCAATAATAACTGGGAATAATCGACTCTAAGTTCCTCCAAACTGCGCGTTTCTCACACTTCCTGCAGTTATTTGCAATTTCAAATATGTACAGATAAGTCCTCACTCACACTAAAAGAATGGATCACATCAGTCCAGTTCTGAAGTCTTTACACTGGCTTCCAAAGAATTGATTTTAAAGCACTGAGTGGTTTAGGACCAAATCATTTTAACGATCTCCTGCAGAAGTCTGAACCGTCCAGGAGTCTCAGCTCTTCTGGGAGGGTCTCTGTTCCAAGAGTCAGAGCTAAACATGGAGAAGCAGCGTTTATGCCCCGACCATCTGGAACAAACTCCCTGGATCCTGCAGGTCCGCTGCTAATCTTAATACTTTTAAATCCAGATTAAAAAGGTATCTTTTGACGCTGCATTTGAGTGAGCTGTTCATATCTAAACTGCAGTATGGCTTTTATTCATGTGTTTTATACCTGTTGTGTTTATTTTATTATCTTGCCTGTTTTGAAATGCCATTCTATAATGTGTTTTCTGTATTTATTCTTACATGTATTTTATTTTATTTTGTAAAGCACTTTGAATTGCCGTGTGCTGAGAGGTGCTGTATAAATACACTTGCCTTGCCTACAGTAGAAAGACAGATATTGTCAACAGTGTGTGCATTGATGTAATGCATAGGAGTGATTGATAACGGACAGCACTAAAGGAACCACAGAGGATGATTGTAATGTATCAGGCAGTGTGTGGAGCTCTGACCTCAGACTGATGGCCGCCGTCTGACCCCGGGAGTTCATCCTGAACCGGAGTGCCGCCTCCATCGTCTGCAACAAAACAAAAACACACAACCGGTCAGAGACACACGTCAGCGTCTGTACGTCATTAGGGTTTACTGTTACACACCTGCAGAAAATAATGTTTTTGTGGTGGAATAACAGCAAGACGTGTGAAATAACTATTTTATAACAGAAGCATGTTTCTATTTGAGTGGCGTTTGAGTGTGAGACCATAGAGACAAGAGAGAAAACATATTTGTAATAATAACCTTAAACTGAGTTTACAAAGTGCCAAAGACAAAGCTGCACCGCACACTAAAATATTCTTAAATGTCCAAAAGGCATAACACATTTTGTTAAAAATAGGATCTATTCTACTATTAACTGAAACCAAGTATTACTTTCTTTGCCCAGAACTATAACTACTATGAAACTATACCAGGCTTCATGTGTGTAACCGTCTGTCATCAGGGTGACCTTACTTCTTATGTTCTGTTCAACAAGGAGACATGCATTACATTAAACCTACTTCATGGCCTTTATATGAAACTCCAACAGATCAGTACCTCAGATGTGTACTGAAGGAAAGAGTACATCTACTCAGTTATTACACCACTGAACCTGCACAGCAGCCGTTATGAGACATAGACAGTATCATCATCCCCTTTAGTCACAATATGACCGAGAGTAAGAGCGAGACCACCTCCTGTGAATCATGTTCAACCTGAAGCTTCACCTGTGAATCATGTTCAGCCTGAAGCTTTCCTGTGAATCATGTTCAACCTGAAGCTTCTCCTGTGAATCATGTTCAACCTGAAGCTTCACCTGTGAATCATGTTCAACCTGAAGCTTCTCCTGTGAATCATGTTCAACCTGAAGCTTCTCCTGTGAATCATGTTCAACCTGAAGCTTCACCTGTGAATCATGTTCAACCTGAAGCTTCTCCTGTGAATCATGTTCAACCTGAAGCTTCACCTGTGAATCATGTTCAACCTGAAGCTTCACCTGTGAATCATGTTCAACCTGAAGCTTCACCTGTGAATCATGTTCAACCTGAAGCTTCTCCTGTGAATCATGTTCAACCTGAAGCTTCTCCTGTGAATCATGTTCAACCTGAAGCTTCACCTGTGAATCATGTTCAACCTGAAGCTTCACCTGTGAATCATGTTCAACCTGAAGCTTCACCTGTGAATCATGTTCAGCCTGAAGCTTCACCTGTGAATCATGTTCAACCTGAAGCTTCTCCTGTGAATCATGTTCAACCTGAAGCTTCTCCTGTGAATCATGTTCAACCTGAAGCTTCACCTGTGAATCACATCTGTCATTAATACAGTATCTTATGTTCTGTGCTACTGCTGTATAAATCTATATTTCTGTTTCTTTTATCTAGAATATGTTATATTGTGTATTCGTATTATGTTTATACTGTACTCCTCCTTTTAAATATATGAATGCCTGAACACAGTGCGGCTGTAACAACATCATTTGCCAATGAGGGATCAATAAAGTACCCATCTACCTACCTACATATATATATATATGTATATATATATATATATATATATATATTGTGTACCTACCTACCTATCTATCTACATGTAGCATAGTTAGCTGGTTAGCTTCACCTACGACCAACTGCAATGGATACAACGGATTCAAGTGGGACTGGATCCCTTGTTTAGTAACCGTTATGAGATACAGACAGTCTTCTCCATGAATCACCTTGAAGTCACAATATGACAGAGAATAAGAGCTAAACAGCCTCCTGTGTGTCATGTGTAGCACCTGGAGTCACTGGAGCTACCTACTATATACTTGAAAGTGTACTTGTGTAAATTGTAATATTAATGTATTTTAAATACTATGTGAATGCCTGTTTATATGATAATGTTCTATGTTCTTCGTCCCTATCTATACTCTGCTGTAAAAACGTTAGTTTCCCCTTTTTGGGACGAATAAAGGAATTCTGATTCTGAAGCTTCACCTGCAATGGATACACTTAGCATATTAGCACAGTTAGCTTCATCTACGGACCACTGCAAAGAGTGGATGTAGCATAGTTAGCTTGTTAGTTTCATCAACGACCCCCTGCAATGGATACATGTAGCATAGTTAGCTTGTTAGCTTGATCTACGAACCACTACAATGAGTGGATGTTAGCCTGTTAGCATAGTTAGCTCCATCTAAGAACCACTACAACGAGTGGATGTAGCATAGTTAGCTCCATCTACGACCCACTACAATGAGTGTATGTAGCATTGTTAGCTTCTTAGCATGTTGTGAAACAAAGCAGAGCAACAGTCTATTTTTACCAGAGTTTCTCCCGGACACAAAGTCTTCCTCTTCTCCGTCCATTTCCCTGAAGAACAAAGGCTCGGCTTCAGATCCGAACAGCTGACGGCTCTGTGTTTGTTTTAACTTTAATACAAAAGCGGGAGAAATGATACGGTTTATTTTAGAAACTACAAGCTAACTGAGAGCCAAAATGGTGGTGTGGCTAATGAGATATGCGCATGCGCCAACGTGCCATCTAACAATGACGTAGTAGGAGGTTTTTTTCAAAATAAGATATGATTAGAAACGTTATTGATCCCCAGCTTTCCCCTGGCAGCTCAGGTTCCCCAGCAATACATGAACATAAAGTACATTTAAAAACAAAAACACATCTATATAATGTTTTCACTGGTTGCAAAAAACCCACGTTAAATAATAGAAAACATCAACCTTGAAGTGGGGTTAGCATTTAGCCATCGCTGCCTTCATCAATGACCTCTTCAGTTTGTAGGGCTTGGTTTGCTGTAACAGTTCAAAGCAAAGGAGGTGGAGGATCTATGTGCTGTCAGGTGGGAATCAGAGAATGTCCCTTCCCTTCAGGCTAGTTTCATCTCACATGGGTTTCTTTCTATCGCCTTCTTCCTACCATCGCACAGACTCATGATCATCTGGTCTTCTTGTCTTTATTAGGATCCCCATTAGCACTAGCATGAGCATCTGGTATGCAAGAATATGGAGTTTAAGAAGAACACTGAGTGACGTCAGAGTTGAGAACAGAACATTATCAGCAGGATCAAATTGGGTCACTCCGGATTAAAGTCATCACTGCATCTGCATGGAAAACATCCAACTGGCAGCTTTGATGGTTGCCATTGCCAACAATCAGAGACAATACATCATGTATTCTTTAGCTGCACGGAATATACCAGACAAAGACTCATTCTGCAAACTGCAATGGAACAACATAACCCAAGGACATGGATCTCAAGTCAATATTCGCAAGAAACACGGGAAATGAAGTAAACAAACTGATCTTCAAGTTTCTCAAAAACACTACTGAGGACAAAGATATAACTTGAAGATTCAACAAGTCAACAGTAGGTGGCGACAATGCTCCAAGTGGTTGCGACTCGCCATCAAACCGAAGAAGAAGAAGAAGAAGACGTCAGAGTCGCGCGACACAGTCCCCACAACAACACACGTGTATCGAGATGGCGGACTCGAGTCGGCTGTGTTCGGTGTTCCTGGGCTCAGAGACCGGCATCCTGAAGGGGGTCAGTCTGTCCCGGAAACAGGCCTTTAACTTCTGCAACACGCAACACCTGTCTCGGGACCAGGAGGTGCGCGTGCTGGTGTGGGGGGACCGCGCGGAGACGGACCTGCTGCTGGGGGCGCGCGACGGATCCGTCAAGACCTTCAGCCTAGAGAAGGGGTCTTTCACCGAGACCCGGAGCTGTGGAGACCCGCAAGAGGGAGGCTTTACTGGGCTGGAGGTCCTGGAGGAGGGGGGGCTGGTGACCTGCCAGGAGACCGGGACCATCAGGGTGAGTAGAGAGAGAGAGACCTGTAGACCTGTAGAGAGAGAGACCTGTAGACCTGTAGAGAGAGAGAGAGACCTGTAGACCTGTAGAGAGAGACACCTGTAGACCTGTAGAGAGAGAGAGAGAGAGACATGTAGAGAGAGAGATAGCGATAGAGAGAGACCTGTAGACCTGTAGAGAGAGAGACCTGTAGACCTGTAGAGAGAGAGAGAGACATGTAGAGAGAGAGAGAGAGATAGAGAGACCTGTAGACCTGTAGAGAGAGACCTGTAGTGTTGCCCCCCCACGAGTTAATGTCACTGGACACCTCATCAGGAACACATTGATAGTTCCATTGATGCAGTGTGTTTTTAAATCTCACAAAGTGTCCTCCTGGTTCTGATGAATCAGGACTGGAGGGGGGAGTACTCAATATCAACATGTGTACTGAAGTAATATACTTAGTTACTACACCTGTGTAACATGTGATGCTGTTCCAGGTGTTTACATGTGATGGTGTTCCAGGTGTTTACATGTGATGGTGTTCCAGGTGTTCCAGGTGTTTACATGTGATGCTGTTCCAGGTGTTCCAGGTGTTTACATGATGTTTACATGATGTTTACCTGTCTCCAGGTGTGGCGTGAGTCCAGCAGTGACCCGGTAGCAGAGGTGATAACGGGGAAGAACGTGTCTCGGATGCGTCAGAACCCGGC
The DNA here is from genome assembly GCA_011823955.1 of Dissostichus mawsoni. NCBI lineage: Eukaryota > Metazoa > Chordata > Actinopteri > Perciformes > Nototheniidae > Dissostichus > Dissostichus mawsoni. The sequence continues at coordinate 277,441 of JAAKFY010000025.1, forward strand.
TCAGAGAAACAAAATGGCCACCGGGGGGAAGGAGAACGGGCTGAAGATCTGGGACCTGGAGAACCCAAAGAACCCCCCCGTGTTCTCCGCAAAGAACCTGAAGGACGACTGGCTGGACCTGAAGAGGGCTCAGTGGGTCCGGGACATAGCCTTCATCCCCCAGTCTGAGAAGGTGGTCACCTGCACGGGCTACCATCAGGTGGGTCACTGCTACACTCAGACACTAGTGTGTGATGGTTCCTGATGAGAGAGACCCTGAACACACCGTGAACACACTGTGAACACACCGTGAACACACCGTGAACACACCGTGAACACACCGTGAACACACCGTGAACACACCGTGAAGACACCGTGAAGACACCCTGAACACACCCTGAACACACCCTGAACACACCCTGAACACACCGTGAACACACCGTGAACACACCGTGAACACACCCTGAACACACCCTGAACACACCGTGAACACACCGTGAACACACCGTGAACACACCCTGAACACACCGTGAACACACCCTGAACACACCCTGAACACACCCTGAACACACCGTGAACACACCCTGAACACACCCTGAACACACCGTGAACACACCGTGAACACACTGTCAGGCTAGCTAGTATTTATTGGGTTGTTATATTCAGATATGAATAATAGAAACTAGAACTAAATGTTCCGTGTGTCCTCGCGCACACACACACACACACACACACACACACACACACACACACACACACACACACACACACACACACACACACACACACACTGTCCACTCATATGTTGATAAGAGTATTCAAACCTTGAAAGATATCCCTCTAAGGTTCATTTAGAACAGATAAAAAATGTGCGATTAAATATTTTAATCGACTGACAGCCCTAATTATATATATCAATAACACTTTATCTCCCCCCCCAGGTCCATATCCACGACCCCTCCTCCCCCCAGCGCCGCCCCGTGATGGAGATGGAGTTCGGGGATCACCCTCTGACGGCCCTCTCCCTGCCGACGGGGGGCACCTCTGTGGTGGTGGGCAACACCCGGGGCGAGGTGGCCGTGCTGGACCTGAGGAAGGGCCTGGTGAGGGGGGTCCTGAAGGGTCTGTGTGGGGGTGTGAGGGCCCTGCAGTGCCACCCCTCCCTCCCCATCGTGGCCTCCTGCGGTCTGGACCGGTTCCTCCGGATCCACAGCCTGGAGGACAGGAAGCTCCAGCACAAGGTCTACCTGAAGTCCCGCCTGAACTGCCTGCTGCTCGCCAGCCAGCGGGAGGAGTGGGGGGGCGGGGCAGGGGCGGGGGGCGAGGAGGTGAAGAAGGAGGAAGAGGAGGAGGAGGAGGAGGATGAGGTGTGGGAGAACATGGAGAGGGTGGAGGAGCAGGGGAAGAGGAAGAGTACAACAGAAGAGGAGGAAGAGGAGGAGACGCTGAAGAAGAAGAAAAGCAAGAAAGGAGAGGATTGAGGCGTTTGAGGCCCGGTCACAGTGTGGGACATTTGAACGCTGCGAGGCTGAAGCTGAGATGTATTTTGTGATATTTTGTCTGAGAGCTTTATTAAAATAACAGCTTGTACTCACGACTGCTCTTACGTTATTATCTCAATCAGACGAGCCTCACCTGAAGCTCATTGGCTCAGACGGGCCTCACCTGAAGCTCATTGGCTCAGACGGGGCTCACCTGAAGCTCATTGGCTCAGACGGGGCTCACCTGAAGCTCATTGGCTCAGACGGGCCTCACCTGAAGCTCATTGGCTCAGACGGGCCTCACCTGAAGCTCATTGGCTCAGACGGGCCTCACCTGAAGCTCATTGGCTCAGACGAGCCTCACCTGAAGCTCATTGGCTCAGACGAGCCTCACCTGAAGCTCATTGGCTCAGACGGGCTCACCTGAAGCTCATTGGCTCAGACGGGGCTCACCTGAAGCTCATTGGCTCAGACGGCCTCACCTGAAGCTCATTGGCTCAGACGGGGCTCACCTGAAGCTCATTGGCTCAGACGGGGCTCACCTGAAGCTCATTGGCTCAGACGGGGCTCACCTGAAGCTCATTGGCTCAGACGGGGCTCACCTGAAGCTCATTGGCTCAGACGGGGCTCACCTGAAGCTCATTGGCTCAGACGGGCTCACCTGAAGCTCATTGGCTCAGACGGGCTCACCTGAAGCTCATTGGCTCAGACGGGCCTCACCTGAAGCTCATTGGCTCAGACGAGCCTCACCTGAAGCTCATTGGCTCAGACGGGCCTCACCTGAAGCTCATTGGCTCAGACGAGCCTCACCTGAAGCTCATTGGCTCAGACGGGCCTCACCTGAAGCTCATTGGCTCAGACGGGGCTCACCTGAAGCTCATTGGCTCAGACGGGCCTCACCTGAAGCTCATTGGCTCAGACGAGCCTCACCTGAAGCTCATTGGCTCAGACGGGCCTCACCTGAAGCTCATTGGCTCAGACGAGCCTCACCTGAAGCTCATTGGCTCAGACGGGCCTCACCTGAAGCTCATTGGCTCAGACGGGGCTCACCTGAAGCTCATTGGCTCAGACGGGCCTCACCTGAAGCTCATTGGCTCAGACGGGCCTCACATGAAGCTCATTGGCTCAGACGAGCCTCACCTGAAGCTCATTGGCTCAGACGGGGCCAACGATCTGTGGATGTGGATCCACCCGTCTGACCAGTCAGGTAGAAACTATAACTATATATCTAGAGCAGTGGTTCTCAGCTGGTCCGGCCTCGGGACCCACTGTTTCCTTTGTCAATAAATCGCAACCCGAAATTTTGAACCACATCTATTCAACAAAACATCGTGCTGTAATATATATATATATATATATATAAGCTTTTCAGCAGACAATATTAATGAAAGTGAAGTACAGTGCATATCTCCCACATGCTGAAAACCCAACCCCAGCAGGGGTCTGGGGGGATTCTCCCCAGGAGATTTCTATACATACTAACATATAAACTAAGCATTCTGGTACACTCTGAGAAGAACATAAATACATCTGTTACTACCCGACATATTCATAATATTTGATGCCATTGTTTGTGTTTCACTTTGACAGCTTGCTGCTCCTCACAGAGAGGAGAGCAAAGAGGAGAGAGTCTGTGTGACTCACTTTGTGGGTAAGGGGAGATAGCCCCCATTGTTCTGTGACCTGTCAGTCATCAGACCGGGGGTCAGATTTCATCATGTGTTCATTTCTATCTGAAGTTGTACTCATGGATGTATAAAGAATAGTTCTACCGCTAAGTTATTCTCCGTGGGGACTTCCGGCAACAATCTTGATTCTGATTGGCCAGAAGACTCGAGAAAACATCAGCAAAGATGTTTTATTGAGAAGATGATCACTACGTGACAGAAGTTTCCGGTACTTCCAGTCCAACGCAGACTGCATGCACAGTGTTAGAACATCGGGCCTTCAAAATAAAAGTTAGACTTTTTTCTTCACTCACACATCTGAGACCCACCAGTTGAGAACCACTGATCTAAAGCATACAGATATAAAATAAAAAGCCTATCATGTTCATAGTGCGGTTCATTACGCGATATTACTTTCATTTAAAATCAACGCATTCATTCAACAACCTTTAATTTAGATAAATGTATAAATATCACTGCCAGTTGATAACAAACAGAACATAGAAACTGAACAGGAACTCTTTAAACTGTGAACAGGAACTCTTTAAACAGGATCTCTTTAAACTGTGAACAGGAACTCTTTAAACGGGAACTCTTTAAACGGGAACTCTTTAAACAGGAACTCTTTAAACTGTGAACAGGAACTCTTTAAACGGGAACTCTTTAAACAGGAACTCTTTAAACTGTGAACAGGAACTCTTTAAACAGGAACTCTTTAAACAGGATCTCTTTAAACTGTGAACAGGAACTCTTTAAACGGGAACTCTTTAAACGGGAACTCTTTAAACAGGAACTCTTTAAACTGTGAACAGGAACTCTTTAAACAGGAACTCTTTAAACTCGTCACACCACAGGTTTTATTTGTATTTCTTTATTGTGATTAACTCTGATCACATGGTTCACACATGTTGTGACTCGTCCAATCACACGCCTCCTCGCTCCAGCTCTGTTAGAAAAATAAAGACTACAGTTCCCATGAGCCTCAGCGTCCGCCTGGAGCTGGAAGACATTCTGCGCTTCAGTTATATAATATATATATAATATAATATGATATACAGGTTAAAGGGCTGTACTGAATGTTAACCACTTATTTTCAATAAAGCTTTAAATGTCTGTCTGTCTCTCTGTCTGTGTCTGTCTGTCTGTCTGTCTGTCTCTCTCTCTGTCTGTCTGTGTCTGTCTCTCTCTCTGTCTGTCTGTCTCTCTGTCTGTCTGTCTCTCTCTCTGTCTGTCTGTCTGTGTCTGTCTGTCTGTCTCTCTCTCTGTCTGTCTGTCTCTCTCTCTCTGT
>JAAKFY010000025.1:284355-304355 GCA_011823955.1 Dissostichus mawsoni
TTATGAGTCCTGCTGTATGAACTTGCCTCTCCTTGACAGCAGGAACGTGGATCTTCTTCCTCTGCACGGTGTCCTGAGAGTCGAACTCTAACCTCTTGTTGCCGGGCGGATCAGAGTGGGACTCTAACCTCTTGTTGCCGGGCGGATCAGAGTGGGACTCTAACCTCTTGTTGCCGGCGGATCAGAGGGGGACTCTAACATCTTGTTGCCGGGCCGATCAGAGGGGGATCTCTTGTTGCCGTGCCGATCAGAGGGCGTTTCTTCTCTACTCAGATTGCCGTTTAACTTCATTTTCTGCCGGTCCAGTTCGATCTGCCTCCATTTCTGCATCAATGCGGCTCCAACCTCGTATCTGCTGGGTCTCAGGCTCTGGTCCTGGTTCTGGTTCAGGCTCTGGTCCAGGTCCTGGTTCAGGTTCTGGTTCAGGCTCAGGTTCAGGTTCCTGGGGGTGGACTTCACGACAGAGGTTATCACCAGGCGTCCGTCAGCCAGGCGTCTGGGAGGAGTGCACGGAGAACACTCGATAGGTTTGAAGTGGTTCAGCTCCTCCGAGATACTATCGTTGCTATCGGGGCTAACGGAGCGTTCTGGAGGGATGGGGGGGAGGAGGGGGCGAGGAGGACGGGTCGCCATGGCAACCGCCTGTCAGAGGGGGGGGGCGCCGATGAGCAGCGACTGTTCTCCGACGCGAGGAGGATCCCTGCTGTGAAGCTGTGGCTCACCTGAGGAGAGACAGGAGAGACACGTGAGACAGGTGAGACAGATCAGATCAGATAACATATATGAACACCTGAGGAGAGACACGTGAGACAGGTGAGACAAATCAGATCAGATAACATATATGAACACCTGAGAGAGACACGTGAGACAGGTGAGACAAATCAGATCAGATAACCTATATGAACACCTGAGGAGAGACACGTGCGACAGGTGAGACAAATCAGATCAGATAACATATATGAACACCTGAGGAGAGACACGTGAGACAGGTGAGACAAATCAGATCAGATAACATATATCAATACCTGAGGAGAGACAGGAGAGACAGGTGAGACAGGTGAGACAGATAACATACATCAACACCTGAGGAGAGACACGTGAGACAGATCAAATCAGATAACATATATGAACACCTGAGGAGAGACACGTGAGACAGGTGAGACAAATCAGATCAGATAACATATATGAACACCTGAGGAGAGACACGTGAGACAGGTGAGACAAATCAGATCAGATAACATATATCAATACCTGAGGAGAGACAGGAGAGACAGGTGAGACAGGTGAGACAGATAACATACATCAACACCTGAGGAGAGACACGTGAGACAGATCAAATCAGATAACATATATGAACACCTGAGGAGAGACACGTGAGACAGGTGAGACAAATCAGATCAGATAACATATATCAACACTGAGAGAGACAGGAGAGACAGGTGAGACAGGTGAGACAGATAACATACATCAACACCTGAGAGACAGAGTCCAGAGTCACATGGAGGGTACCCTGCCAAACTCAAAACAGGGAAAACGACGGGCAAAAGCACAGAAAAAGGGGCCGAAGTCATGACAGTAGACGTGGGCGAAGGATTGGGATTATTAGGGTCTGAGACCAGAGGAATCCCATTGGACCAGAGAGATGCTGCCTTCAGGGACCAACACAGAAACACCACATCCTGCAGGACTCTATATATTATATTATTATTATGTGTGCTACGTACTCTGTCCATGAGGGGGGGCTGGAGAGCCTTCAGCTTCCCTGCTCGGTCCTCCAGAGGGTCGCTGCAGCTCTGACTCCTCTGAGCACCACTGAAGAAAAACGCATGTCAGCTGGTCAGTAATAATAATAACAATAATAATAATAATAATAACAACAACAGTAGTTCTCTGACCCCATGCAGGCTGCAGAGTGTTTGGTCTTCCGGATGAAGGCGGAGATGTTCCTGATCTTCCGGCTCAGCGGCTCCTCGTTCTCAGAGTCAGACAGAACTCCCTGTGAGAAAATAAAAAATACTTTTTTTCAATTTCACTTTTTTTTCTCAAAACTTCTAAATGTTCACTTTTTGGAAACTTAGATTTTTCGGAATACGGTGCGTTCACTGACCGCAGTAAAGCGGAGAGATACGGTGCGTTCACTGACCGCAGTAAAGCGGCAGAGATACGGTGCGTTCACTGACCGCAGTAAAGCGGCAGAGATACGGTGCGTTCACTGACCGCAGTAAAGCGGCAGAAATACGGTGCGTTCACTGACCGCAGTAAAGCGGAGAGATACGGTGCGTTCACTGACCGCAGTAAAGCGGCAGAGATACGGTGCGTTCACTGACCGCAGTAAAGCGGCAGAAATACGGTGCGTTCACTGACCGCAGTAAAGCGGCAGAGATACGGTGCGTTCACTGACCGCAGTAAAGCGGCAGAGAGATACGGTGCGTTCACTGACCGCAGTAAAGCGGCAGAGATACGGTGCGTTCACTGACCGCAGTAAAGCGGCAGAGATACGGTGCGTTCACTGACCGCAGTAAAGCGGCAGAGATACGGTGCGTTCACTGACCGCAGTAAAGCGGCAGAGATACGGTGCGTTCACTGACCGCAGTAAAGCGGCAGAGATACGGTGCGTTCACTGACCGCAGTAAAGCGGACTCACCTTGTGTTTCCCGCTCGCTCCGGATGAAACGTCGCTACATTTTGGGATCAGAGCCGGAGACACAAACAACTCTGAGGAGAGAAAACAACAAAGATCAGCTGTTAAACAACAACAACAACATATTTATATATATAACACATGAGGGAAAAACAATGAATATAAACACCAGAAATATATAAGTATCAGTAAAATACACAATATAAAATACTTACAATGAGCTCCTCTTTCACAGTTTTATCAAACACAGAATATAAACATGTAAAAAATGTATTTAAAAATAACATAATCATTCAAAAATAATACGATATTTATATAAAATAGATATAATATTATTTATAGATGTCGTGTGATCGCATTTTATGGATTTTTTTTAAATGAGTTAAAAATATAAATAAATTAATATTTAATGCAACTTGACCTTTTCAACAGGAAACAGGTTCCATTCATTTTGAGTAAATACAGATCAATAATCTCTGATCACAGATTAACATCACTGTGTGTAGGTCTGTGTATTAATGTGTACTTCTGTGTATTAATGTGTACTGTGTATTAATGTGTAGGTCTGTGTATTAATGTGTACTTCTGTGTATTAATGTGTAGTTCTGTGTATTAATGTGTAGGTCTGTGTATTAATGTGTAGGTCTGTGTATTAATGTGTAGTTCTGTGTATTAATGTGTAGTTCTGTGTATTAATGTGTAGTCTGTGTATTAATGTGTAGGTCTGTGTATTAATGTGTAGTTCTGTGTATTAATGTGTAGTCTGTGTATTAATGTGTATTCTGTGTATTAATGTGTAGTTCTGTGTATTAATGTGTAGGTCTGTGTATTAATGTGTAGTTCTGTGTATTAATGTGTAGGTCTGTGTATTAATGTGTAGGTCTGTGTATTAATGTGTAGTTCTGTGTATTAATGTGTAGTTCTGTGTATTAATGTGTATTGTGTATTAATGTGTATTTCTGTGTATTAATGTGTAGGTCTGTGTATTAATGTGTAGGTCTGTGTATTAATGTGTAGTTCGTGTATTTCTGTAGTTCTGTGTATTAATGTGTAGGTCTGTGTATTAATGTGTAGTTCTGTGTATTAATGTGTAGTCTGTGTATTAATGTGTAGGTCTGTGTATTAATGTGTACTTCTGTGTATTAATGTGTAGTTCTGTGTATTAATGTGTAGCTGTGTATTAATGTGTATTTCTGTGTATTAATGTGTAGTTCTGTGTATTAATGTGTAGGTCTGTGTATTAATGTGTAGGTCTGTGTATTAATGTGTAGGTCTGTGTATTAATGTGTAGGTCTGTGTATTAATGTGTAGTTCTGTGTATTAATGTGTAGTCTGTGTATTAATGTGTAGTTCTGTGTATTAATGTGTATTTCTGTGTATTAATGTGTAGGTCTGTGTATTAATGTGTAGTTCTGTGTATTAATGTGTAGTTCTGTGTATTAATGTGTAGTTCTGTGTATTAATGTGTAGGTCTGTGTATTAATGTGTAGGTCTGTGTATTAATGTGTAGGTTCTGTGTATTAATGTGTAGTTCTGTGTATTAATGTGTAGGTCTGTGTATTAATGTGTAGTTCTGTGTATTAATGTGTAGGTCTGTGTATTAATGTGTACTTCTGTGTATTAATGTGTAGTTCTGTGTATTAATGTGTATCTGTGTATTAATGTGTACCTGTGTATTAATGTGTAGTTCTGTGTAGTTCTGTGTATTAATGTGTAGTTTCTGTGTATTAATGTGTAGTTCTGTGTATTAATGTGTAGTTCTGTGTATTAATGTGTAGTTCTGTGTAGTTCTGTGTAGTTCTGTGTAGTTCTGTGTATTAATGTGTAGTTCTGTGTATTAATGTGTAGTTCTGTGTATTAATGTGTAGGTCTGTGTATTAATGTGTATTCTGTGTATTAATGTGTATTCTGTGTATTAATGTGTAGTTCTGTGTAGTTCTGTGTAGTTCTGTGTATTAATGTGTAGTTCTGTGTATTAATGTGTAGTTCTGTGTATTAATGTGTATTCTGTGTATTAATGTGTACTTCTGTGTATTAATGTGTAGTTCTGTGTAGTTCTGTGTATTAATGTGTAGTTCTGTAGTTCTGTGTATTAATGTGTAGTTCTGTGTATTAATGTGTAGTTCTGTGTATTAATGTGTAGTTCTGTGTATTAATGTGTAGGTCTGTGTATTAATGTGTAGTTCTGTGTATTAATGTGTAGTTCTGTGTATTAATGTGTAGGTCTGTGTATTAATGTGTACTTCTGTGTATTAATGTGTAGTTCTGTGTAGTTCTGTGTATTAATGTGTAGTTCTGTGTAGTTCTGTGTATTAATGTGTAGTTCTGTGTATTAATGTGTAGGTCTGTGTATTAATGTGTAGTTCTGTGTATTAATGTGTAGTCTGTGTATTAATGTGTAGTTCTGTGTATTAATGTGTAGGTCTGTGTATTAATGTGTACTTCTGTGTATTAATGTGTAGTTCTGTGTAGTTCTGTGTATTAATGTGTAGTTCTGTGTAGTTCTGTGTATTAATGTGTAGTTCTGTGTAGTTCTGTGTATTAATGTGTATTTCTGTGTATTAATGTGTAGTTCTGTGTAGTTCTGTGTATTAATGTGTAGTTCTGTGTAGTTCTGTGTATTAATGTGTAGTTCTGTGTATTAATGTGTAGTTCTGTGTATTAATGTGTAGGTCTGTGTATTAATGTGTAGTTCTGTGTATTAATGTGTAGTTCTGTGTATTAATGTGTAGTTCTGTGTATTAATGTGTAGGTCTGTGTATTAATGTGTAGTTCTGTGTATTAATGTGTAGTTCTGTGTATTAATGTGTAGTTCTGTGTATTAATGTGTAGGTCTGTGTATTAATGTGTAGTCTGTGTATTAATGTGTAGGTCTGTGTATTAATGTGTAGTCTGTGTATTAATGTGTAGTTCTGTGTAGTTCTGTGTATTAATGTGTATTTCTGTGTATTCTGTGTATTAATGTGTAGTTCTGTGTATTAATGTGTAGTTCTGTGTATTAATGTGTAGGTCTGTGTATTAATGTGTAGTTCTGTGTATTAATGTGTAGGTCTGTGTATTAATGTGTAGGTCTGTGTATTAATGTGTATTTCTGTGTATTAATGTGTAGTTCTGTGTATTAATGTGTAGTTCTGTGTATTAATGTGTAGGTCTGTGTATTAATGTGTAGTTCTGTGTATTAATGTGTAGTTCTGTGTATTAATGTGTACTTCTGTGTATTAATGTGTAGTTCTGTGTAGTTCTGTGTATTAATGTGTAGTTCTGTGTATTAATGTGTAGTTCTGTGTATTAATGTGTAGGTCTGTGTATTAATGTAGGTCTGTGTATTAATGTGTAGTTCTGTGTATTAATGTGTATTTCTGTGTATTAATGTGTAGTTCTGTGTATTAATGTGTAGGTCTGTGTATTAATGTGTAGTTCTGTGTATTAATGTGTAGGTCTGTGTATTAATGTGTACTTCTGTGTATTAATGTGTATTCTGTGTTAATGTGTAGTTCTGTGTATTAATGTGTAGTTCTGTGTATTAATGTGTAGTTCTGTGTATTAATGTGTACTTCTGTGTATTAATGTGTAGGTCTGTGTATTAATGTGTAGTTCTGTGTATTAATGTTAGTTCTGTGTATTAATGTGTACTTCTGTGTATTAATGTGTAGGTCTGTGTATTAATGTGTAGGTCTGTGTATTAATGTGTAGGTCTGTGTATTAATGTGTAGGTCTGTGTATTAATGTGTAGTTCTGTGTATTAATGTGTAGTCTGTGTATTAATGTGTATCTGTGTATTAATGTGTACTTTGTGTATTAATGTGTATTCTGTGTAGTTCTGTGTATTAATGTGTAGTTCTGTGTATTAATGTGTATTTCTGTGTATTAATGTGTAGGTCTGTGTATTAATGTGTAGTTGTGTATTAATGTGTAGTCTGTGTATTAATGTGTAGTTCTGTGTATTAATGTGTAGGTCTGTGTATTAATGTGTATTTCTGTGTATTAATGTGTAGTTCTGTGTAGTTCTGTGTATTAATGTGTAGTTCTGTGTATTAATGTGTAGTTCTGTGTATTAATGTGTAGGTCTGTGTATTAATGTGTAGGTCTGTGTATTAATGTGTAGTTCTGTGTATTAATGTGTACTTCTGTGTATTAATGTGTAGGTCTGTGTATTAATGTGTAGTTCTGTGTATTAATGTGTAGGTCTGTGTATTAATGTGTATTTCTGTGTATTAATGTGTAGGTCTGTGTATTAATGTGTAGTTCTGTGTATTAATGTGTAGGTCTGTGTATTAATGTGTACTTCTGTGTATTAATGTGTAGTTCTGTGTATTAATGTGTAGTTTGTGTATTAATGTGTAGTTCTGTGTATTAATGTGTAGGTCTGTGTATTAATGTGTAGTTCTGTGTATTATGTGTAGGTCTGTGTATTAATGTGTATTTCTGTGTATTAATGTGTAGGTCTGTGTATTAATGTGTATTTCTGTGTATTAATGTGTAGTTCTGTGTATTAATGTGTAGTTCTGTGTAGTTCTGTGTATTAATGTGTATTTCTGTGTATTAATGTGTAGTTCTGTGTATTAATGTGTAGTTCTGTGTATTAATGTGTAGTCTGTGTATTAATGTGTAGTTCTGTGTATTAATGTGTAGTTCTGTGTATTAATGTGTAGGTCTGTGTATTAATGTGTAGTTCTGTGTATTAATGTGTAGTTCTGTGTAGTTCTGTGTATTAATGTGTAGTTCTGTGTATTAATGTGTATTTCTGTGTATTAATGTGTAGTTCTGTGTATTAATGTGTATTCTGTGTATTAATGTGTAGTTCTGTGTATTAATGTGTAGTTCTGTGTAGTTCTGTGTATTAATGTGTAGTTCTGTGTAGTTCTGTGTATTAATGTGTAGTTCTGTGTAGTTCTGTGTATTAATGTGTAGTTCTGTGTATTAATGTGTAGTTCTGTGTAGTTCTGTGTATTAATGTGTAGTTCTGTGTATTAATGTGTAGTCTGTGTATTAATGTGTAGGTCTGTGTATTAATGTGTAGTTCTGTGTATTAATGTGTAGTTCGTGTATTAATGTGTTCTGTGTATTAATGTGTAGTTCTGTGTATTAATGTGTATTTCTGTGTATTAATGTGTAGGTCTGTGTATTAATGTGTATTTCTGTGTATTAATGTGTAGTTCTGTGTATTAATGTGTAGTTCTGTGTAGTCTGTTAATGTGTATTTCTGTGTATTAATGTGTAGTTCTGTGTATTAATGTGTAGTTCTGTGTATTAATGTGTAGTTCTGTGTATTAATGTGTAGGTCTGTGTATTAATGTGTAGTTCTGTGTATTAATGTGTAGTTCTGTGTATTAATGTGTAGGTCTGTGTATTAATGTGTAGTTCTGTGTATTAATGTGTAGTTCTGTGTAGTCTGTGTATTAATGTGTAGTTCTGTGTATTAATGTGTATTTCTGTGTATTAATGTGTAGTTCTGTGTATTAATGTGTATTTCTGTGTATTAATGTGTAGTTCTGTGTATTAATGTGTAGTTTGTGTAGTCTGTGTATTAATGTGTAGTTCTGTGTAGTTCTGTGTATTAATGTGTAGTTCTGTGTAGTTCTGTGTATTAATGTGTAGTTCTGTGTAGTTCTGTGTAGGTCTGTGTATTAATGTGTAGTTCTGTGTATTAATGTGTAGTTCTGTGTATTTCTGTGTAGGTCTGTGTATTAATGTGTAGTTCTGTGTATTAATGTGTAGGTCTGTGTATTAATGTGTAGTCTGTGTATTAATGTGTAGTCTGTGTATTAATGTGTAGTCTGTGTATTAATGTGTAGTTCTGTGTATTAATGTGTAGTTCTGTGTATTAATGTGTAGGTCTGTGTATTAATGTGTAGTTCTGTGTATTAATGTGTAGTTCTGTGTATTAATGTGTAGTTCTGTGTATTAATGTGTAGTTCTGTGTATTAATGTGTAGGTCTGTGTATTAATGTGTAGTTCTGTGTATTAATGTGTAGTTCTGTGTATTAATGTGTAGGTCTGTGTATTAATGTGTAGTCTGTGTATTAATGTGTAGGTCTGTGTATTAATGTGTATTTCTGTGTATTAATGTGTAGTCTGTGTATTAATGTGTAGTTCTGTGTATTAATGTGTAGGTCTGTGTATTAATGTGTATTCTGTGTATTAATGTGTAGGTCTGTGTATTAATGTGTATTCTGTGTATTAATGTGTAGGTCTGTGTATTAATGTGTATTTCTGTGTATTAATGTGTAGGTCTGTGTATTAATGTGTATTCTGTGTATTAATGTGTAGGTCTGTGTATTAATGTGTAGGTCTGTGTATTAATGTGTAGTTCTGTGTATTAATGTGTAGGTCTGTGTATTAATGTGTTTCTGTGTATTAATGTGTAGGTCTGTGTATTAATGTGTATTCTGTGTATTAATATGTAGTTCTGTGTATTAATGTGTAGGTCTGTGTATTAATATGTAGTTCTGTGTATTAATGTGTAGGTCTGTGTATTAATGTGTAGGTCTGTGTATTAATGTGTAGTTCTGTGTATTAATGTGTAGTTCTGTGTATTAATGTGTATTTCTGTGTAGTTCTGTGTATTAATGTGTAGTTCTGTGTATTAATGTGTATCTGTGTTAATGTGTAGTTCTGTGTATTAATGTGTATTTCTGTGTAGTTCTGTGTATTAATGTGTAGTTCTGTGTATTAATGTGTATTTCTGTGTAGTTCTGTGTATTAATGTGTAGTTCTGTGTATTAATGTGTATTTCTGTGTATTAATGTGTAGTCTGTGTATTAATGTGTAGTTCTGTGTATTAATGTGTATTCTGTGTAGTTCTGTGTATTAATGTGTAGTTCTGTGTATTAATGTGTATTTCTGTGTATTAATGTGTAGTCTGTGTATTAATGTGTAGTTCTGTGTATTAATGTGTAGTTCTGTGTATTAATGTGTAGTTCTGTGTATTAATGTGTAGGTCTGTGTATTAATGTGTAGGTCTGTGTATTAATGTGTAGTTCTGTGTATTAATGTGTAGGTCTGTGTATTAATGTGTATTTCTGTGTATTAATGTGTAGGTCTGTGTATTAATGTGTAGTTCTGTGTATTAATGTGTAGTTCTGTGTATTAATGTGTAGTTCTGTGTATTAATGTGTAGGTCTGTGTATTAATGTGTAGTTCTGTGTATTAATGTGTAGTTCTGTGTATTAATGTGTAGTTCTGTGTATTAATGTGTAGTTCTGTGTATTAATGTGTAGTTCTGTGTATTAATGTGTAGTTCTGTGTATTAATGTGTAGTTCTGTGTAATGTGTAGGTCTGTGTATTAATGTGTATTTCTGTGTATTAATGTGTAGTTCTGTGTATTAATGTGTAGTTCTGTGTATTAATGTGTAGTTCTGTGTATTAATGTGTAGTTCTGTGTATTAATGTGTAGTTCTGTGTATTAATGTGTAGTTCTGTGTATTAATGTGTAGTCTGTGTATTAATGTGTAGGTCTGTGTATTAATGTGTAGTCTGTGTATTAATGTGTATTTCTGTGTATTAATGTGTATTTCTGTGTAGTTCTGTGTATTAATGTGTAGTTCTGTGTATTAATGTGTAGTTCTGTGTATTAATGTGTAGTTCTGTGTATTAATGTGTATTTCTGTGTAGTTCTGTGTATTTCTGTGTATTAATGTGTAGTTCTGTGTATTAATGTGTTTCTGTGTATTAATGTGTAGGTCTGTGTATTAATATGTAGTTCTGTGTATTAATGTGTAGTCTGTGTATTAATGTGTAGGTCTGTGTATTTCTGTGTATTCTGTGTATTTCTGTGTATTAATGTGTAGTTCTGTGTATTAATGTGTAGGTCTGTGTATTAATGTGTAGTCTGTGTATTAATGTGTAGTTCTGTGTATTAATGTGTAGGTCTGTGTATTAATGTGTATTTCTGTGTATTAATGTGTAGGTCTGTGTATTAATGTGTAGTTCTGTGTATTAATGTGTAGTTCTGTGTATTAATGTGTAGTTCTGTGTATTAATGTGTAGGTCTGTGTATTAATGTGTAGTTCTGTGTATTAATGTGTAGTTCTGTGTATTAATGTGTAGTTCTGTGTATTAATGTGTAGTTCTGTGTATTAATGTGTAGTTCTGTGTATTAATGTGTAGTTCTGTGTATTAATGTGTAGTTCTGTGTATTAATGTGTAGGTCTGTGTATTAATGTGTAGGTCTGTGTATTAATGGTATTTCTGTGTATTAATGTGTAGTTCTGTGTATTAATGTGTAGTTCTGTGTATTAATGTGTAGTTCTGTGTATTAATGTGTAGTTCTGTGTATTAATGTGTAGTTCTGTGTATTAATGTGTAGTTCTGTGTATTAATGTGTAGGTCTGTGTATTAATGTGTAGGTCTGTGTATTAATGTGTAGTTCTGTGTATTAATGTGTATTTCTGTGTATTAATGTGTATTTCTGTGTAGTTCTGTGTATTAATGTGTAGTTCTGTGTATTAATGTGTAGGTCTGTGTATTAATGTGTAGTTCTGTGTATTAATGTGTAGTTCTGTGTATTAATGTGTAGTTCTGTGTATTAATGTGTAGTTCTGTGTATTCTGTGTAGTTCTGTGTATTAATGTGTAGTTCTGTGTATTAATGTGTAGTTCTGTGTATTAATGTGTAGTTCTGTGTATTAATGTGTAGTTCTGTGTATTAATGTGTAGTTCTGTGTATTAATGTGTAGTTCTGTGTATTAATGTGTAGGTCTGTGTATTAATATGTAGTTCTGTGTATTAATGTGTAGTTCTGTGTATTAATGTGTAGGTCTGTGTATTCTGTGTAGTTCTGTGTATTTCTGTGTATTAATGTGTAGTTCTGTGTATTAATGTGTATTTCTGTGTGTTCTGTGTATTTCTGTGTATTAATGTAGTTCTGTGTATTAATGTGTATTTCTGTGTAGTTCTGTGTATCTGTGTATTAATGTGTAGTTCTGTGTATTTCTGTGTATTAATGTGTATTTCTGTGTAGTTCTGTGTATTAATGTGTAGTTCTGTGTATTAATGTGTAGTCTGTGTATTAATATGTAGTTCTGTGTATTAATGTGTAGTTCTGTGTATTAATGTGTAGGTCTGTGTATTTCTGTGTAGTTCTGTGTATTTCTGTGTATTAATGTGTAGTTCTGTGTATTAATGTGTATTTCTGTGTAGTTCTGTGTATTAATGTGTAGTTCTGTATATTAATATGTAGTTCTGTGTATTAATATGTAGTTCTGTGTATTAATGTGTAGTTCTGTGTATTAATGTGTATTTCTGTGTAGTTCTGTGTATTAATGTGTAGTTCTGTGTATTAATGTGTAGTTCTGTGTATTAATGTGTAGTTCTGTGTATTAATATGTAGTTCTGTGTATTAATATGTAGTTCTGTGTATTAATGTGTATTTCTGTGTATTAATGTGTAGTTCTGTGTATTAATGTGTAGTTCTGTGTATTATATGTAGTTCTGTGTATTAATATGTAGGTCTGTGTATTAATGTGTAGTTCTGTGTATTAATATGTAGTTCTGTGTCATATGTATTAATAAGTAGTACTGTAGTATTTAGGCTCCTCCTACAGCAGGACATGTCGGGGCAAGTCCTCAGAAAGCAGAGCTCATCACTCATCTGACCGGAGACTAAACACACTTTAACCTCCAGCTTTACACATGGATATGAAATATAAGAAAAAACCATCTATGTCAGAGTATCTATGTCATATATATATATATATATATATATATATATATATATATGACATAGATGTCTTTTCAGAAGAGTGTTACTCTGTTAATAAACTTTTGTGCCTCTCTTAGTTATAGTAAAGTTACTCTCAACACTAGCTCAGAGCTGAAAGAGCTGGGAAGTAACTAAGAACTTTACTCAAGTACTTCAATACAATTTAACAAGACCCGAGTACTTCTAGTTTTACTTAAGATCCTAAATATCTGAGTACTTGTACCTGAGAACTTGTACCTAAATATGTGAGTACTTGTAGCCTACCTGATAACTTGTACCTAAAGATGTGAGTACTTGTACCTAAAGATGTGAGTACTTGTACCTGAGTACTTGTACCTATAGATGTGAGGACTTGTTTACCCGGGAAACTCTCTCCCCTCTGTGATCACTAGCTGTTTCTCTCCCGGTTGTCGATACTATAAACGGACTCTATAACGCATTTTACTCCCCGGACCCGGAGGTGATTCAGCGGACTGTGAGCTGATGTCTACCCGGGAAAGAGCTCACCTCTCCGGCTGTCTCTCCTCCTGTCTCTCGCCTCTCTAGACCGGTTCCTCCCGACCGCCGCCATGTTGCTGTCTCTCCGCTCACAACATACCCTAAACCCGGAAGTGAAAGAGCGCTGAAGCAGATCCTCCTGGTGGTAGTTTTTATTATTATTTATTCAAGAACATATCTAGTAAACATCATATATGTTGTATACACACAAGATCACATCAAGGGTAGATATATAAAGTAACCACTAAAATGTTCTAAAAGATGAATCTAGAACGTCTCCCTCCATCATCTGACTGACAGAGAGGAGGCGGGGCTTGAAGGAAACTCCACTGCGCATGCTCTGTGGGCCCGGTACCAGGCTGTTTTGGCTTCATCGCCACTGAGCAGCGTCAGAGATAAAGTCCCGCCTCCTCCTGGACTTCAAAATAAACGTAAACATTTGAAACAAAACCCGAAAAAACTAAATTTAAACTTTATGTTTCATTACTAACCCTCAAATTATATTATTATTATTATTATTATTATTATTATTATTATCTATTATTATATAACAGGCTCTATCTATCTATCTATCTATCTATCTAAAATTATCTCCTTTAGGTTTTATTTTTGAAAGGTTTCCAGCAGGCGGCAGAAAACCGGAAGTAGATCGATTTCACCACCGAAGAAGAAGATGAAGAATAACAACAACAATGGCGGCGCAGTGAAGCAGCTTCCGAGACTTTAGAGACTTTAAACAGGTGAGAAACAGGTGAGAAACACCTGAGATCAGAGAGGCGTTCCCTCCGAGCTGTGAGGAGCTTTAATGAAACCTCGTTCAGAGTCTGAGCTGTGTATATAATGAATATATAGAGGTCAAACTGCCCTCTATATATTCATTATTTCAAATTAAAAGTCATATTTTCACACAATAACAGAAGCCTAAATTAGGTTTTTAACGGGATTCTAAAAGGATAATTAATGGGTAAAATAATTACTTTATTTATCTTTTTATAATTGATTTTTAACGGGGGTTTCTAAGGAGCAAAGTTACCTCAAATATAATAAAAACAATTCATTAATTCAAAGCAATATACAGTATTTAAGGTCATTTTAATAGATTATTAATGATATTTTTAAGGATTAAATTCCCTAAAAGTTGACCGAAGAATATGTTGAATTAAATCATGAATTGTAGGGGTGTAACGGTTCACAAACATTTCGGTTCGGTACGTACCTCGGTTTTTAGGTCACGGTTCGGTACGTTTTCGGTACAGCAGAAAAAACTAGAGAATGCAATTCCTGAAGAAATTGCTAATGTGAATGCTTTATGCTGAAAAGCTGACGCTAAACTGCTATGCTGAAATGTAATGTGTAAGAAGAAAGTGAAGACTTTACATTGAAATGATACATGAACACTGGGGGCTTGAATGTGTGATGAGAGAAGAAAGAAAGTAAAAAGGCTTGGAAAAGCAGCAGAATATTTGAACTGCAAACTTTTGAACTAACTTGATGCCGAATGATCTGTCGCCATGGCAACGGCATTTGATGACACCCCATAATACGCTTAGATGTGTGATGGCTGCATCGTTACCAAACCTGTGAAGTTTTGGGCTGTTTGGAGCATTTTCACTGAAGTTATGAGAAAACCGTGTTTCATGGCGAGCATTGTGTTGCCATGGCAACGGCATTTGAAGAAATCTGAAAACTGTCACGTAGATGTCTTCACGGCTGGACGTTAGCACACGTGAAGTTTGAGCACTTTTTGGCCATTTTTATAGGAGTTAAAGCAATATCGTGTTTTATTGCAAGGGATGCGTTGCCAAGGCAACAGCTTTTGAGGAAAACTCACTAATGGCACATAGACATGTTGAGGGCTGGACCATTAACTGTCATCTGAAGTCTGGTGTTGTTTTGACCATTTTCATAGGAGTTACGACAACATCGTGTTTTAAGGCGAGGGTGCGTTTCCATGGAAACGGCATATGGTGAGATCTCAGATTTGGCGTAGAGCTGTTGAGGCATGGACCGGTGATATACAAGTGAAGATTGGGGGACGATTGGGACCGTGTCCATTGGAGTTACAGCGACATCGTGTTTTATGGCGAGGGATGCGTTGCCATAGTAACACCACATTACGTAACATCAGATTTGATGTAGAGCTGTTCAGGGCCACTGTGTTAACCATCATGTGATGTTTGGTGGCGTCTGAGCATGTCAGTTGGAGTTATGACATCATCAGGTCATATCTCCAACACACAGGTGTTTGTGTTTGAGGTGACGACGTTAGGAAACACCTGTGCTTGAGTCCAGAGATCAAAGGTTTCCATGGTGATGTGCAGTAATCAGTGAGAGGAGAGCCTTTGCATTGTTCTGAATGAGAGATAAACCTCTTACATGTGAACGTTTTGTTGAAGAACCGTAAAGATATCGGTGAAATTTCAACGCGTGAAGCATTCAAGGACCCTGAGCATCTGAAGTGTGCTTTTTGTGTACTTTCGGGTCATAATGTGGCCTTTTTGGCAGATTAACTAAAGGTGTGCGGCTGCTGCTGTGAGGAAATATCAGCCTGAATTACAATGGGCCTTAATGGAGACATGTTAAACGTTTTTGTCACTTATGCCCTCAAGAGGCATTTTGTTTAAAAAATTCATATTTTCAAGCTACGAGATGTTTTCCTACGTTTCTCATGAAAAACGATGTCTCAGGAATGTAGGGTTTGGGAATTATGGCAGGTTTAAAAAAATATGAAGGCAATTTCAATCTGTCCTCCACTCTAGCTGTGACATCACGCACTCTGAAATCTGAAGAAGGCCTCTTACCAAGGTCTGAACAATGTTTGATATCTCTAAAAGTATGAATCTGATTTAAAAGTTGTGTTGCACGAATAATGTCAGAAAGATGTGTAACATTTTAAAGTTGGAATGAGGTTTCTGAGTGAAAGAAGGAGCAGTTAGCAGTTGAAGTTGCATGAAGATTGTTCAAGTCTGAAGAGTTTCTCCATTGACTTCCATGTTAAAAATGGATGTATTATGGGATGTATCTCTGGAATTATGAAAGTTATGAATAAGAAAAGTAATAGCCATGATTCCCGATCGAGCTGAACGTTTTGATGTTTGAACGGAGTTTCTGCGATGTGGAATGTGGGAGAAGAAGACGCGCAAAATAACCCGGCGGAATAATAAAGAATTCCGTGCGTAGCAGAACAGATAGCTTTCCCACTAAATAACTCAAGACTCAACTTTTTAATTAGCTTTGTGATCAGATAGTTGGAATGCTGTGTCAGCATTCCAACTATCTGATCACAAAACATAAAATATATATATATTTTTTATTATTATTAAACTGAATAATCACTCAAATAAATACAAAATATAATAAAATAAACATTAAGGTGCAGCATTTCGATGAACTGAAATCATCTGTACTTGAACTGTCCTGTACTAGTTTGACATTAGGCTTCTCATTGTATTTTCATGTTTTCTTTAAGAAAGATGAACTTGTCCACATTGCTTGCTGAAAGGCAGATCTGCTGGCACTAACAATGTCTCCTGCTGTGGAGAACACCCTCTCTCTAGGGACAGAGGTAGCAGATACAGCCAGGTAGCGCTTTGCTAACATGGCAACATAAGGATATTTGGCCTTTGTAATAGCTTTGGCTCGGTCTGAGTGGTGGAGGCTTAAATGCTAGTGGGAGTTGGGTTTGCACTTCATTCATTTTTCTTTTGGTACCGGTGATATCCACGTTCGGGTGATGCCTTTTCAAATGAGTGTGCAAGTTTGATGTATTGCCAGCCGCGTAACCAATGTTAGTTGAACAATGCCGACAAACAGCTTTGGTTCGGTCCACCTGTCTTTGTCCGTCATCCTTGTACGTAACTGCGAAACCAAAATGTTCCCAAACCGGAGACTTCAATGATGCTGGAGGATTTTCGAGCTCAACTTTATCTGCGTTCGCCATTTCGCCAGTTCCTCAAATTACTGACTAAATTTGAACGCATCCCTGTGACCAGCTCTAGTATGCCTCTCGTCCAATGAAATGACTTGGACGCTCTATGACGCGTTGAACCCAATGGGAGCAAATTACACTGAACGCTGCGACGCAGCACCTGAGATTACTTCCAAAAAGTGGTTCACGTTCTCAATTTTTTACGTTTAACGTTATATTCGTTCGGTACACTTCGGTACACACGTGTACCGAACCGAAGGGCCCATACCGAATATTACGAATACCGTTACACCCCTAATGAATTGTCATATTAATTAAACTTTTAAACAATTTAGTAAACAAATAAAAGATAAATCAAGCAAAAGTAATGTACAGTATTTAAAGTTCTCCTATCGTGCCATTGTTAGGCAGATATTACAGGTCTCAGATATATAAAGAACCTGTCTATGAAGTGTTTCGCTCAAAATACAGGAGAATTCTAGCAGCAGAAACTCAGCTAAATGCTGCCGTGATTAACGTATGCTCAGGTGTGATGCCCCCCCCCCCAGGTGTGATGCCCCCCCGCCCCCTGGTATCATGTGTGTGTTATTATATCATATAAACCAAGAGGAAGCATGTAGATTGAGAAAAGGATGGGGCCAAGCACAGAACCTTGGGGGACACCATGGTTCACTTTTCTATGTTCTGAAGAGCAGTTTTTGGATGTAATGTGTGTGTTTAAAGTAAAATGTGTGTGTTTATAGTATAATCTGTGTCATTATAATGTGTGTGTTATGATTGCCCCCCCGCCCCCAGGTATAATGTGTGTGTTATTATATAATGTGTGTTATTATATAATGTGTTATCACCCCCCCCAGGAGTGATGCCCCCCCGTCCCTGGTCCAGGTCCTGCGCCTCGGCCTCCTCTCCTTCAGAGAGTCAGAGGCTCTGCAGCAGCAGCTGGTCCTCAGACACCATCAGAGGGTCAGAGAGGAGAACCAGGAGAACCAGGAGAACCATCAGAGGGTCAAAGAGCAGAGCCACACCCTGCTGCTGGTCCAGCACCCCCCCACCTTCACCACGGGGCTGCGCTGCCTCCCCTACCCTCCCCCCCTGCTGGAGGGCCTGCGTCAGACCGGGGCCGAGGTGCAGCGCTGCAGCCGGGGGGGACTGATCACCTTCCACGGGCCGGGGCAGCTCGTCTGCTACCCCATCCTGCACCTGGGCAGCTTCAAGAAGGTGATCAATAACCTTTAATAACCTTTAATACCCCATCATGCACCTGGGCAGCTTCAAGAAGGGGATCAATACCTTTAAATAACCTTTAAATACAGTTTAATGTAGTTATCTGTTAACATGTGTGTTAAAGGTCTCCTATCATGCAGAATGCACGTTCTGATGTCTTTTCTACATCAATGTGTCCCCGGTGTGTCCCCGGTGTGTCAGGAGACTCACAAAGTGTCAGGAAATAAACCCCTCTCTCTTCTCCTCCGTACCCACATCTCTAAAAACGGGGGAACAACGGAGCTGATCCAGATTTGCTGCGTCATGACGACATTACTAAAATGTGGGCGGGCTTTACACCCACGGGCCAATCAGAAACGTTGCTGTCAGAAACAATGAGACGTGTTCTGGAAGTAATATGGTCTGTGTTTACATTAGCATGCTAACACTCAGAGCTAACCTGTACTGGAGAGAGTATGTGTGAAGAAGCAGGAAATCAAAAGGAACTCACCTTGTGGTAAACCTGAGAGAGAGAAGAGTTTGAGCTCCATGCTGTTTCAGAGAGAATCCTTGATGTGGTTTGGAACATGATGTGGAGTTTAATCACGGCAGCATTTAGCTGAGTTTCTGCTGCTAGACAGCCTTCTCTTCACAGAGCTTCAAAGGGGCGTGGCCAGCAGCTCCAAGGGGGCGTGGCCAGCAGCAGCCCGGTTACATTTAAAGCTACAGACCCAGAGTCATCTCTTTAGTAACAGCTGGAAGAGAGGGGGGGGGGCTACAAGGATCTGTTTGGGGTTTGGAGCAGAACACTTCAGAGACATGTTTTTATATCTGCGACCTGTGATATATTCCTAAAAACAGTATCATAGGAGACCTTACATGTGTGTGTGTTATGTGTGTGTATCGTGTGTGTGTTAACGTGTGTGTATCTGTGTGTGTCCTCAGAGTGTGCGATGGTATGTGTGAGTTGGAGCAGACCGTCCTCTCCGTCTGCAGACGGTTCGGCATCGAGGCGTCGACGTCGCCTCACACCGGAGTCTGGGTCGGAGACAACAAGATCTGTGCCATCGGTACAAAAACATACAGAAAACATAGAAACACACCGAAAACACACATTAAACACACAGGAAACACACATTAAATACACAGAAAACACACAGGAAACACACAGGAAACACACAGGAAACACACAGAAAACACACAGGAAACACACAGGAAACACACAGGAAACACACAGGAAACACACAAAACACACATTAAATACACAGGAAACACACAGGAAACACACAGAAAACACACAGGAAACACACAGGAAACACACAGGAAACACACAGGAAACACACAGGAAACACACAGAAACACACAGGAAACACACAGGAAACACACAGGAAACACACAGGAAACACACAGGAAACACACAGAAACACACAGGAAACACACAGGAAACACACAGGAAACACACAGAAACACACAGGAAACACACAGGAAACACACAGGAAACACACAGGAAAACACACAGGAAACACACAGAAAACACACAGGAAACACACAGAAAACACACAGGAAACACACAGGAAACACACAGGAAACACACAGAAAACACACAGAAACACACAGGAAACACACAGGAAACACACAGAAAACACACAGGAAACACACATTAAACACACAGGAAACACACAGAGAAAACACACAGGAAACACACAGGAAACACACAGAAAACACACAGGAAACACACAGGAAACACACAGAAAACACACAAAACACACATTAAACACACAGGAAACACACAGGAAACACACAGGAAACACACAGAAAACACACAGGAAACACACAGGAAACACACAGAAACACACAGGAAACACACAGGAAACACACAGGAAACACACAGGAAACACACAGGAAACACACAGGAAACACACAGGAAACACACATTAAACACACAGGAAACACACAGGAAACACACAGGAAACACACAGGAAACACACAGGAAACACACAGAAACACACATTAAACACACAGGAAAC
>JAAKFY010000025.1:319355-329355 GCA_011823955.1 Dissostichus mawsoni
TCCAGGTGTTAGTCCAGCTGTTAGTCCAGGTGTTAGTCCAGGTGTTAGTCCAGTGGTTCCCATGTGTTTGTGTGTGATTGTCACAAATTAAATTCAGCCATGTTGTTGTGTGTGTGTGTGTGTGTGTGTGTGTGTGTGTGTGTGTGTGTGTGTGTGTGTGTGTGTGTGTGTGTGTGTGTGTGTGTGTGGGTGTGTGTGTGTTGTGTGTGTGTTGTGTGGTGTGTGTTGGTAGGGCTTGTACTCCTACCTGCTCAGGTGTTGTTCAGACGTCTCCAGCAGAGGAGTGGTGGTTGGTTTCGATACGAGAGGACAGCAGGAGAGCGGCTGCAGCAGCAGCAGGTGAGACAGAGAGACAGTGAGACGGGACAGTGAGACAGAGACAGTGAGACGGGGACAGGAGACAGAGACAGTGAGACGGGGACAGTGAGACAGAGAGACAGTGAGACGGGGACAGTGAGACAGAGACAGTGGACGGGGACAGTGAGACAGAGAGACAGTGAGACGGGGACAGTGAGACAGAGACAGTGAGACGGGGACAGGGGGACAGAGAGACAGTGAGACGAGGACAGGGGGACAGAGAGACAGTGAGACGGGGACAGTGAGACGGGGACAGGGGGACAGTGAGACAGAGAGACAGTGAGACGGGGACAGTGAGACGGGGACAGGGGGACAGTGAGACAGTGAGACGGGACAGTGAGACGGGGACAGTGAGACGGGGACAGGGGGACAGTGAGACAGAGAGACAGTGAGACGGGGACAGAGAGACAGTGAGACGGGGACAGGGGGAGAGAGAGACAGTGAGACGGGACAGTGAGACAGAGAGACAGTGAGACGGGGACAGAGAGACAGTGAGACGGGGACAGGGGAGAGTGACACAGAGAGACGGGGGAATTCATGTCAACATTTTAAGGGAACATTCTCCTAAATGTCAATCACAAATTCACAACAAAAAAATCACACATTTGAATAACAACATTTGTAAAGCAATTAAGAGAAAAAAACACAAAAAGTACGAGAATTATTTTACCGTTCCCCCCGCGGTGCGCTAACGTTCCCCCCCCCCTGTGCGCTAACGTTCCCCCCCCCTGTGCGCTAACGTTCCCCCCCCCCCTGTGCGCTAACGTTCCCCCCCCCCTGTGTTTCTGAGGCTGGCTCGCCTGGTGGCCGCGGTGCTCCTGAGCCGACGCGTTCCCGTCCATCTCTTCTCCGCCTTCGTCCCCACGCCGTACGTGGTGAGCAACACGCATCACTTCCTGTCCGCTACGCTGTGTGTGTCTCTGTGTGGTGTTTGTGTCTGTCTCTGTGTGTGTGTGTTTGTCTCTGTGTGTGTGTGTGTCTCTGTGTGTGTGTGTGTGTGTGGTGTGTGTTTGTGTGTGTGTCTGTGAGTTATTAAGTGTGTTGTGTGAGTTATTAAGTGTGTGTGTGTGTGTGTGTGTGTGTGTCTGTAGTTATTAAGTGTGTGTGTGTGTGTCTCTGTGTGTGTGTCTGTGTGTGAGAGTTATTAAGTGTGTGTGTGTGTATGTGTGTGTGTGAGTTATTAAGTGTGTGTGTGTGTCTGTAAGTTATTAAGTGTGTGTGTGTGTATGTCTCTGTGTGTGTGTGTGTGTGTCTCTGTGTGTGTATGTGTCTGTGTGTGAGAGTTATTAAGTGTGTGTGTGTGTGTGTCTGTGAGTTATTAAGTGTGTGTGTGTGTCTGTGACTTATTAATGTGTGTGTGTGTGTGTGTCGGTGAGTTATTAAGTGTGTGTGTGTGTCTGAGTTATTAAGTGTGTGTGTGTGTGTGTGTGTGTGTCTGTGAGTTATTAAGTGTGTGTGTGTCTGTGAGTTATTAAGTGTGTGTGTGTGTCTGTGAGTTATTAAGTGTGTCTGTGAGTTATTAAGTGTGTGTGTGTGTCTGTGAGTTATTAAGTGTGTGTGTGTGTGTCTGTGAGTTATTAAGTGTGTGTGTGTGTGTCTGTGAGTTATTAAGTGTGTGTGTGTGTCTGTGAGTTATTAAGTGTGTGTGTGTGTGTGTGTGTCTGTGAGTTATTAAGTGTGTGTGTGTGTGTGTGTGTGTGTGTGTGTGTGTGTGTGTGTCTGTGAGTTATTAAGTGTGTGTGTGCGTGTCTGTGAGTTATTAAGTGTGTGTGTGTGTGTGTGTGTGTGTGTGTGTGTGTGGTGTGTGTCTGTGAGTTATTAAGTGTGTGTGTGTGTGTGTCTGTGAGTTATTACGTGTGTGTGTGTGTCTGTGAGTTATCAAGTGTGTGTGTGTGTGTGTGTGTGTTGTGTGTGTGTGTGTGTGTGTGTGTGTGTGTGTTACAGCCGTTCGCTGTGAAGAAGCTGGTGCAGCAGCTGGAGTGATGATCACCGCCTCACACAATCCCAAAGAAGACAACGGGTACAAGGTCAGGAAACGGTTTCTTAATAATATGCAGCACAGACGAGCCGTGATGTCACAGAGCGACCAGCAGGAGGCGCTCTCTGATGCACACTCATCAACATTTCATCTGTAGTCCCTGGACAGATTTGATAAGTCACCATAAAGACACAATTCATTTTAAACAAGTAAATACAGTCAAATAAAAACATACTAATCGCCTAATCTTTTATAATGTTATGTTAAAGAGGACGTGTAATGCTGGTCTTCAGGTGAGCCTCTAATGCATTCCAGACCCTTCAGCTGAGGCTTCATCCAAAGGGACTTACACTAAGAGCCATAAAGAATCTAACCCTGAACAACCAGGAAAGGTCAGATATGTTCTCTTCAAACAACGTAGACCTCGTAGAGCTGGTGGAGCAGATGTGAGGTCGACGTGAACTCTTCAAAGTACAATGTAATCACCAAGGTTCAACCGACCTGAAGACATGTGAGGAGTGTCTCTGAGGGACAGCAGGAGACGTGTCTTCTGTATAACGAAGCTTTCATTTGAGTTTTCCTACAAATCTTCTTTCCAGAGAGAGACATGTTTGAACATCTGAATCACCTGGGACACTTCCTTCACGCATTGAAATCATCCGTAGTCCGTAAATGTTCCAAATACAAACTCATGAGTGTAAATAAAACTAGACAAAGAAAGCCTGTGTGTGGAGAGGAAATACAGGTCATACATAAATAGAACATGTTTAAAATAACATCAAAGCTGAGGACACCCAGTGAGAGTGGATTAGGGGATTGGAGTGTGTGGGTAGTTTTGTTTTAAAGTTTAGTGAGGACCTCAGTTATCCTGTTGATAGATGTTGCATCGTGGAGGAGCTCAGCCATTTCACTCTGAAGCTTTGAGTCTCTGATGAAGCGCTGCCCCCTGCAGGTGTACTGGTGTAACGGCGCTCAGATCTGCTCTCCTCACGATAAGGAGATTGTGAGGAGCATCGAGGAGGAGCTGCAGCCCTGGAGCGCCTCCTGCTGGGCGGAGGAGGAGGTGCAGGTGAACCCTCTGAGGACAGACCCTCTGCCCCACATCAACCTGTGCTACATGGAGGAGCTGCAGAGCCTCTGCTTCCACAGGTCAGGGGGTCATCTACACATTAACACCACACAGACACACAAAGACACACACAGACCACATTAACACCACACAGACACACAAAGACACACACAGACACACATTAACACCACACAGACACACAAACACACACAGACACACATTAACACCACACAGACACACAAAGACACACACAGACACACATTAACACCACACAGACACACAAGACACACACAGACACACATTAACACATCAAAGACACACACAGACACACACAGACACACATTAACACCACACAGACACACATTAACACCACACACACAGACACACATTACACCACACAGACACACACAGACACACATTAACACCACACAGACACACATTAACACCACACAGACACACACAGACACACATTAACACCACACAGACACACATTAACACCACACAGACACACATTAACACTCACAGACACACATTAACCCACACAGACACACATTAACACCACACAGACACACATTAACACCACACAGACACACATTAACACCACACAGACACACATTAACACCACACAGACACACATTAACACCACACAGACACACATTAACACCACACAGACACACATTAACACCACACAGACACACATTAACACCACACAGACACACATTACACCACACAGACACACAAAGACACACATTAACACACACAGACACACATTAACAACACACAGACACACATTAACACCACACAGACACACATTAACACCACAAAGACACACATTAACACCTCACAGACACACATTAACACCACACAGACACACATTAACAACACAGACACACATTAACACCTCACAGACACACATTACACCTCACAGACACACATTAACACCACACAGACACACACAGACACACATTAACACCTCACAGACACACATTAACACCTCACAGACACATTAACACCACACAGACACACACAGACACATTATCACCTCACAGACACACATTAACACCACAAGACACACATTAACACCTCACAGACACACATTAACACCTCACAGACACACATTAACACCTCACAGACACACATTAACACCTCACAGACACACATTAACACCTCACAGACACACATTAACACCACACAGACACACATTAACACCACAAAGACACACATTAACACCTCACAGACACACATTAACACCTCACAGACACACATTAACACCTCACAGACACACATTAACACCTCACAGACACACATTAACACCTCAAAGACACACATTAACACCACACAGACACACATTAACACCTCAAAGACACACATTAACACCTCACAGACACACATTAACACCACACAGACACACATTAACACCTCACAGACACACATTAACACCACACAGACACACATTAACACCTCACAGACACACATTAACACCACACAGACACACATTAACACCTCACAGACACACATTAACACCTCACAGCACACATTAACACCACACAGACACACATTAACACCTCACAGACACACATTAACACCTCAAGACACACATTAACACCACACAGACACACATTAACACCTCACAGACACACATTAACACTCACAGACACACATTAACACCACACAGACACACATTAACACCTCACAGACACACATTAACACCTCAAAGACACACATTAACACCACACAGACACACATTAACACCTCACAGACACACATTAACACCTCAAAGACACACATTAACACCACACAGACACACATTAACACCTCACAGACACACATTAACACCTCACAGACACACATTAACACCACACAGACACACATTAACACCTCACAGACACACATTAACACCACACAGACACACATTAACACCTCACAGACACACATTAACACCTCACAGACACACATTAACACCACACAGACACACATTAACACCTCACAGACACACATTAACACCTCAAGACACACATTAACACCACACAGACACACATTAACACCTCACAGACACACATTAACACCTCACAGACACACATTAACACCACACAGACACACATTAACACCTCACAGACACACATTAACACCTCACAGAGACACATTAACACCACACAGACACACATTAACACCTCACAGACACACATTAACACCTCACAGGCACACATTAACACCTCACAGACACACATTAACACCACACAGACACACATTAACACCTCACAGACACACATTAACACCTCACAGACACACATTAACACCTCACAGACACACATTAACACCACACAGACACACATTAACACCTCACAGACACACACATTAACACCTCAAAGACACACATTAACACCTCACAGACACACATTAACACCACACAGACACACATTAACACCACACAGACACACATTAACACCACACAGACACACATTAACACCTCAAAGACACACATTAACACCTCACAGACACACATTAACACCTCACAGACACACATTAACACCTCACAGACACACATTAACACCACAGAGACACACATTAACACCTCACAGACACACATTAACACCTCAAGACACACATTAACACCACAGAGACACACATTAACACCACACAGACACACATTAACACCTCACAGACACACCTTAACACCACAAAGACACACATTAACACCACAGAGACACACATTAACACCACAAAGACACACATTAACACCACAGACACACATTAACACCACAAAGACACACATTAACACCACAAAGACACACATTAACACCACAAAGACACACATTAACACCTCACAGACACACATTAACACCACACAGACACACATTAACACCACACAGACACACATTAACACCACACAGACACAGAAAGACACACATTAACACCACAAAGACACACAAAGACACACATTAACACCACACAGAACACAAAGACACACATTAACACCACAAAGACACACAAAGACACACATTAACACCACACAGACACACAAAGACACACATTAACACCACAAAGACACACAAAGACACACATTAACACCACACAGACACACAAAGACACACATTAACACCACAAAGACACACAAAACACACATTAACACCACACAGACACACAAAGACACACATTAACACCACACAGCACACAAAGACACACATTAACACCACACAGACACACAAAGACACACATTAACACCACAAGACACACACAAGACACATTAACACCACACAGACACACAAAGACACACATTAACACCACAAAGATGAGCTGCAGGCGGTGTGGAGGACATTCTAATTCATATAAGATAAGATGAGATGGACCTTTATTAATCCCCGTGGGGAAATTCAGTATTTTAACAGCAACAGGGTAAAGATGAAAAGCAGCACAGATTCACACAGATGAATACTTTTAAAGATAAAATCAAAAGATACAAATTAAAAAGGATAAAATAACTATAAAATAAGAAAGGAATGAAAATGAACATATATACATATTGTGTCCTATATACATATTAGATATATTTACTTGTGTATGTGAAAACAGTGTGAATTTTATGTCCAGTACTTGTGTCACATTGCTGACCCCTTGTGGTGCAGCCTGACGGCACAGAGGACTGTCCGAGGCGCTGTGTCGAGGAGGGATGAGTTCCCTTAAAGGTCCCCTATTATACTGTTTTTCATCAATATATTACAGGTCTCAGATAGATACAGAACCTGTCTGTGGAGTGTTTTGCAACATCAACATAAAGTGAAATGGATCTCAAATGCAGGAACCGAGCAACTTCCTCCTCAGAGGATAAAGAAGTTCTGCTTTCACCCACATATATATTAGAGAGAGAATATCCAATCCATCATCTAAACATCCCATCATTAAACCATTAAACCCTCCAGTCCTTAAACATTTGCAAATCCACCTTTTACCCTAACCCTGAAATGTAAATCCTAAACATATGTCTCTGTTAAACATATAGGACTACAAATACTATTTAAACGAGTAAAAGGCAATCAGAGTATAAAACATAATCTATATATGATTCAAATCACATGACTTCAGTGTGTGTGTGTGTGTGTGTGTGTGTGTGTGTGTGTGTGTGTGTGTGTGTGTGTGTGTGTGTGTGTGTGTGTGTGTGTGTGTGTGTGTGTGTGTGTGTGTGTGTGTGTGTGTGTGTGTGTGTGTGTGTGTTCTCAGGGATCTGAACAGAGCCTCTCCTCTGAAGTTCGTCCACTCTTCGTTCCACGGTGTCGGTCACGTCTTCGTTCAGAAAGCCTTCGAGGCGTTCGGCTTCGTTCCTCCGCTCGCGGTCCCGGAGCAGAAGGACCCCGACCCGGAGTTCCCCTCGCTGCGCTGCCCCAACCCCGAGGAGGGGCGTCCGTGCTGGTACACACACATTCAACATTCAAAATGTTCACTTTTTT
The DNA here is from genome assembly GCA_011823955.1 of Dissostichus mawsoni. Lineage (NCBI taxonomy): Eukaryota > Metazoa > Chordata > Actinopteri > Perciformes > Nototheniidae > Dissostichus > Dissostichus mawsoni. The sequence goes on from JAAKFY010000025.1 coordinate 327,202, forward strand.
CCTGAAATTTGACTTTTTTCTAGAGTTTCACATTTTTCTCATAATTTGACATTTTTTCCAAATATTCACTTTTTTCAAAATTCCAGTTTTTTTAGAATCCCACTTTTCTTTTCAGAATATCACTTTTGTCCTGGAATTTCACTTTTTTCTAGAATGTTTTCTTTTCTCCTAATTTTCTTTTTTTTCAAAATATTCACTTTTTTCAAAATATTCACTTTTTTCAAAATATTCACTTTTTTCAAAATATTCACTTTTTTCCAAAATATTCACTTTTTTCAAAATGCTCAGAGGCTTTATTTTGGGGGTGGAATGTTGTGTTTTAACTGTAGTATTTCTGTACTGTGTTTCCTCTCCAGGAGCTTTCTCTCCTCCTGGCAGAGCGGGAAAATGCTCACATCGTTTTGGCGACGGATCCCGACGCCGACCGGCTCGCTGCGGCAGAGCGATGTGACGGGTAACGTTTGCTCAAAGGCAGTGCGGAGTCACACATCTAGCTGTTATCAAACACTAACCTTCAGCCTTTCAATCATTTATACATTGTTTTGCTTGTTAAGATGTTGCTTTTAGCTATTCCCATGAATTAGATGTTCTATTTCTATCATGTATTTGCTCCATTGCCCTCCCTGTAGTGTGTTATTAGAAGTTAGTGCATGTCAATGGGCAGCAAAGGCTGAGTTTCATTAATAATTACATTTAACTTTTTCTCGAATTTCTTTTGGATTTTAAAAATCTCAGAATTGAGATCTAGGAATTTGACTTTTACTTCAGAATGTGACTTTTTTTTATAATTTGACCTTTTTTTTTACAAATTTAACTTTTTTCTTATAATTTGACTTTTTCCCGAATTTTGAAATGTTTTTAAGAATTTCCCTTTTATTCAAAATTTCACTTTTTGATTAAAAAAATGTTTTCCCCCAGAATGTGACTTTTTCTCAGAATTTTGTCCTAAATGTTCACTTTTTTTAAAATGTTCACTTTTTTCAAATGTTCATTTTTATTTTTTTTATTTTACTTTTTTCTCATAATTTCACTTTTTTCAGAATGTTCACTTATTTCAAAATTTCCCAGATTGTCTCAGATTTTCACTTTTAAGAATGTGCCTTTTTATAAGAATTTCACAGTTTTCTCAGAGTTTGACTTTTTAACCAGATCTTTAACTTTTCTTCCAAAACATTTTCAGATTTCACTTTTCTTTCAGAATTTCACTTTTTTCTCATAATTTGCACATTCTCCATACAAATTACATTTCTATTTTCCAGGGGTGGGTGGAAGGTGTTCTCGGGGAACGAGCTGGCGGCGCTGCTGGGCTGGTGGATGTTCCTCCACTGGAAGGAGGCTCACCCCGACCCTGCAGACCTCCAGAAGCTCTTCATGATCTCCACCACCGTGTCCTCCAAGATCCTGCAGGCCCTCGCCCGCATCGAGGGCTTCCACTTCGAGGTCTGAACTTCTACTTTTGTGGTGTTTTACGGAGATTACCAATTTACCATCTCTCATTAATGTACAACTTTAATACAGAGAAATTCAGTGTTTTTCTTCTTGTAACTTCTTGTGATATACATTTACCAAATCATCCTCAGAGAATATAAGAGTTTACATCTTTCCGTATTTATTTAAATATAGAATATGTTATGAAGTGTTTCGTGTGTGTCGCTCTTCAGGAGACTCTGCCGGGCTTTAAGTGGATCGGGAACAGAATCCACGAGCTTTCCAAAGCAGGAAACAGCGTCATCTTCGCCTTCGAGGAGTCCATCGGTAACACCATATATATAAACATATATATCATCATTTATCATAATAAATATTTTTTAAATTGTATTTATTGTCTTATATAATTTTATATTATATAATTTAATGTTTTTATTTATTATAATATTCATCCTTTTTATGTATTTTTGACCTTTTTTTCAAAATGTACCTTTTAATTCAAATTTTGAAATGTTTTTCAGAATTTAATATTTTTTCTCAGAATTTCACTATTTATCATTCTTATATGTATATATGTATCCTTTACCACGGCACACACTTCTTTAGTGATGGATGTACTTCCTGTCGGCAGGGTTCCTGTGTGGCGGTTCGATCCCGGATAAAGACGGCGTGAGCGCGGCGGCGGTCGTGGCTGAGATGGCGACGTTCCTTCACAATAAAAGCCTG